>CM040243.1:241795986-242192894 GCA_022545495.1 Chrysanthemum lavandulifolium | reverse complement strand
TCGATATGTTGTTTCTCACATCGTATTCTTGAAAGCGGTTTGAGGGTGTTCTTGAATGCGACTTGTCTATTGAGATGTTGCTTGAAAGCGATTTGTCCTTTAAATTTCTTGAAAGCGATTTGTCATTTCAAAATTCTTGAAAGCGGATTGACTGTTTATAATCGATGCGTTTTGTCATATGCGGTTTGTTGAATGCGTTTTGATATACGCGACTTGTCCATAGCGTTTTGACCTATACGATTTGATATATTGATAAGGTTTTAAAAGGTACCATTTTGAGGGTCGTTTAGCCCTTATTTGATCACTTTTGTATCCGTTATTGCTTAATATCGTTCCTTTTCACTTTTAGGTCTCTTGAAGGCAAAATCTTGGAATGGCACTTATTTGGACGAAAAGGCGCGAATATATGAAGAAAATGGCCAAAGTCAAAATCGAGACACTCACGATTGTGAAATTAGAAGGCGACGGCGTCGGTGCTAATGGCGATGCCGTCCGAGGATTTTTGCGACGGTTCGTAACTCAAAACTCGTATTTTCAAGTGACGACGTCCGGTTGTAAAAGAGTAGGCCGTCGCTACTCGGACGGCCTAGATGCAATCCAGACGACGCCGGTCAAGAGGACGGGCCACGGACATAAGGTGACGTCGTCGCAAGGTTAACGTGGCCAAGACGAAACCCTAATGGCGGCGACACGACGGCGCCACGAAACATAAGGTGACGCCGTCGCATATGTAATCTTATATATAAAATCCGAATTTTCGGTTTTAAGGGAGTCTTTTGGAGTGAAAACCTAAAACCGAACCTAAGGTGTCTTGTACAAGATTTTAGGGTTTTAAACCCTATCTTACATCAAGATAAGTATTTACTTCATTAATTCAATTATGTCTTTGATTATTTGTGTGTATGCTTGCATGTTCTCCATGTCCCGCTAATTTATTTGTGTGTTTGCTTAGGAAGTATGAAACTTAATTATTGAATATTGTTTGGTTGTTTCTTATCTTAGTTGACTAATGATCTAGTAATGCGATAGGTCATTCGTTGTGTACTTAATGCTTGATTCATCTTTGTGAACCTTAGAATATAATTACGAGTAGTTGTAGGCTAAACCATCCAAAGCGCCTTAGAGTAAGAGTTTATCATCCCAGTGGGTTTGTAGATGAGACCCTTTGGTAAGTTCAAAGAGTTAGGAGAAACGACACCCTACAACTTTAGACACACAACGCAACTAAGAATAAGGACGTGACAACTCAACCATCAATAGGAGATAATTAAGGAGTAGTACAACCTAAGTAAACACATCTTTAAACTATCATACGAGCACACATTAAATAGGCATAGACTCCCACAACCTTAGTTTAGATAATTAGATAATAGTAGAGTAATCGGTAGAAATACCAACCCCCAAATCCAATACCCGAGATTCGTACCTTTCCATTTCATAAAACATAAAAGATAAAAATAATCTTCCTCAACCTTAACCTTAGCGTAGTAACTCCTTACTAGCATTCCTATTCCCCAGAGAACGATATCAATACCCGTGGCTTACCCTAATTACTACACTACAACGATTAGGTTCATCGCCTAGGGTGTTATAAAACTTGCTCAAGAAAGGAAGTTTCCTTGACCTCGAACGACGCAGTAGCGTTATCAAGTTTTGGCGCGGCGCCGGGAATAGAATAGCTAGTTAGTAGTCCACCTCGTTTAGGTTCTTTGCTTGATTCCTATCAAGTAAATTTTTCTCATTTTAGCTTTCTCTAGTCTATCCCCTTCTTCGTGACCCTCGCTCGAAAAACCATCACTCAACATGATCCGTATCTTCCATCGAAGATTCTTCACTTTACCCGCTCCCAATCCCGAGATTGAGAACGCAATCCCACAAAACCCTTCACCCACTCACCATTTTGGTAATCACCTAGGGCATAATGAGATAAATTGGCAACAACAAAGTCCTTTCTATTACTCGATTACGATGAGGAATTTGATTATGGTGAGGCATTTGATAGCGGAGAGGTCATTAATGAAATTGAGGAAGACCCTCCCAATGTTTTGACCCTAGGTGTAGGATTGAGAAAGATGGCCCTTTAACATGCAATTCCCTTGCAAAATAGGACTAGAAGGGTTCGATGTTTATTTGAATTCATTCTTACCTTTAAACTTAATCTCAAGGGACCTATACAACAAAATCAAGGTCAATGAGTTAACTTATCAAGGAACAATGTTGTTGAAGCAGTCATTTATTTGCACGTGTTTGTCGAAAGTTTTGCTTATTTGGTAGAGTTCATGGTCTTAGAAGACTTAGGAGAATTTATAGATAAGGACCTCACTCAAGTAATTTTTGGAAAACCTTTCAAAAATTGACTAGGTTGAATGAACGGATGATTGATGGTCTAATTACATTCTCGATGAAGTTGAAGATTTCATCTACCAAATGCCACGCGCTCATCCTAGGTTTAAACATAAGGACATCGAGGTTTGTAATAGAATGACCCTATTCCATTTCTTAGTGAAAGGGATAAGCAGAGTGGGCTTAGGTACCCATATCGAAAACTAAGCGGTATTACAAAAATGTCTTGAATTAGGAGATGATTACAAAAAGAATGAAAGAGCGTTAGAATGGCTTAAGTATGAGCACGAGAGGATAGGTGAGAAAACGAGAGCACGACTATGAGTCTAGCTACAAGACTCTTAAATAAAGAAAAGCGCCGTGGGAGGCAACCCATGCTTAATTGTTTGCTTGTTAGTGTCATATATCTTTTATTAATTGTTTATCCTCATGTTTAAATTTGTAAAAATGCTTTATTTTGTTTTTAACCTCGTCTTAATTGCATATAAAGGTATTTTACATAAAGGATAAGTGTAGGGAGGATTACACACGTTTTCAAAAGAAACGTAAACATGAGAATAACAATTAACTAAAAGATATTTATGTTTGTTTGTTCGAGTCAAATGCTTGTATCGAGTCATAATGGATGTTTTTGCAGAAATTTTTCCATTCTAAAGATGTAAATTTTCCGAATTTTTCCAAAAATCGCACCGCTTTTATCGAGGATAACTGACGGCGTCAGATTGCAACCGACGGCGTCGGGAAGGAGTAAAACATCGATTACTTTTTTCTCGTTTTCGGGCTACTTATAAATTTTTGGAATTTTCCGTGTCTTAATTTTCTTAGAAATTCAGAACATCCATTCCACAAGCATTATATCCTAGTTTAAATCGAGTCTTATATATATTATTACCGATTTTACGAAGGTTTCGTTTGTTTTCTTCAAGTGTGCGAGTTTAGTTTGTCGGAAGAAGTTACATAAGATTGGAAGGAGCTTTTCACTAATAATTCTTCTTGAAAAGGATTTAACCACCACTTTACACGGATCCTACCGAGCTAATCGTGGAGTACTAGTTTCTTTCGTTTTTAATTACCTTCTTTTATCATAACTTTGATACTTTCGGGAACATTGGGGACAATGTTCGGTTTAAGTGTAGGGAGGGAAAATAAAACGGAACTTTGAAACTATGCTTATCCTTGACTATTTGCTTTGTCCAATTGTGATTGTGTAATAAACCATGAGAAAATGTCGGTTAGGGTAATTTTGGCACCAAATTTAAAATTTTCATGACATATAGGAGTGGGCCATTAGTCTTGACAAAAGCGTCTCATAGATAGGAAGTTGCATGATTAGCACAAAAACCCTTTACCACCCAAATTCCACCCAAAATGTGAGGATCGCCCTTAGATTAGTAGGAATTAAAGCATTCATCTTCAATGCTTAGAGTGTGAACCGGTAGTATATTAGATTCTAGAACTTGTTTTGTGATGCATTCCGAGATCGCAAGTGAGACTACACTTGTGTAGTTAGGAATAACTAAATGATAAGAGGCATTAGGATAACCCTTGTTTGATACCCGTAATATAATTACTTCTTCCATATCGGTTGAGTAATTCCCCACACCTTTGCGTTGTACTCATCTTTAGTACACGATACCCTAGTTAACCCTCGAGCCTATCCTCTTCGCGGTTCTCGTGATGTTTCGGTTTTTCCGGAATATCAATGAAGAGCATTGTTTACACCACACCCCAAATATACACCCAAATCGCCTTTAGCCTACCCCTTATGCACTCACTTTTAGTGCAAATGTTTGTTATCACCCTAAACCCTTAGTTCAATTATCTAGTTGCTTGCATAAGTTGCTAAGTCGAGTCATATCCTTTGTATACGCTTTGGGACGATTGGGATTCATGGAAAAGTTAAAGTTTATGAAATGACGGAAGAGAACGTTAAAATTCAAATTCCCTTTGTTTGCGTAATAATGTACCCCAAGTGTTTTGATCTTTTCAATTCGGGTCAAATTAGTGTTAGAGTAATAAAACTCAAGTGTAGGATATGCCTATAAATCCCTAGTATTTTGATGTTACCGTAGAGGATGGTAGAGTAAAGTGTGAAAAAAAAAAAAAAAAAAAAAAAAAAAAAAAAAAAACGGGCTACCATCCTACATCTATCATTTGAATTTATGTTTGTTTATTTCGTTACTAAAGTTTTAGAGTGTCGAGTCTTGGCTTAGCAACGCCATTCTTCGATGCATTTAACATAGATATTTTGACTTGCCACCACTAAATAGCCTATCCCACCAAACCCTTTTGTTTCCTCACCGAAGCCTAACATTACAACCCTTTAAAGACCTCTTTGATAGTCTTTCCTAGGTGCTTACGCCAAAGTGATGGAGGTTTGATCTATTCTCAAGCCTATGGTAATCTATGTACTAGGACCGGTTAATGAGTGTTTATCTTCCATTTCCTATTTGTTATATTTCATATATACACCCGAGAGATGTGAGTATCCAAACACCCCATGTGAGGTGCTAGTATGTACTCGTGCTTGTTATGACTTTTATGGGCTTATATGTGTTGTGGACCGCTTTGAATTAATGCTTCATGACCCTAACTTATAAATTAATTGGTTAAAGCACATTTGCTTGAGGACAAGCAAATAACAAGTGTAGGGATATTTGATAAGGTTTTAAAAGGTACCATTTGAGGGTCGTTTAGCCCTTATTTGATCACTTTTGTATCCGTTATTGCTTAATATCGTTCCTTTTCACTTTTAGGTCTCTTGAAGGCAAATGCTGGAATGGCACTTATTTGGACGAAAAAGGCGAATATATGAAGAAAATGGCCAAAGTCAAAATCGAGACACTCACATTCTTTGAAATTAGAAGGCGACGGTCAGTGCTAATGGCGACGCCGTCCGAGGATTTTGCGACGGTCGTAACTCAAAACTCAGATTTTCAAGCGACGACGTCCGGTTGTAAAAAGTAGGCCGTCGCTACTCGACGGCCTAGATGCAATCCAGACGACGCCGAAGTCAAGAGGACGGCGTCACGGACATAAGGTGACGCCGTCGCAAGGTTAACGTGGCCAAGACGAAACCCTAACGACGGCGACACGACGGCATCACGAAACATAAGTTGACGCCGTCGATATGTAATCTATATATAGAATCCGAATTTTTCGGTTTTAAGGGAGTCTTTTGGGTGAAAACCTAAAACCGAACCTAAGGTGTCTTGTATGATATTTTAGGGTTTTAAACCCTATCTTACATCAAGATAAGTATTTACTTCATTAATTCAATTATGTCTTTGATTATTTGTGTGTATGCTTGCATGTTCTCCATGTCAAGCTAATTTATTTGTGTGTTTGCTTAGAAGTATGAAACTTAATTATTGAATATTGTTTGGTTGTTTCTTATCTTAGTTGACTAATGATCTAGTAATGCGATAGGTCATTCGTTGTGTACTTAATGCTTGATTCATCTTTGTGAACCTTAGAATATAATTACCGAGTAGTTGTAGGCTAAACCATCCAAAGAGCGCCTTAGAGTAAGAGTTTATCATCCCTAGTGGGTTTGTAGGCGAGACCCTTTGGTAAGTTCAAATAGTTGGGAGAAACGATACCCTACAACTTTAGAAACACAACGCAACTAAGAATAAGGACGTGACAACTCAACCATCAATAGGAGATAATTAATGAGTAGTACAACCTAAGTAAACACATCTTTAAACTATCATACGAGCACACATTAATTAGGCATAGACTCCCACAACCTTAGTTTAGATAATTAGATAATAGTAGAGTAATCGGTAGAAATACCAACCCCAAATCCAATACCCGAGATTCGTACCTTTCCATTTCATAAAACATAAAAAGATAAAAAATAATCTTCCTCAACCTTAACCTTAGCGTAGTAACTCCTTACTAGCATTCCTATTCCCCAGAGAACGATATCAATACCGTGGCTTACCCTAATTACTACACTACAACGATTAGGTTCAACGCCTAGGGTGTTATAAAACTTGCTCGAAGAAAAGGAAGTTTCCTTGACCCCAACGACGCGTGTAGCGTTATCATATATGCGGTTTGACCCATGCGATTTGATGTGTGCGGTTTGTCCCATGCGACTTGACCACAACGTTTTGACCTATGCGATTTGACATATGTGATTTGACCAAAACCTTGACCTATGCGGTTTGATGCATGCGGTTTGTCCCATGCGACTTGTCTGCTTTAACTATGCGGTTTGACCCATGCGGTTTGATTGCCATGCGACTTGTCCCTATGCGGTTTGATCCTAAGCGGTTTGTCCATATATAGGTTGATCTTATGCGATTTGTCTTATATGATGATTGCTATGTGACTTATCCATCATTATATTCCTTTGGTCGTGTGTGTTGATCGTATACTTGCTATATCTTTGTGCACTTAACCTGATCATCATTTACTGTCAATACTTTGTGGTGTTTATGAGATTCCATTACTTGATGTGCCTTTTCCTCGTTGATATCATGCTCACTACTATGTGTATGCTATGTCGAAACATGAATTAACAATTTAGTGACTAATATACTTTGTTGCAAATGAGGTTATTCTCACATTTCTTGTCTAACATAACAAATTTTCAAATATTGTTGTTGAATGTGTGCTCTCATGTAAATACAATGGAAGGCACCACATCTTCGAGAATCAAGCTACCGCACCACCCATCGTACTCTCACGATGATGAAATTCTTCCTTTTGAGGAATGGGTGAATATTGCTAGAAGCAATTGCTCGTGGACGTGAAGAAATCAACCAAATCCCATCTATAGAATGGCAATCGATCTTCGAAGAACACCAACTTCTTTGGTGCCCTAACCATGCGGTGTACTATTCCTCAATATACCCGCAACAATTCAGAATACAAGAACATGGGACAAGATCACGGTGTATACACTTGTCAACCGGAAGACAAGTGGTAAGACATAACCGATACACTCTCAAGGAGGCTCTCCAAATCACTCCAAGAGACCCATAAATCCATTCGTCAATCCACCTACAATTTGAAGAGCTAATGGAATTTGTTGAAGAATTGGGGTACCCAGGCAAGATCACAAAGATCTCGGGAATCATCACCAATGAAATGTATCAACCGTGGAGAGCTATTATCACTATACTCAACCTTTGCTTAACTGGTAGGAATTTTGGGTTTGAGAGAGTGAGGGCTCCAATGCTAGAAATTCTGTGGGGAGTAGTGAAAAGGGTAAACATTGACTTTGCGGAACGCATTTGGGAAGAATTCTCCTTAGCTATGGACACCTTTATTACTGATAAACAAAACTTTCTGAATCAAGTCAAGGGAAAGAAATCGAAAGACAAAAGAGTGATTCCCAGATCGGTTCTCAAAGCTCATTGTCCAAAGACTGCAGCAAAAACATCAATTTACTCCAAGAAGCGAGTCTGCTCTCCATGAAGCCGGTGATGAATTTATTCTTGGAAGCTTGAAATTTGTAGCCAAAGGATCGAACAAAGAGATCTTTGGAATGCCGATCCCTGAAAGACTCCTCACTGATAGAATCAAGATAGCCGACTACTTCAAGAAATATATGAAAAAGGCTTCAGGCACAACTGTTGATGACACACCCAATCCTACACCCACACCATTCAAATCAACAAAATCATCCTCAAAGTCATATTATACCAACCTCCCTAAGAAAAGGCGGAAAGGTCAAAATCACGACTCGCCCTCACGTAAGCGTAAGAAGAGAAAGAGTGACACCGAGAAGGGAAAGGTAAAGGGTCCAGGAACCCGAGAAAGAGATGACCTTGATGGATGAAGACGATGTTGCGCTCCAACAAGGCATTCAAGAAAGCTTGCAGAGTCTAGAAGTGTCTCAAAGACAGCCAAGGAAGGGGGTTACAATACATGAACCGGAATCTGTATCACGTCAAACCCCTCCAGTTGCTCAAGGCAAAGGTAAATGGAAAGCTGGTGAAGAAGTGGAGCAAGCTACTCAGATGTTGTTAACTATCTCCACTCCAACTCCAAAGACTACAAACCAATTCGAGCTCAAGAAAAGAAATGTTGAATCATCTTCTGCACAAGAGCAAATTGGAGCGGAAGGAGAAGAATCTGCTACACAGGAGGACACTCTTGACTCCAGTAATACCCAGTCAGAGAGTCACGAATCAGAGCCTCTGACTAAGGTTCAGACAGAGACTATTACAGGAATTGTACCTGAACCGGAACTGGAAACTGAACAAACTAATACTGATAGACAAGGCGGGAATGAATTTTTGCAAGAAACACACTCAAATCTTCAAGAAACTCTAAATCCAATATCAGAAGAACACGTGCGTCTTGAAGAAGCAAATGTGTCAACGGGATCCCTATCTTCTCTGAAGAACCTTGATGCAGATATAACCTATGGTGACCAATTCCTCAAGGACAAACCCTTAGATGCTGAATCGAACAAACAGAATGATGAAAAGGAACAGGTTGAATCCATGTTCTTAGTCACCATTCAGCAGGATACATCAACCATCCCTCCTATGTTGGCACCAATAGTCTCTACATCAACAACAGCTCCAGCAACCATACTTCCACCACCGGTATCCCTATTATCAACCGCACTTCCACCACCCGTCATTACTGTCAATGACCGTGCTACACCACCGACATCAACACCTCCCAGGAAGACAACTGAGCAATTACTTGATGAGGCATTAAAGCGAATCGATGCTCTCGAGAAACACCGCCTTCCCGAATCTATCAATCATCTTGAGCGCCATCTATCTAAGTTGGAGGGTTTCGATTTTAATCTTCAAGTGATAAATGCCATTGAAGCGAAGTCAAGGATGCGATTGAATGGGCAATGAAAGCTCCGCTCATAAGAGGTTCAAAGATTTACCTACTGGATATGAGATCGGTCCTCCATGATAGAATGTTTGAAACCGATGAGTATAAGGAAGGCGAAGTTCACACGGTTGTATGAAGCTCTCGAACTCAATTGATCACGGTAATTACATGCAAGACTTAATTGACATTCGTGAAAGGGAGGGAGAAGAAGAAACGGAGAGTTGTTATGCTTGAATCTAAGTCTGGAGTTCCTAAACCACCACCTCCTCCTCCAACTGGTGGAGTTGGTTCGTCTGGGATAGGTGGATCATCAGGTACAATGGAAACTCAAAAGGCGAATCCACCAACTCCACCTCCAAAGCCTTCAAACCAACCTGGTTCATCTGCAGGGCAAGGGTCTCAGAAGACATCTAAAACCTTACCCTATGAAGCATGGACCACGATTGACTCCCGGTTCACACCAACTTTCACCATAATCCCAGAAGAGCAGGTGATGAATGAAGAGTCTTATGTTGTTCCAGAATCAGAGTCAGAGGATGATGATGCTTCCACAAAACATATTCCTAAGCCCTCTGATGATGAAGATTGGTGGAATGCATACATAAGGGAAAATGCATCAAATCATCCAGATCGCACCATCTAAAGATATGACTCAAAGGCGGTGGCCTAAAGAAAACACGAATCTCCGAACCTTCATGGGCCATTCTCGAATCGATTTTATTGTTCTCGATAATAATCGGGCAACCACCATTGCGACCAACCATGAAGCCCTTCGGAAGAATCACTTCTACATATTCGGTGACATGGGAAGCTTTATTAAGTGTAGTCTTGTGAAAAGTGGAATCTCATCAATCACTCCAACGGATCCGAAGGCCCACTTATGAAATTGTCAAAGCCTTCCATTCGATGCCGCTCATCTACAATACCAAATGGAGGAATGCACAAGTCGTTGACATATCAAGTAGATGAGAATATTAGACGATACAACGTCAACAACCCTCTTCCTCTTGGTGGTGAACCCGGACGAAGACTATTCAATCGGACTTCTTCTTCAACAGAGATATGGACTATCTACGTGATGGTACTCAAGGCGAAGACCGACTTTATCTATCTCTAAGACGAAGGTCGCAAATTATTTAGATCCGGTCTTAAGCGGATGGTACGGATCAATTTTGGATGAGACAAGGAAGCGTGTATGATATTCTTCGCCTCATACGGCATCTCTCATTGGTGGTTCAAAAGAAGAAATTCTACATTGAAAGACATGGTGCGAAAATAAGCGCAAAGCTATTCGTTCCAAGCTGCGAATTTTAAGTGTGGTGTGGAAATCTTTCCAATATATGGTTATGATTATCGAAGAAGATCGTTCTCGTAAGAGGCGATATGAAAGACCATGTAGTTGAAGAAAACGACTTCAAACATTTGTTTCAAGTGATTTTGAAGATCAATACCTATTGAACCTCCAAGGTCACCTTGATCACCGCCCATTCGTGAAAAGAAGTCTCTTCTTTGCGATAGTCAATCTATGGATACGAGGGTTAGTGATACGACAAAGAGTGGGTGACTTTCAACTTGGCATGGAAAGCTATCAGATTCAAGTCAATCTCACCAAGCCTAAATGGGAAGCCACAGGATATGAATTCAGACACGACTACTCAGTGATTGACACTCCAAGAGCAGTTGTCTTTACAGACAAATATGGATCAAGGATGCTACTGAGACTGTGTGAGTTATACAAGTTCAGTGATGATACGCTAAAAGTTGTTGAAGAAGAACTGGATTCGAGGGTCAAGGAGTTTAAGCTCGAGATTAGACCGGGGAACAATACAAGATTTTGGACGGAACATGACGTAAAAAGGTGTGAAGATTTCATTGATGCTATCGAAAGGAGACTCAAGACTAGAAAGATATTTCGTAGCCTTGAAAGTTTTGTGGGAGGAAGAGTTCGTGAAGGTCATTACAAGCTACTACAGAGAACAGAATGATGATATGTTGTTCCCTATTCACTATTGTATAAAAAAAGTTAAGTATTTAAAAACAAACTAATAGTGAATCAATGACCGAAATGACATAAGTAAAACACACCGATAAATTTTCAACATAATATTCTTTATTAGAAATGAATCAAAAGAATACATTACCCAAGTACTTGGAATAGTACTTGGGATTGAAATGACAAAGGGTTGGTACTCCTCACTAAGCTCAAAGCTAAGTCTCGAGCACAACTACTATGGAACCATCGAGCTATCTCGTGGGGTGAGTTGTATTTGGAGGAGTGAAAGATGGCTTATGTGTGTGTTTTACAATTCACAAGATTAAATCTTTCACTCCATCTCTTATGTTATTTATACAAGTATGAGTATTAACTTTATCCTAAGTGACAAATCGACATTTTACGTAAGACAAAAATCGATGTATTTTGTCTCATTACTAAAGACTATATTAAGTAAGAGACACGGTGCGCTTTCCATAAGTCGGTGATGACATCGAGCACGATCATTTGCCATTCAGGAAAGTTGACTTTGGTTAATAAGGACTTCGCCTTATCTTATTCAAACTTATCCCGCCTTGTCCCGCTCATTCTTCATCTTCATTGCCTTGATCTTCTACTTGATTTGTCTTCGATGTAAGTAGTTGGTGAGGAGTTTAGGGATTCAGTGAGTTATTGTTATCACTCACTAAATCCACCATCTTCTTCTTGACTCGGTCTTCACCCCTTAAGTTCCGCCATCGAGTGGAGAGACTTCTTCTTCGCCTCATCGAGTATCTCGAAGATGGCTCACCGAGGACTATGCACTCAAGGACTGTTAGTGTTTAACGGTCTAAACACTTAGGGTATTTTCTATTCAAATCCTAAATTTAAGGGGTTTGGGTATTTATTGAACCCAACATGATATCCTCTCATAGTAGTTACTTTTGTTTAACTCTCATGTGTGATGTGGTGATTGTAATATGAACAATAATAACTATAATGTATATAGTAGTGATAGGTTTATGGCTTGTAGCTTCCCTCTCTGTCTTAAGAGGGAGCATTGTAGTATTTCTTTTCAGATAAAATAAAACAGGACACATTTTTCTCCAAAAAGGTTTATACATATTTAAATCACTTGAGATCCAAAATCTCAAAGGATTTGAAATTTTTGATCGGGGGAGAAAATGTGATATAAATATGCAATCTGATAAAATGTGATCTTCAAAGTCTCAATAAATTGGCATCTCTTCCCATATGTGCTAAACCTTTTCGTATATCGAAGCACATATTGAGGGGGAGCATTTCAAATATTTATTTAAAACTATCAAGGTACTAAAGCTTCATTTTTAAGGTACCTTAATTGAAATTTTAAATGGTTTCCTTGGTTACTGTGATCGTGTAAATTGCTTCAAATCACCCCTTGCAAGCTTTAAACTGTCTTAAAATCTTTCGATTATCGATGCACACATCAAGGGGGAGCAATCAAAAGAAAACCTCATCCT
This sequence comes from Chrysanthemum lavandulifolium, assembly GCA_022545495.1. NCBI lineage: Eukaryota > Viridiplantae > Streptophyta > Magnoliopsida > Asterales > Asteraceae > Chrysanthemum > Chrysanthemum lavandulifolium. The sequence continues at coordinate 242,180,258 of CM040243.1, read as the reverse complement.
TTTCCAAAATATTTTATCAGAAGTATTCAAAATACTAGATTTGATCGGGAAAGTGATGTCAATATTTTTAGAAAATGTTAATCAAAGATTGAATCTTTCACTCTTAATCTAAGATTTCAAAGTTCTCTTGCCTCCATGTACTAAAACAATTTCTAATACTTGAAGCACATGTTGAGGGGGAGCATTTCTAAAATATTAAAAACAATTAAGGGACAAAATACTTTGATTTTACATCACAAGTACCTTGATTGATTTTCAAATGGTTTTCAATTGGTTTCAAGCCGGAATGAACAATACCAAAAGACCGACCAATTTATTTTATGCATGGAGATATAAGGATGGTTAGGTTAGGTATTTGTTCCCACGATCCCGCCAGAACCGGAGGGATCTACCCAGGGACAACCCACTAGATAGTGTAGAAGTCCTTAGGAATGATGAAAAAGGAGAAAAGTGAGAATTGGGAAGAGTGTGGATCGAGACAAAGCTAGTCTTGGAACAAACCCAAAAATTTCTAGTTATGAAGTCTCGGTAAACATCAAGGGTTGAAGAATGAAAAGAATTGAATGAAAAGGGTGAAAATAAATAGTCCTCAATTAATTCAACCTTAGGGCGTAAACGGGTTCAATTCAGTATGCTACCGGTTGTTACCAAGATAACACCGTATTGAAGACAAGACCTCATGGACCCAATGACGATCGCACTAAACTTTCCAAGCTACTCAAGTTCCTCTTAAAAGGACTTGTTTCACTCTCACGGGAACCTACATAATCTATCGATTGTCTCTTAGAAATTGTTGATATTGAAGAGGAGACCCTCTCCTAGTCTCCGGCATAGGAAACCAAATATGCACTATTGAGTCTAGAGCCAAGAGATCATCAATAAATCTCATTAGGACACAATTAATGAAGACTCACTGTTTCACACAATGTGGAAAGTGAGAATATATTTTAAGAGTCCTACGCATTATCCTTGTGGTATTGCCAGAATATCTGAGTGATATGTGAACATATTCACAATGAAGATGGAAAGCCCTCTAGAGCCAACATCAAACAAGCTCTTGGTGGTTGGCATGTGAGATCTATTCAATAGATCAAGCTTGTGACAACTGGACATAAACGATGGGGTGATTCATATTGAATCAATCCTGGTTCAGGGAATAGATTGACGAATACCTTTGAAAAACCGACCGTTGTGCTCAAAATTCTTTTCTCTAGCACATCGACTGTGTATTTAGTTTTCAAAAGTAAAAGGGTATTTATGATTGAAAATTAATTTTCTTGTAAAACCTTCATCGTATTGCAAAAATTCTTTCGCAAGCAATACGCGATTGTTTTCAAATCATTTTTAATCAATCAGTAAATCTCAATTCTTTGGTTCACTCACTCCGCGTTGTCTTCTTTGAGACATTCCGGTTTGAGAACGGCTAGAGCACCGCGAAACCCTATCAAGGAAATTCTTCGAATTATACCGATCACAGCAAGATTTGTACTAATCAATGGGGAACCGTGGTTCTTGCAACCTATTCAACGAAGGTGATCAAAGACACTTTTCGTGCACTTTATTGCTAACTGTTGTTTGCAGGGACACCCGACGGTTGCAGCTGATCAGAATTGAGGAGTCAATCCATAGCCGCATGCTCACACAACACGTTCATTTCCAATGAAATCATGATAAGTGCATATCTTCATCAAATGGCTATGATATTTTCACTCCATGCTTTTGCTACGCTATTGCGAATATCATGAATCAACAAAAGCTTCCGTAACTCTGATAAGAAGATATCATGATCCAGAATGTGAGCATGTCGATCCAAAAGTTACAACTTCACATGTTGGCAATTCTACAACGGATGATCTGGAGATTATGTGTTGCAAATGATCTCAATGAAAGCTCCTAATCACTTATCGAAGAAACACTTAAAGCCAAAGAATCATTACTACAATACAAAGTTAAAGTTTAAGAAGCTTCAAAGTCTACGAGCTCGAGCATTAAAGATTATAAATAATGTGCTAGGACTTTCAATGTAACTCTTGGGGTGACCTCCCTTAGGGGGAGATTGTTAGGATTTAGAAAATCCATGTTGAAGTATCGGTCACCCCAACAATTGTTTAGCATATTACACTCGTAGACATAACGGTATATTAGTTAGTTCACTAGTAGTATAAGTAACACCATGGAAGAAGGACGGGTCTTTACCCATCAGTATGCTCGATCCATGCCCAAGGAGGGCGTAGTCATTTTATAAATAGCCCTCTCCCACAAGGAGAGGGTTGGATGTTCACTTGCTAATCTAACCTTTCATTTGGATTTTATCTCTCTAGAACATCTCACTTTCTCTCTCTAAACTACATATCATTCGACCCTCTTTGTGTATGTATATGTGATTATGAAAACCAATATGTTACATTATAGTCTCTCATATACTGATTATCCTTCAGTGTTAGAAGGATACACTGATGCAAGTTGGATCAGTAACACTAAATAGAATTCGTCTACCAGTGGTTGGGTATTCCTACTTGGTGGAGGTGCAATTTCCTGGGCATCCAAGAAGCAAACTTGCATCACCAGCTCAACAATGGGATCGACTTTGTGGCTTTAGCAATCACGGTAAAGAATCAATGGTTGAAAACTTGCTTCTTGAGATTCCATTATGGCTAACCTCAGTAGCACCTATTTTATCCGCATTGTGATAGTGCATCTACATTGGCAAAGGCTTATAGCATTGATAACGCTACACGCGTCGCTCGGGGTCAAGGAAACTTCCTTTTCTTCGAGCAAGTTTTATAACACCCAGGCGTTGAACCTAATCGTTGTAGTGTAGTAATTAGGGTAAGCCACGGTATTGATATCCTTTTCTGGGGAATAGGAATGCTAGTAAGGAGTTACTACGCTAAGGTTAAGGTTGAGGAAGATTATTTTTATCTTTTATGTTTTATGAAATGGAAAGGTACGAATCTCGGTATTGGATTTGGGGGTTGGTATTTCTACCGATTACTCTACTATTATCTAATTATCTAAACTAAGGTTGTGGGAGTCTATGCCTAATTAATGTGTGCTCGTATGATAGTTTAAAGATGTGTTTACTTAAGTTGTATTACTCCTTAATTATCTCCTATTGATGGTTGAGTTGTCACGCCTTATTCTTAGTTGCGTTGTGTGTCTAAAGTTGTAGGGTATCGTTTCTCCCTAACTCTTTGAACTTACCAAAGTGGTCTCGCCTACAAACCCACTAGGATGATAAACTCTTACTCTAAGGCGCTCTTTGGATGGTTTAGCCTACAACTACTCGTAATTATATTCTAAGGTTCACAAAGATGAATCAAGCATTAAGTACACAACGAATGACCTATCGCATTACTAGATCATTAGTCAACTAAGATAAGAAACAACCAAACAATATTCAATAATTAAGTTTCATACTTCTAAGCAAACACACAAATAAATTAGCGGACATGGAGAACATGCAAGCATACACACAAATAATCAAAGACATAATTGAATTAATGAAGTAAAGACTTATCTTGATGTAAGATAGGGTTTAAAACCCTAAAATATTGTACAAGACACCTTAGGTTCGGTTTTAGGTTTTCACTCCAAATACTCTCTTTAAAACCGAAAATTCGGATTCTATATATAAGTTTACATATGCAGGCGTCACCTTATATTTCGTGGACGCGTCGTGTCGCCGTCATTAGGGTTTCGCCTTGGCCACGTTAACCTTGCGACGACGTCACCTTATGTCCGTGACGCCGCCCTCTTCGACACGCCGTAAATTCGGATTGCATCTAGGCCGCCGAGTAGCGATGACCTACTCTTTTACAACCGGACGTCGTCACATGAAAATACGAGTTTGAGTTCCGAACCGTCGCAAAATCCTCGGACGCGCCGCCATTAGCACCGATTTCCAATGAAAGAGACACGCAAGTTTAACTCACACAAGCTAGCCACTTGTGAATGACTAACCGTAAGAAACTTAAAACGGCTCGGACACCGATTCTTTGATAAAGAAGGCTTAGGGGTTATGTGTGTGGATAAAACCTCAATATCGATATAAAAATAATCACGAAGATAGATTCAAATTCCTTTAGGAAAAGAATAATAAATCAAATCCGTGTGTGATTGTGTATACGGGTTAGACAACCCGAATCGCTTTTCCCAACGAGGCGTGAATTGCCAACGCCGTTCTTGGATTGGAATTTAATGGTCGATGTTTTGATTTGTTTGATTTTGATTATTAAACTACGGAATGGGGAAAGTAATTAAGGAATCTATTTTACGGAAATCCTAAGTGCGATTAAACTAAAACGTAATTAATAAAACGTAATTAAAATGCAACTACGCCTAAATTATACCCTAAAAATGCCTAAAATTACTTTTATACTAAAATGTTATGTAAAAACTAATTTAGAATTAAAACTATTTTTTGGATTTTTCCGGATTTAATTAAAAACTAATTTTTAACCTTTTAAACTAAATTAAAATACTAAAAATTATAAAATCAAAGGGAAAAATGTGAAACTATTTTTATAAAATCTAAAATATCATAAGAGACTTTTCAAAACTATTTTTTTATTTTTCAGATTAATTTTCTATTTTCTACTAATTTAAAACTATTTTAATCTAATTTAAATTGTAAAAAATACCAAATAAAAGGGGAAAAATAAGGAAAAATCTTTTTTATGCTTTTTATATTTTTCTTAAACCGAGAAAATTATTTTTTAACTTTTCTTAATTAATTGCAATTAAAGCTAATTAAAGTGATTAAAAACTATTTTTAATTAAGAAAATAGCTAACAATGACCAAAAATCATGAAAATCTCGGGAAAATTCTAAAATGTTAATCTAGTTCGTGAAAAATACTAAATGTAATGCTTATGTGTGAAATATAAGGGTCAGCAGTAATTTGATTCTAAATAAGCACTTTACAATAAGCTAAAAGCTCATAAACCGAATTTAAGCTAAAGGCACTAAATAAACCTTAAATCAACAAGTGATGGAACTATGGGAGCATGCAATGGGCTAGTGATTAAGGGATGATTGAGCTAAAATGGAAATTACTTAGAGAAATAAGCTAATAAGCTAAGTAATCCTACAAATAAGCTATAGAAAGGAGACCTAATAAGCTATCTATACTAAGGTATCTAGGAGTGTTTAAAGCTAATCCTATAGTCTAATAAGCTCTAGAAGCCAACTTTGAAATCTCAAAATCCAACAGTTATAGCGTAAAAGGGACAACTTTTGAGCTTATTTATAAGCTAGTAAACAAGTTTTTATTCCAAAATAAGCTAGATCGATTTAGAACATGTTCCGAGTCTACAAAACCAAGTTTCAAAAGTGTTGAAGCTCAAATAAAGATTTTGCAAGATCGATATTTGACCGAGCTCGATGTAGTGAGAAATCACAATGACAGGGATGATTTGAGAGCTTATAAAGAGCATGTAAAAGCTATTGGAAATTTGTGAAACCGATTATAAGCTAACTATGACTGCTAGACTCTACACAAAACTAATTTTTTGGTTTTGAATTGATTTAGACAACAAACATTGCTAGAGAAAATGACCAAGAAAACTGTTTTGTGAAAACCAAGACAGTGACCCAATTAACCAAACCGACCCAAATGCTTTTGAACTATTTTGACACCGACTTAGAACTTCAAGATGATTCAATGGGACTAAATTTACTCTAAAACAAACTCTAATAAGAGCTTATACTAATATCTCAACCAATAGCTGTTTTGATAACTTATTTAACTCAACTTTCTAAAAATGACTTGTACTTCTTGGGACTAAAAAGAAATGACCAAATCTACTTAATCACTGAAAAAGAGACCTAATGAGAGCCTATTCCACTCAAAAGAATGCCAAGGGTGGTGAACAACCCACAGTGCCAAACACCCCTTTATCAAGGGTGTTTGACAGATTTGGTCTAAGGAAGACCTTTAAGCTTGGATTCTTAAGAGACAGAAATATGGACACCTCATTTCACAAGAGAAAAAGCTATTTAAACAGTGAATAAGTAAGAGTAATAAGCAAATAAGCAGTTTGACTTTTGTTTGACTTTTATTGATTTTTATAAAACCGAATAAGACTGAGATAAGATGAATAAAACAAGCTCACATAAGCTATATAGAGCTTATATGAGCTTATACTAACAATTCTATAAGCTTGATCAATGGAATGGTACGGATTAATATCAAACAAAAAAATGAAATACTTGAGAACTTTTATTAAAACTGAAGATGTGATTACAAGAAAACTGAGACTACATAAACTTTAAGAAACCATTACTGAAAAAGCTTGAAAAATACAAGAAATGAAAACTTAATTAAAAGGTAAATTACTACTACACTACACTACACGAATTCTAATGTGAGCTAAAGGGTCTTTATATAGCCTTGAGCAGGAGGTCTTGGATCCTTGGAAGAGCCTAGAAGGCTTATTCTGAGCCACTCATTCATCCATTGTCACTTGCACCAATCAAATTGCTCCAAATCAATCAATGAGGTGTCACGGCCAATAATGTTGTGCCATTTGTCCACGTGGTCACTCTCTCTGACAAGTCAGCTGGGGATAAGGTGGATAAGATTCTAGTACGAGGTTTGTGTTTGGGATTGGTGTTAAAATGGTGAAAAAGGGTGCGTTTGGCTGGGGAAGAAGGACAGGGCAATAAGGGCGTTTGGATTATTTAATTATAGTTCAAATGAGTCGACCGGGTTAAATGGTTTTGACACGGTTGGGATCGGTAAAGTGTTTATTCGGGTTGGTTATCACGTGGCGGGTAAAATGAGATAATGGGATTGGGCCGTGAGATGTTGGGCGAGAGTTAGTGTTTAGGATTGGACTAGGATTAATATCTTGGACTAGTAGTAGTATTGGATTTAAAGGTAACCATAGGGACCAATAATGCAAAGGCTGAAAATCCAAGGACCAATCATGTAAATTCTGAAATTGTCTTCCAAGGGCTGAACTTGTCAATCTTCAATAGACCAGGGACTGAATTTGCAACTTTTGAAACCCGAGAGTGTTTTCTGTCATTTGCTGAAAGATCAGGGACTATTTCTGACATTTCTTCAAACTTTGATCAAATCTTCACAAATCATCCTCAGAGATTAGAAATCTTCATAAATGCATAATTCTGACCTTCCGGCTCAGCTTAAGCTCTCTTAATCTCTCGTGCTCGGATTTACGCCTCGATTTGGTTCCTTTTGCGTGTTTTTACATATCCATACCGCACAAGCACAAACTCAAGAAAACCACAAATATTAGCAATAAACGGCTCTTTCTTGGTTATTTTGGGTCGGCTTTGATATAGAAAAATTATGTGTTTTAGCACATACCAAGACCGACGTCATCACCTTCTAATTTCAAAGAACTGTGAGTGTCTCGATTTTGACTTTGGCCATTTTCTTCATATATTCGCTTTTCATTCAAATAAGTGCCATTCCAAAGATTTTGCCTTCAAGAGACCTAAAAAGTGAAAAGGAACGATATTAAGCAATAACGGATACAAAAGTGATCAAATAAGGACTAAAACGACCCCTCAAAATGGTACCTTTTAAAACCTTATCAAATATCCCTACACTTGTTATTTGCTTGTCCTCAAGCAAATGTGCTTTTAACCAATTAATTTATAAGTTAGGGGTCATGAAGCATTAATTCAAAACGGTCCACAACACATATAAGCCCCGCAAAAGTCATAACAAGCACGGAAATTACATACTAGCACCTCACATGGGGTGTTTGGATACTCACATCTCTCTCGGGTGTATATATGAAATATAACAAATAGAAATGGAAGATAAACACTCATTAACCGGTCCTAGTACATAGATTACCATAGGCTTGAGAATAGATCAAACCTCCATCGCTTTGGCGTAAGCACCTAGGAAAGACTATCAAAGAGGTCTTTTAAAGGGTTGTAATGTTAGGCTTACGGTAGGAAACAAAAGGGTTTGGTGGGATAGGCTATTTAGTGGTGGCAAGTCAAAAATCTCTATGTTAAATGCATATGAAGAATGGCGTTGCTAAGCCAAGACTCGACACTCTAAAACTCTAGGTAACTGAAATAAACAAACATAAATTTAAAGGATAGATGTAGGATGGTAGCAAGTATGTTTTTTTTTTTTTTTTTTTTTTTTTTTTTCTTTTTTTACACTCTATTTTTTTCTTTTCTCTTTTCTATTTTTTTTTTCGATTTTTTTTTCTTCATACACTTTTACTCTACCATTCTCTACGGTAACATCAAAATACTAGGATTTATAGGCATATCCCTACACTTGAGTTTTATTACTCTAACACTAATTTGACCCGAATTGAAAAGATCAAAACACTTGGGGTACATTATTACGCAAACAAAGGAATTTGAATTTTAACGCTTCCTTCCGTCATTTCATAAACTTTAACTTTTACCATGAATCCCAATCGTCCCAAAGCGTATACAAAGGATATGACTCGACTTAGCAACTTATGCAAGCAACTAGATAATTGAACTAAGGGTTTAGGGTGATAACAATAATTTGCACTAAAAGTGAGTGCATAAGGGTAGGCTAAGGCGATTTGGGTGTATATTTGGGGTGGGTGTAAACAATGCTCTTCATTGATATTCGGAAAACCGAAACATCACGAGAACCGCGAAAAGGATAGGCTCGAGGGGTTAACTAGGGTATCGTGTACTAAAGATGAGTACAACGCAGGGTGTGGGAATTACTCAACCGATGTGGAAGAAGTAATTATATTACGGTATCAAACAAGGGTTATCCTAATGCCTCTTATCATTTAGTTATTCCTAACTACACAAGTGTAGTCTCACTTGCGATCTCGGAATGCATCACAAAACAAATTCTAGAATCTAATATACTACCGGTTCACACTCTAAGCATTGAAGATGAATGCTTTAATTCCTACTAATCTAAGGCGATCCTCACATTTTGGGTGGAATTTGGGTGGTAAAGGGTTTTGTGCTAGTCATGCAACTTCCTATCCATGAGACGCTTTTGTTAAGACTAATGGCCCACTCCTATATGTCATGAAAATTTTAAATTTGGTGCCAAAATTACCCTAACCGACATTTTCTCATGGTTTATTACACAATCACAATTGACAAAGCAAATAGTCAAGGATAAGCATAGTTTCAAAGTTCCGCTTTATTTTCCTCCCTACACTTAAACCGAACATTGTCCCCAATGTTCCCGAAAGTATCAAAGTTATGATAAAGAAGGTAATTAAAACGAAAGAAACTAGTACTCCCCGATTAGCTCGGTAGGATCCGTGTAAAGTGGTGGTTAAATCCTTTTCAAGAAGAATTATTGCGTGAAAAGCTCCTTCCAATCTTATGTAACTTCTTCCCGACAAACTAAACCCGCACACTTGAAGAAAACAAACGAAACCTTCGCGTAAAATCGGCGGTAATAATATATATAAGACTCGATTTAAACTAGGATATAATGCTTGTGGAATGGATGTTTCTGAATTTCTAAGAAAATTAAGACCGGAAAATTCCAAAATTTATAAGTAGCTCGTAAAACGAGAAAAAGTAATCGATGTTTTACTCCTTCACGGCCGTCAGTTGCAATCTGACGCCGTCGAGTTATCTCGACAAAAAGCGGTGCGATTTTCGAAAAAAATTACGGAAAATTTACATCTTTAGAATCGGAAAATTTCGCAAAACATTCATTATGACTCGATACAAGTATTTGACTCGAACAACAGACATAAATATCTTTTAGTTAATTGTTATTCTCATGTTTACGTTTCTTTTGAAAACGTGTAATCCTCCCTACACTTATCCTTTATGTAAAATACCTTTATATGCAATTAAGACGAGGTTAAAAACAAAATAAAGCATTTTTACAAATTTAAACATGAGGATAAACAATTAATAAAAGATATATGACACTAACAAGCAAACAATTAAGCATGGGTTGCCTCCACTAAGCGCTTTTCTTTATTTAAGAGTCTTGTAGCTAGACTCATAGTTGTGCTCCTACGTTTTCTCATTACCGCCCTCTTGACGGTCTCTAATGGGATTCCATGTTGTAGAAGTGCCCTAACACGCACTTCTCTAAGAGTTCATCCTCTCCCAATCGGTCCTATATTACGGTCCTAGGCTCAAGCAATCCTTATAGAATCCGAAAATCTTAGCCATAACATAATCAACACCATTTTCCTATCCTCATTATTCCTATAATAGACCGACAGTTTAAGTTCCTTTTCATCATTAGAGTGATGAAAACTTCTCAATCTTAAATGGCATTTGGTAAGCTATGTCATCGGTCTCATTCTTGAATCGCACTACTCCTAACGAGGGTCATAGGTCATCCCAAGTGCATTCTATGAAAGGTTTTCCTAGAATAACATGGGATAAGCTAGGGTCTATGGCCGTGCTAATATCATCCACAATTATGAAGTCCGTAGGAAGCGTGAAACTACCTACATAAGCGGGCAATCCCTTAATTCTTCCGAGAAAATTGCAACTAACATTAGGATCATTGGGGTCTTGCCTAGTTGGAATAGGCTTCTTCAATATCCAATTGTAGTAGGTGCTAGTCATTATGTTGATTGGGGACTTGCGATCAATGTAGGCTTTTGCCACAAAAAGGTGTCCTATGACACATGGTATGTTAAGATTCCAAGGGTTCCCAAACTTGATTCGAGGACTTTTCCTAACATACATGTGACGGAGGTCACGCACTAAGTGTTCCGTAGGAAATTTGTTGAAATAGTCAATGTCTACTTCATCTACTTCCTCGGGTATTTCATCATCCACAAGTGTATAGTCCTCTTCGTCATTTGTTTCATTAGGTTCAACTAAAGCAATGGTATTGACGAATTGGACATGCTTAGTTAGCTTGCTTGGATCCTTAATCTCTATACCTGAAGGCTCGGGAGTTGAGATAGCACTAACCTTCTTATCACTATTAGTTATGGCTTTCAAAAGGTTGTCTATTTTCCTATCCATCTCGGCTTGTTGATGGTTAAAGCGGCCCGAGAGCTTAGCCATTTGGGTTTCTTGGGATGCAACTAGGTTTGCAACATCCTTGATGTTTTGTTGGTTAGGACCGTTAGGTGGGGCCATGAGAAATCATTAGAGGTGAATTCTTTGGTTTGTCCCGTGAGAAGTCGGGCTTGTTTTTCTATGCTTCACGGGTTTCATTGAAATTCCTAGGTCCCGTGTTGTAGGAATCTTCCTCCCGCTCCATTAATACGCCGAGGATGCGTAGTCAACAGAGCGTGTTCGGGATCGGGTGCTAGTCTGCGTGTTATGAGGATCACAAAGCGGCTCGCACGAGGAAGAAACTTTGTTCACACGGTGTGAAGACTTAGGATTTTCGTAGGAACTCATGAGGAATTTAACTTGATCTTCAAGTTCGATCATCCTACTGTCGGAAGGTTGTGAGTTGATGGAAGGCAAGGAGATTGCCTTGACGGTTTGGGCAGCTCACGGGGTCATCCCAACTTTCGTTGTCATAGAGGCGAGGTCCTCTATTATACCCCATGATTCTTCGTGGTGAGATCACTAAGTTTTCCACCGCCGCTTGGTCAATGGATCGCTTAGTGGGAAGTTGACATGATCATAAAAGATGTGGACTTGGAGCCAAAGATCAATGCCGTGATGAGGGACTTTATGAAGTAAGTCCTTGAATCGGGTCCATGCTTCGTAGAGATTCACCTTGACGTTGTTGGAACATCAAGATGTCATTCCTAAGCTTAGTGGTTCTCCCGGTGGGAAAAATTGAGCAAGGAAGCGAGAGGTAAGATCATCCCAACTTGAGATGGAGCAGTGGAAGTCGCTCAAGCCAATTACTAGCTTGGTCCCGTAGAGAATTGGAAGAGACGCAGCGCGTGGTCTCCCGAGTAGTAGCATCAAGGTCGATGGAATCGGCGATTTTGAGAAATCCTCGGATCTCGATTTGGATCTTGAACGAAGTCCATGGAATGCACATCCGTTTTGCACCAACCGGATGGTGTCGGATCGCAGGCCGTAGTTTGGGCTTGGTCGGGAAGATCAATGGTGTTCCTATAGCCTAGGTGGCTTGGTCTTGAGTATTCACCAAGAGTACGGGCTCTTGGCGGGTCATTTGGCGGTGGGTTGATGAATGGTAGTGGGTTATCACCTTCCATGATGAAAAGTGATGGGATTACTAACAAAGGTCACGAAGAAGGGGGATAGACTAAGAGAAAGCTAAAAATGAGAAAAAATTTACTTGATAGGAATCAAGCAAAGAAACCAAACGAGATGGACTACTAACTAGCTATTCTATTCCCGGCCGCGCCAAAAACTTAATAACGCTACACGCGTCGTTCGGGGTCAAGGAAACTTCCTTTTCTTCGAGCAGTTTTATAACACCCTAGGCGATGAACCTAATCGTTGTAGTGTAGTAATTAGGGTAAGCCACGGTATTGATATCGTTCTCTGGGGAATAGGAATGCTAGTAAGGGTTACTACGCTAAGGTTAAGGTTGAGGAAGATTATTTTTATCTTTTATGTTTTATGAAATGGAAAGGTACGAATCTCGGGTATTGGATTTGGGGGTTGGTATTTCACCGATTACTCTACTATTATCTAATTATCTAAACTAAGGTTGTGGGAGTCTATGCCTAATTAATGTGTGCTCGTATGATAGTTTAAAGATGTGTTTACTTAAGTTGTATTACCCTTAATTATCTCCTATTGATGGTTGAGTTGTCACGCCTTATTCTTAGTTGCGTTGTGTGTCTAAAGTTGTGGTATCGTTTCTCCCTAACTCTTTGAACTTACCAAAGGGTCTCGTCTACAAACCCACTAGGATGATAAACTCTTACTCTAAGGCGCTCTTTGGATGGTTTAGCCTACAACTACTCGTAATTATATTCTAAGGTTCACAAAGATGAATCAAGCATTAAGTACACAACGAATGACCTATCGCATTACTAGATCATTAGTCAACTAAGATAAGAAACAACCAAACAATATTCAATAATTAAGTTTCATACTTCCTAAGCAAACACACAAATAAATTAGCGGGACATGGAGAACATGCAAGCATACACACAAATAATCAAAGACATAATTGAATTAATGAAGTAAAGACTTATCTTGATGTAAGATAGGGTTTAAAACCCTAAAATCTTGTACAAGACACCTTAGGTTCGGTTTTAGGTTTTCACCCAAAAGACTCTCTTTAAAACCGAAAAATTCGGATTCTATATATAAGTTTACATATGCGGCGCCACCTTATGTTTCGTGACGCCGTGTCGCCGTCATTGTGGTTTCGTCTTGGCCACGTTAACCTTGCGACGGCTCATCTTATGTCCGTGACGCCGTCCTCTTCGACTTCGGACGTCGTCTGGATTGCATCTAGGCCGCCCGAGTAGCGACGGCCTACTTTTTACAACGGGACGCCGTCACATGAAAATCTGAGTTTGAGTTACAACCGTCGCAAAATCCTCGGACGGCGTCGCCATTAGCACCGACGCCGCCGCTTTCTAATTTCAAAGAATCGTGAGTGTCTCGATTTTGACTTTGGCCATTTTCTTCATATATTCGCGCCTTTTAGGTCCAAATAAGTGTCATTCCAGCATTTTGCCTTCAAGAGACCTAAAAAGTGAAAAGGAACGATATTAAGCAATAACGGATACAAAAGTGATCAAATAAGGACTAAAACAACCCTTCAAAATGGTACCTTTTAAAACCTTATCAAGCATGATTCGTGATTGTGAGTTTATCATGAATGGGTGATATCTATAGAGTTTGTTAGATCTAAACAAAACTTAGCTGATCACTTGACGCAGGGAGTAGCTAGAGACTTGGTTTTAAAGTTACTAAAGGTATGGGTTTAAGTCCAACTCAGTCACTAAATGCTAAGACACCCAACTCCATCTTGATGAAACTTGGGAGCTAAGTTCAATGTGGAAAGCTGAACGTTCAGTAGACTGGAGCACATGTTTTACAATCATCCCAAGGTTGTGCTCAAAACTTGCTCGAAAGGAGGATGAAGTCTTCACTTCTTAATGGTTAATTTCTTAAAAAAAAGTGCTTGGCAGGAGCATGAATAAAGAAGAACCACCTATGTGAATGTTGAAGTTTTACCGCTTCAGGGAGCTTTGGATTTTCGCTCTTACAACATTCATGAATTGGATATGGACACATGGTTTGCATAGTATCAGAACCGTTTAAGTGTTTCAAAACATGTGTGAATTTTATCTGTGACAACTCGTACTTTCAGGTCATTTCTCAAAACAATTCATGCTTCACAATTTCATCATTTATCGTAAACTAGGTTTGCGTGTTCCAAATCACAGAACCTTAATGGTTTAGCTGCTAATTCATGATCATATCATCAAGGACATTTCATATAGACTAGGTTTAGTCTACATTTCATTGGCATCATTATCATCATGTTAGTTCATTCATGATTTTTCATTTTTCATTAAAACGTACAATTTCATATTAAATAAACGCTATCGCGTAAGTTATTATTTTGAACATTTAATCCGATACTTCCAAAAATGATTCCGACATATTTTTATACTCACTTTTAGTTTGTAACAATAATATTTTGAGTTTACCCAATGTTTTAAATTTATTTCGTATAAAAATTGTTTAATCTACATTATTACGACGGTTTTCTTAAAAACTACACGATAATTATTATATCACTCAAATTATGCAAGAAATATATTTTTACAATTTTTATGACTCAATATATTTTACTTTGACCAATTAAAATTTATTAGCTAAAACTATCCTATTGCACAAATGTATACACAAGTTACAACAAACTTATACTTAACTACATTTTACTTACACATTTTATACATAATACATTTTATAAAAAAAAATATATATTTGGGAAACAATATCCCCCAAAAACCGGCCATGAGGGGGGGGAAGTCTTGGTTTGGTGAATATTTTCTTACATATCTAGATTTATACTCCAAACTCTCTTACACATTCACTTCACCTCAATAATTTTCACACACATTCAAAGATATATCTCTCTTTTCTCTTCCAAGAACCGGCCAAGCATAAGGGTAGAAGGAAATTCAAAATTTTCAAGATCAAGTTTAACAATCTAGTTACACTCTTTGTTTAGGTTTTGAAATAAAAACCTAGAGTGTTTAGGCTAAATCCTTTGTTCTAATCACCTCATCTAGTAACTAGTAAGCATATCATTTTCATTTACATCTTTCCTTATCATTTCATATGTATTTCATCATTTTTTAGCAAGCATGCAAGACTTATTGTTATTTATACCATTTTACATTGTTTTTAAGAGTTTGATATATATAAGTCATCCTATAATTTATCCCTTGTTATATATTGGTCTTGATGATGTCTAGGAACCCATGACACCCTAAGAAGGTGTATGGTAGGATTAGAATAGCTTTGGAGTTGTTTTGAAGGGATTGGAATAGGTTTAGTACGAGAAAAACTATTTTCGACAAGTATAAAAGTGGTCTGATCTTGTTTTGTATTTCTGGAAAATCCGACAGAGACACGAATTTTTGGCCTAGATATTTAGAAAATATACTTTAAAACGAATCCGTGGCCGCTTGAACGGATTAAAACGGAGCTATAACGAAGAAGTTATGAATTTTTCAAGTTTGACGACGAAATATATATTTCCGAAAATTTCAAGAAAAGTTTTTTTTTGTACGAGTACGAGTCTTAAGCTTTATAAATTATTTCGACTTATCAAAAATATATTAGTATACTTTGATACGAAGCTAAGGACGATAATACGTAGAAAGCGGATTTATAACGACTAAAATATACACGTTTTCATAAAATTGCCGTAACTTGCTTATTTAAGAAAACTATATTATTTTTACGAGACAAGTGTTACGGTAAACAAAACGACCATATTGAAGGCTATTTTAACAATGACGTAGAACTTTTTGTAACGAGATGTCTTCTAATAAAATCGAGATCACCAAGCATATTTTCCAAAACGACCAACCGTTTGTATAGCGGAGTTGTAATAAATTATTTCTCGTTGCTTAAACTTTGCGAAACTCACTTTTAAACAACATTTTGGACAAAATCACCCTACTTAACCTATGTTTTTCTTTATGAACGAGACCTCTAGGATAAAAACTTAAATGACAAAACTTCTAGATTTTGATACAAGCTTTCCAAAACCGTTGAATTCGTTTCCTAACGCTCGACGACACCATTTTACGACTAGCTTTTGAAGCCATTTTTGTCACTTTCATGAAATTTCCAACGACATTATTTTCTGACGAAAGTTAAAATTTCACAATAAATCATTAATAAACTGTTGTAGGATGACATTTTGACGTAAATACTTGTAAAGTAATTTAAAATGGTCAAGACGTCAAAAGAGTATTTTTCGACGATAAGTATTATTTTCAAAACTCACAAATGGTATAAATAACATACTGAAATGCATGCATAACATTACATCATAACTCATTACGTATCATATCATTCATAATAGGTCATTTTCGAGATTCACGCTACATTTCATTGTATCCACTTTTGCCATTACATCATCATTAACATTGCAATGGTGAGTTCATAGCCCCACTTTTACTTTTTTACTGCTTTTACAAACTCTTGGGGAGATACATGCTACATTTTAATCGAACACAAATGCTTTGAACTGTATGCTATATCCGAATGTTTTATTGTCACTAAGTATTTGCCATGTTCAAGTCCCTACATCATGAACCATTAGTCACTTGCGCAGTGAGCGAATATTGTGAATAGGCCTATTGGAATTAACACTCCCGCTCCTATTGACCCGGTTAGGGAAATCGAGCGACTATATTTGAATCATTAAGGTAAATTGGCAAGTTTACCTATTAGGGCGGCGATGAAACGATGATTACCAATTTTATTGGTGCGATGTTTACGCTTTGGTTGTCATGAACTTAGTGAAATAAATACTGTTTTGTTTTCAACGATGAGTGTGAAACAATTTAACTCACACTACGATTATTGTGTTCAAACGAATTATTTAAACCTATGGATTTCACTCAACCTTTGTGTTGACCTTTTTAAGCATGTTTTATCTCAGGTATCTAAGGCATTCAATTCATGGCATGCATTTGGACACATCATAGAGTCGCGGTGACGACGCGTCTCACTTGGGTTTTATGAACTTTAGAACATCGTTTGGCTTGTAACAAAATTATTTCCGCACAAGTTGATTTCCATTTGGGACCTATACTTTGTAAACTCTAATTTTTATTAAATCAAGCGATGTATTTTCCAAACGACACTTTAGGTCGCTCAATATAACCGTGATTGTGATGCTATGACAATCAATCCACGTGAATTCCATTCACGCAAAGCATGTAATTTGGGGTGTGATGATTGGCATCGAGCTTGGTTATAGAGAACTAGGTTGCATCATTGACCCTTGACTATAACTACATCATCATAGCATCTCATCATTTCATCATAAGTGCATGTTCACTTTACATGCGGTTTATACGTACATTTTTCGAGTTATTTACTTTCATTTCATATCGATTGTCACATGGATGCCTTTAAATGCCCATTCCATTATTCTTTCTTCATACTCCAATGTCGAGAATGCCTTCTTATTCCCCATCAAAATTTCAACATCAATTGACTCATCACCGATAACGTCGAATGCCGAGATAAACCTTTAAGTAGGGCGAAGTCACTCTCACTCCTTTGTTTCACCACTAACATGTCGAGTTACACGTTATTAACACATTAAGCCATTAAACCATCATACATTTGAAGCACTTACAACACCTCATAACCCATTTCTTAGGAAACCGTCGATCATTTTGAAAAATAACCTCAAACGTATCATTTCTTATCACCTCTCTTTAGAGCGCATATTTTTAACATGGGATTTTGCTACGTCTCACATTTCCTCTTGTTTTGAAGAAGATATGGCAATCAAGAAAGCTACACCGAAATGACTCAAGCGGCTATTCAAAAGTTGGTAAGGGATAGCATAGCCGATGCTCTAAGGATTGAAAGGAACGGTGGTCTGCTGCTGCTTGAGGCCTGACTCATCGCCAAGCCGCTAGAATTGCGAGGAAGTCAAGCCGCTAGCTTTTCTTCCGCAGGAAATGCAGGAGGGTCCCGAGTCAAAAGTCGTCAGATAAGAACTTCAAAGTGGAGATCCCACTAAGTTTAGAGGTACCGAAGGAGCCATTGCCATGGTTCGATGGTTCGAGAAATTGAGTCCGTATTTTGTTATGTAATTGCCGGATGATAGCAAGGTCAAGTTTGCTACAAGTACACTACTTGATGGAGCGTTGTCGTGGTGGAACTCTTATGCTCACCGATGGGAATGGAAAATGCTTTCAAGCTCACTGGGAGCAATTCAAAGGTTTGGTAACAAAGAAGTTTTGTCCGCGCACGGAGGTGAAGAAGTTGGAGACCGAATTCTATGAGTTGGTAACTATTGGGTATGACATTGATACTTACATTCGAAGGTTTCAAGAATTGGCCGTGTTATGCCCATCTATGGTTTCGGATAATGAGAAGCTACTAGAGGCTTTCATTGAAGGACTTCCGAAATTATTCAAGGTGATGTAACTTCTTTTGACCATAAACGATTGAGGAATCTATTCGAGTGTCTCGAAGCTTATGGCACAAGTAGTAAAGAGAGGAAATATCACCAACACCAACCGTAACAACAATACCAACAACCGCACCAACTACAACAATAACCAAAACAACCACAACAACGACGATAACCAAATCAACAACAACAAAAGGAAATGGGAAAACGACCAAGGAGGTTATAACAACAACAACCAAAACCGTAACACTAACCATCATCAACAACAAAATAGAAGGCAAGAAGTGGAATGGTTTACGTCACGCACCAATGGGAGGTAGAGGTTATCTTTGGAACACACCCGCTATGTAATCGATGTAATTTTCACCACTCGGGTCCTTGCTCGCCAAGTGCCACAAGTGCCAAAACCGGACATCTAGCCAGGGATTGTAAAGGTAAAGCGATAGTCACGTGCTTCGGATGTGGGGAGCAAGGACACTATCGGAATCAATGTCCTCAAAACCAAGGTCAACAGGTTGAAGGTGCTCATGGGAATGCATACATGTTAGGAGGAGGAGAAGCTTGTCAAGGTATCAACGACGCGGAAGACTAAAGAAGTTCGGAAACTAACAGTCTTATTTCTCCTTATGTACTATGTTGTACTAAGTTTATGTCTTCCATCGTATCCGAAACTTTATAACTTAAAGATGTACTACTTTTGATAAACCACTCGTTGTAAAATATTCTCATCTATCGTACTTTATTTCCTTTCGATTCGATATCATGTACGAGAATTTTAATTCTTTTTACTTTAACTACCATTTTAACGACACGGTTTAAATCTTTGTAAACATTGAGAGTTATAACAACTAAACCGAACGTCACATTATCGCTCCTTAATTATACATAGCCTAGCTAACTATGTCTAATTCGGAGGATCATGTTATGTTGGGAGCGGTTATTTATAAATCTTAGTGCAAGCAAAATTATCACATATTCTAAAGTCAAAGTGTTACTCATGGGAGATTCATCCAATACTATGCTTTATACGCTCTCCATCATTGATAACCGTAACGACACTTCTCCATGTCTTCTTTCCTCGATATTCATTATCAACCCAAAAATTTGATAGACTAACACGAACTGAATTCAGGGACTGAATTCCTTTTTGGATGGGCGAATGTGACAACTCGTACTTTCAGGTCATTTCTCAAAACAATTCATGCTTCACAATTTCATCATTTATCGTAAACTAGGTTTGCGTGTTCCAAATTCGCGTAACCTTAATGGTTTAGCGGCGAATTCATGATCATATCATCAAGGACATTTCATATAGACTAGGTTTAGTCTACATTTCATTGGCATCATTATCATCATGTTAGTTCATTCATGATTTTGCATTTTTCATTAAACGCATAATTTCATATTAAATAAACGCTATCGCGTAAGTTATTATTTTGAACATTTAATCCGATACTTCCAAAATGATTCCGACATATTTTTATACTCACTTTTAGTTTGTAACAATAATATTTTGAGTTTACCCAATGTTTTAAATTTATTTCGTATAAAAATTGTTTAATCTACATTATTACGACGTGGTTTTCTTAAAACTACACGATAATTATTATATCACTCAAATTATGCAAGAAATATATTTTTACAATTTTATGACTCAATATATTTTACTTTGACCAATTAAAATTTATTAGCTAAAACTATCCTATTGCACAAATGTATACACAAGTTACAACAAACTTATACTTAACTACATTTTACTTACACATTTTATACATAATACATTTTATAAAAAAAATATATATATTTGGGAAACAATATCCCCAAAACCGCCATGGGGGGAAGTCTTGGTTGAAGCGAATATTTTCTTACATATCTAGATTTATACTCCAAACTCTCTTACACATTCACTTCACCTCAATAATTTTCACACACATTCAAAGATATCTCTCTCTTTTCTCTTCCAAGAACCGGCCAAGCATAAGGGTAGAAGGAAATTCAAAATTTTCAAGATCAAGTTTAACAATCTAGTTACACTCTTTGTTTAGGTTTTGAAATAAAAACCTAGAGTGTTTAGGCTAAATCCTTTGTTCTAATCACCTCATCTAGTAGCTTGTAAGCATATCATTTTCATTTACATCTTTCCTTATCATTTCATATGTATTTCATCATTTTCTTAGCAAGCATGCAAGACTTATTGTTATTTATACCATTTTTACATTGTTTTTAAGAGTTTGATATATATAAGTCATCCTATAAATTATCCCTTGTTATATATTGGTCTTGATGATGTCTAGGAACCCATGACACCCTAAGAAGGTGTATGGTAGGATTAGAATAGCTTTGGAGTTGTTTTGAAGGGATTGGAATAGGTTTAGTACGAGAAAAACTCTTTTCGACAAGTATAAAAGTGGTCTGATCTTGTTTTGTATTTCTGGAAAATCCGACAGAGACACGAAATTTTGACCTTGATATTTAGAAAATATACTTTAAAACGAATCCGTGGCGCTTGAACGGATTAAACGGAGCTATAACGAAGAAGTTATGAATTTTTCAAGTTTGACGACGAAATATATATTTCCTGAAATTTCAGCAAACTATTTTTGTTTTGTACGAGTCTTAAGCGTTATAAATTATTTCGACTTATCAAAAATATATTAGTATACTTTAATACGAAGCTAAGGACGTATAATACGTAGAAAACGGATTTGTAACGACTAAAATATACACGTTTTCATAAAATTGCCGTAACTTGCTTATTTAAGAAAAACTATATTATTTTTACGAGACAAGTGTTACGGTAAACAAAACGACCATATTGAAGGCTATTTTTAACAATGACGTAGAACTTCTTGTAACGAGATGTCTTCTAATAAAATCGAGATCACCAAGCATATTTTCCAAAACGACCAACCGTTTGTATAGCGGAGTTGTAATGAATTATTTACGGTTGCTTAAACTTTGCCGAAACTCACTTTTAAACAACATTTTGGACAAAATCACCCTACTTAACCTATGTTTTTCTTTATGAACGAGACCTCTAGGATAAAAACTTAAATGACAAAACTTCTAGATTTTGATACAAGCTTTCCAAAACCGTTGAATTCGTTTCCTAACGTTCGACGTACACCATTTTACGACTAGCTTTTCGAAGCCATTTTTGTCACTTTCATGAAATTTCCAACGACATTATTTTACGACGAAAAGTTAAAATTTCACAATAAATCATTAATAAACTGTTGTAGGATGACATTTTGACGTAAATACTTGTAAAGTAATTTAAAAATGGTCAAGACGTCAAAAGAGTATTTTTCGACGATAAGTATTATTTTCAAAACTCACAAATGGTATAAATAACATACGAAATGCATGCATAACATTACATCATAACTCATTACGTATCATATCATTCATAATAGGTCATTTTTAGATTCACGCTACATTTCGAAGGTATCCACTTTTGCCATTACATCATCATTAACATTGCAACGGTGAGTTCATAGCCCCACTTTTACTTTTTAACTGCTTTACAAACTCGGGGAGATACATGCTACATTTTAATCGAACACAAATGCTTTGAATCGTATGCTATATCCGAATGTTTTATTGTCACTAAGTATTTGCCATGTTCAAGTCCCTACATCATGAACCATTAGTCACTTGCGAGTGGCGCGAATATTGTGAATAGGCCTATTGAATTAACACTCCCGCTCCTATCGACCCGGCTAGGGAAATCGAGCGCACTATATTGAATCATTAAGGTAAATTGGCAAGTTTACCTATTAGGGCGGCGATGAAACGATGATTACCAATTTTATTGGTGCGATGTTTACGCTTTGGTTGTCATGAACTTAGTGAAATAAATCTGCTTTTGTTTTCAACGATGAGTGTGAAACAATTTAACTCACACTACGATTATTGTGTTCAAACGAATTATTTAAACCTATGGATTTCACTCAACCTTTGTGTTGACCTTTTAAGCATGTTTTATCTCGTATCTAAGGCATTCAATTCATGGCATGCATTTGGACACATCATAGAGTCGCGGTGACGACGCGTCTCACTGGGTTTTATGAACTTTAGAACATCGTTTGGCTTGTAACAAAATTATTTCCGTGCAAGTTGATTTCCATTTGGGACCTATATTTTGTAAACTCTAATTGTTTTATTAAATCAAGCGATGTATTTTCCAAACGACACTTTAGGTCGTTCAATATAACTGTGATTGTGATGCTATGACAATCAATCCCGAGAATTCCATTCACGCAAAGCATGTAATTTGGGGTGTGACATTATCTTTAGGTATTCAAATGGGTTGATGGGTTTAATTCTTAGAACACCCTGATTCTCGAATATTTGAACATGTAATGTACTAAGATGGAAATTCAATCCCCATTTTATTTTCATTTATGTACTTGTTTTGATTAAATGTTTATTTTCATGCAAAGAAAGTGAACTAAATTAGGAGAGGATTATTGGAAAATTTAGTAGACTTGCGGGTTCTAATCATACTTGGTAATGGGTTTGGAGGTACGGAGTGTACATCCATCAGGTCCCTAATCACCCTGACTCAGGTAAAGTGGAATTCATGTCGATGATTATTTTAGAGGGTCTGATCATCAGTGAGTGATAATCTGACATATCCATCAGGCTGATGATTATTCATTAGGGAGTCATCTCATTCAAAGATGTACACTGATAAGTATACTCAGGGAGTTGTCTCATCAGGGGGTTCATCTCTTCAGTGAACCTCTAACTGAGCACACTCAGAGAGTAATTTTATCAGGGGATAGACTGGATTCATACTTAACTTGTAACGGCTTTGACTTATTCAAGTGGCAGTTATAACTGCATTAATGACCACATTTAATTGGTTGTGTAACCACTAATACCTACTATCATGGAGGCTAAGTATGTGGTGATTAATGGGTCGTTAATCACATATAAATACATTGACTAGGTTTGAGTAATCTTTACTATAAATAGACATCAACACAGCTGCATGAAAAGAAGCATAGAACTATACACTTGGAAGCAAAAGGGTTATTGATTTGTGCCTAAATTATTAACATACATTTGGTCTTATCCCAAGTAGATATTCATGATACCCAGGCATTAGGGTCAAATAGTTTACTTTGGAAAGTGATAACACGATTCCAAGTGATATTCGGTAACCTTCATTGGTATTTGGTTCGCTATTGATTATATTCACCCTGTTGGGAGCTGTTAACCAACTCTAACAGTGGAGCACCAACTGGAGTGAGCACGAGCCGAGATTCGAACCATTGACATTTTATTCACAAAATCTCTTTAGTGGACTCATGGGTTTTTCGGAGGTGGGTACCAACTGAGCCAAAGCCCTTTCGTATTAATTGAATTAAATGAAGGGATAATATACGAAGAGGCCACCTAAGTATTATGTTTTTAACATATAGGTCGCCCATTTATTGAAATTAACTTAGGTCACCAGTCTATATGTTTGTTTTCCCTTACATCATTTTCGTTCAAATTTGATCCGGATAATTATCAAACGACAAAAATGAACCTAACATTAAGATTTAAAAACTATAATAACAAAAAAATAGTCACAAATTTTCAGTTTTATTCTTATAAAGTACTTTTGATGATATATGGTGATGCAATTATTTTAACCATGATTTAATATTTATAAGTCTTGTCTACCTAAGGTCTACCTAATGCACTAACGAGCAGTGTACCCGATCGTGCGCGGTATAGAGAGTGGTAATGCCGAGGTCGTTCCCAAGAGCTATGTAGATGAGGATCCTATTAAGTCTAAGTGTCACTTGTTTTAACTGGTTTTGAGGTTGAAATGATTACTTAACTAAAGACAAGAAATAAATGCGCAAAGTAAATAAAGGTTGTAAACAGTGGAGAGAAAGTGTGCTAACCTAATTAATCATCCTATCATGTAATGTCTATGTTTTCTAAATTACTTCCAATTGATTCAAGTGGGGGTTTAAGTCTCTAGGACAGCATTTGGTCAATTCGTCCTAATCTATCAACAAAGGCTCCTACCCGACATCAAAGGCCAACCCTTTGGGGAGTCGAGGGTCTTAAGTCACCTAAGCCAAGTCATTAAGTACCCTACATGCAAGATTTGAAATAATGAGTGCCCGGGCGCTAGCATCTTAGACACTCATCCCTAACTTCTTAAGTTCATCCATATGAACGGTGATCATTTGGTCAGTTCGCAAAAGAGGGGAAAGGTCATCAGTTGGTCAATTCTTACCCTTCCCAACTCTACCTACTTACTTAGGGTCAGTTGGTCAATTCTCCTAAGCAACTAAATACGACCGCATTTAAAAACTACCGAAGCTAGGGTAACTACCATCGAACTATGCATGCATACACTAGAAACAATTATATGGAAGCATGAAAACACAAACAATACATTCAAAGAATAATAACTAGGCTAGCACCAAAGATGCTTAGCCGATCATATTAAAAGATACAATAACTTTAATGTTTAACATAATGAAAGACATGAATTAAAGTAAAAGATAGAAATGATCGCTAATGTTTATCGATATGGTGTGATTCCTCCCTTGGAGATGGCTCCGTATGCTCCGTGCGATCTGCCTTTGGAACCCTCTTCACGTTCTCTGACTTTGAGTTGTGATTGAATGATGTGAAATGCAGAATTTAGGGCTTGTATTTATAGGCACGATCATAGTTATGGTATAACTTGAATTGAGAGTTACGCCGTAACTTATATATCTTCAAAACATAAATCTCGTTAAGTAGACTACGGCGTAACAATAAGGAATGCTTACGCCGTAGTTAGTAGCTCCTCCGTATAGTAGATGTGAGTTACGCCGTAACCTCTTAACAGAATGTTGTTATGTCGTAATGCTTGTGAGGAATTACGGCGTAGTTGATGAAGGCGCGAAATGCTTCATGACCTAGATGATTACGGTGTAACCTTAGTTGAGAGTTACGGCCGTTACTGAAGTTGAGTTGGCCAACCGAGATAAAACACTAGCTATGGCATAATTTGAGAGCATGAGTTATGCCGTAGCTTCTTCATAAGTAGCATACTATCATAAAACCGTTATGAAAATCTCCAAATCCGCGTCTCTAAGCTCCAATGCTCATAATTTAACTGGAAGTGAAATATAAAGGAATACAAGCGTAAATCTATATAAATGACATAAAATAAGAGCATAATCGTGGGAAATTGACACTAAAAGGTTAGGACTATTTGATGTTATCAAATATCTCCCCACTTGAACTCTACTTGCCCTCAAGTAGATCTTATTAGAAAATTTTCTAAAAAGATATCCCCCAATACCTGGAAGATATGAGTTTAAAAATCCCTTATGCTAGAATAAATCAAAGCCGAACACCTCACGAAATGGGAACAAATACTCATATTTTCTCATCTAGTCTAAGTGTCAATTTCAGGGTGATCACTCAAAGCAAAGTCATAGCATGTATTCTATCATAAGCTTAGCGGTTACACAAATCTCCACCACTAGAGTTAAGGACTAAACAATCTTTGAAGGCAATATGGGTGGACACAAAATGAGGTTAGGGGTGAAATGTCATTACTAACGTGTCACGGCAAAGTGGACAAAATCAATGATACACGACCAAATCCATGGCCAAGACACCAAAGATTACTCGCTTCATCACCTAGACACGCTTCATGACTAAAAGGTAGGGTAAGACATGGGATATAATTGGTGTAAAATAAAAATAACAAAACAAATAGTCTTAACATATAACCAAGTTATCACCGCCCACCGTCCATCCAAACTTTAAGCTTTAAGGTGAAGAAACCGGATCATGATATATCAAGTAGATGTGTCATTAGTGGACGTCATGATGGGTACATTACATGTTCTCCAACTGTTGGTGTAATACAATCACCAACTCAATTCTTCAAATGTGACCGAGGTGGCCTCCTCGATGCTTAATATCCGATGAGCTCCTATCATAGTGCTTATAACATTGCACTAAACAATAAACAATACATTTTTTTTTCTTTTTTTTTCGAATCATCATTTTGTTTAGTCATAACTAAATAAAAACATAAACATCCCCCACTTGAGATGAACTTAGAATGAGAATACAGGGAGTCTTTGATGATCTTCAAATATAAGTCTTTGACGAAAGCGTGATTTTCGAACCTCTTTACTTGAACCTTGAACTTGGGCAAGCAGTGACTTCCTGATCACAAATTAAGACTACACGGTAGGCTAAGGTGAATGGGTGTAACGAAACAAACATAAAGGGTATGAAATGAAAGGAAACGCTCTGAAGGGTGTATCTTGGGGTATCTTGCACTAAAGGTGAGTGCAACAAAACGGTTTAATATGGGGGTCGAAAAGTCGAGGTGACTAATTGATAGACACACATAAATTATTTGTTTGGGTGATAATCCTAAAATATTGCCTTCTCAAACTTATTATTCCATATATATCAAGCTAACTCAACATACCTCGTTTATGGTCTCGAAATGATGCAAAGGCCAAGTTCTAAAGTTTACAAGCTACCGGCACACTCATAATTTGGTGGATTTGGGTAAATAAGTGGAAACGGATAAGGCTAATCTCACTATAGAATATCAAAGGTTATAATGTGCTCGACTAAGGTCTAATCTAGTTAAGTTAAGAAAAACATGTTAAAATTTTAAAAATTGCATAATTTTTCAAAATAAACTAGAAAAACGAGGGCTGAATTAAGTTCAAGTAATAATTCTACTCTCGTCCCCCACTTGAGATGTACAAAGTCCCTTTTGTACTAAACGTTAAATAAAGGTGAAGAGAAAGTAGAATTATAGCGAGAACTTCCCTAAAATTCGCTCCTAAAAAGAAAGAAGGCCCATGAAGGAAATCGTGCCTTCATTAAGCATCATGAGAAAACTTCGATCCCTTAAATCACAACTAACCAACAAGCATAATTCTAAAAAGAAAAATAAAAACAATACAAATCTAACTCACTTTCGTAGGAATCACGGTTATATTCAACAAGCCTTTTAAACCACTTGGTGTCCCAAGCGGACTAGTGTAGTCTCGTGAGGGCTTATAGGGAACATACCCACAAAGTTCATTTAAAACTAATACAAGGTTATCGTTCTAATATTGGAAAAATTATTAAGATTACAGGATGAATTACGGCGTAACCTTAAGAATGAGTTACGCCATAATTTAGGTTAAACCTGGAATCTGTCTACAGAAGAATGTTACGGCGTAATATTGGATGGAGATTACGCCGTAATGGTTGAGAACCTTGAGAGAATCAGCTACTGAAGAAATGTTAGAGAGAGTTACGCCGTAACTTTATAATAGGACATAATCAGGTCCCATTTTAATTGCCGTGGTTTCATCTCCAATTCCTGCAAAAATTGTTAAAAGCACCAAACCCAACAATAAAAATGAAAAGAAACATAAATGAAAGGGATAATTTGGGTTGTCTCCCGAAAGAGCACTTTTCTTTTTTACCGAGTCTTTAAGTTAGACTCAAGGCCATGGTACTATATGTCAACCACCACCAGAAGTGGTGCTCAATAAATTTTATGCATTATTCCCAGTTTCTCCTATTTTCTGGCAGCAATCAATCATCCATTCGGCAAAAAAATTTGACAGTATTGCCGACGCTGGAGGTACCAAACTTATGCAAAATCCATTCGTTGAATGATAAACATGACTTTCTGTATTCGCCGTCTTCAACCATCATACCTTGAGAATTATTGTTATAGTAGACATCATTCTTGGTTGACCCTTTATCAGCGATCTTCTTTTCATGGAGACGATATTCGTCATAATCGAGCTTGAGCCTTTTGATCATACCTGTATTGACATTAGAGTCCCCAAATCTAATTTTGTACCAATCTTGGAAAGATAGATTTCCAAACTTGATATCATGTCTTTCAATCTCATGGGGGCATGTCCATTCAAAATCTTCTACTTTTTTATCATACCCCCATTGTAATAGTCATGAAATGGGTTACACGTGGGCCATGCTTGCATAGATCCATCTTGCTCGGCTAATATAGGAATGCAATAATGCTTGTTAAGATCCAGAGCTTTTTTTATATCCTTAATCTGATTAGCTTTCCCATGTTCCAGTTTACAACTATCAATGTCTTTTTCATAATTTTTAGACCTGAATTTATCGCATAAACGTGGATCAAGTAATGGTATATTTGTAACACCCCAACCCGACAAGGGTAAAGATATCACAATACGGTTTCACATCGAACTTTAACTAATGTATAATAGCGAAGCCTTTACAAAACTTACAAAAGATAATATAAATAACTTATATTCAAAATAAATCTAAGATCTCTATGGTCAAAGTCTTGCTCTCATCTCTACTCTCAACCCGGATCACTATCCCATAAGCTTATCTTGAATGCTTAATACCGCCGCAGAAAAGAAAAGGGGTGAGCTTACAAAGCCCAGTGAACGAATATAACGAAACAAAAGCAAAACAAATATACGAATAACAAAATAAAATGAAATAATGACGAAGGATCTTTCAGGATTCTGCGGAAGCACAAATATACAGAAATCCAAACAAAACATAACAAATAGACATCACATAGCACATTAAAGACACAAACACAAACACATCAGGACAACCAAACATACAACATATCAAGATAACAGATTACATATAAGCCAAACGGAAAGTCTCAAAACTAACGGAAACAGTTTCTAGCAAAATAAACATGGCATTCATACAAATCAATTAATCAACATTTAATGTACTTAATTCAATATTGCAACAGCGGAAATTAGCAGTTCAAATCATGGCAGTCACACAAACAAATAGAAACATAGCAGACAACTATAATTAGAAAGACCAAACAAAACATAGCATAACCATTAGCAATTATCCAAACAGATATCATAAGCTAAACCAGTTCTCAGATCAAATCCTAACATCAGCAGAGTTCAAACATGGCAGGTCACATAGGCAATAAAACACTAACATCTACGCAAAGTTACCAAAATTAACTGATCAAACTATACATATTAAACTTATAAAATACTAACTATCACACTAACACATTCATCTCACGGTTCAACGAATCCACATAACGATAAACTATCATAATATCGATTTCAAAGATACGAATCATATTTAAGCATAGTAGATGGCATTCACATAAACATACAATAGCATACACATGTATAACATATAATAAGTCAAGACATAATCATAAGCATTTAACATACCAAAACATAATCGAATACTTATCACATAATTAGCAAATCTGATTTAGTTAACTACCTCGAGCCCGAACATATCATATCAAAATCATCATACATATGCATGAGTCATCTTAGCAAATAATTTGGAGTAGCTAGCTCCCGAAGTTGTGAAGACGCGTATTGCACCGACATCATTCACCGACAAATCATATCGGATAACGGATCGATCTAGGATGCATCCATACGCCCACGACAAATATTGGCCATAACATATACTTGAGCTCATAACAGATCGAGATAAGGGACGTGGCGTAACATCACTCTATCGCCTAGAGTCATATCGAGGTGCATCATCGATACGGACATGGAACCCCATGACTAGTTATATTTGGCTCGGTGTCAAACTAACTTAGGTCAAACAAATTGTCATAAATGACACGGATCATACATCATCATAAAGATCTCATATAACTTATCGATAACATCATATCATAAGGTTCATATTCAAATATAGCAAAGTTCATCAATTACACATATCAAAGTCTTCTTAACATAAAGTTCACATCGATATGGCATAGTTCACTAGATCATAAGTTCGGATAAGTAACAAATCAAACATTCGAGCAGGGGTTCATAGCAATGGCATAGGAAATCCTAATAAGCATAAGAGAATGACAACAAAGGAAACATGAGGACCTTTCTTGAAAAGGTCGAATATCCGTACCTTAAAGCAATGAGAGAAAAGAAACGAATGTAGGAATATGAAGAAGTAACGTCGCGTCTCCTCAACGAATCTACACGGATTATGATTTATTTAATACTTATTAGTATAACGGATTAATCTCATTAATACTTTTAGAGTTGTCGATTATTCCCATTTTTAGTGATGCATTTAATTACAACATTTTAGGGTATACCTCATTAATTCACCAACTTTCTATTTAGGTTCTAGGGTTTCCTTACTCTTTAAATATTACTAAATACACATTAAATTCACCTATTACTTCTTTTAATGATTTCCCAATTTAACCTAGAACGTAAATGATAACAAACGAAATTAACTTAAACTCTTGCGTGTCTCTACAAAATCAATTTACACTTGTTGAACCCATAATTGCTCGAATTACAAATTACACCCTTGACATCTTTAAGTTCACAATCTCACCTTACTTTATCAGATTTTACCCTTTTAACCCAAAGGTTTTAGAATTTACAAAATGTACCCTAATAAATTAAATACAATTCGTATGGCCCTTTAAATATCCAATATTACATGTTTAACCCCCACACTTATTTTTATACGTTTAAGACCTTTATTTTACTGTTTACAAAAATAACCTTTAAGTTTCAATATTTACAAAACCAACCCAAACCTTTATTTAAAACCCGAATAAGTATAATTTCAAGTACAAGCCCTAAACCTAGGTTTCACCAATCATTAGCTTATCATTACTACTTCATTAATTACCTTCCATGATTATAAGGAAACCCTAGTTTATACAAAACCCTAATCGCCCTTTTAAAACCTTTCCTTTTATGCTTTTCGAATCAAGAAAACCCAAAACAATTTACACAAGCTTCAAATCCTTGGACATGTATTTTATTCAGGTTGTATATCATATACTAACTTCTGGAAAAATAGTTTCATAATCTCTAAAGATATTATAAGCTCATTCGTTATATTCGTACGCTTTTTAGGGTTTTGGATTTCAAATAATTCCATACGATATATAAATCATGCATGGCCAATTTTTATGTGTTATATACGACTTATAGGACTGAAATCAACATTAGAAACATACCCTTGATGAGCTTGAATCGATAGAACAAGAAAACACAAAAACCCCTTTGTCGAAACCCTAATTCCTTCAAAACACACCACGACTAAAACAGCAACTTTGGAACTCGATCACTATTTTTCCCACCTTCTATACCTTGAATCTCGTCCAAGAAAATGGTCCCAACCTCTGGAAACTGGAATTCGATTTATTAGGGTTTTGGAGTCGGTTTAGGGTTAATCGGCAATAATGAGTTATTAGGGACCGAATATATGTATATATACTTGATTTATTATTTTCTTATGGGCTTTAATATGTATTGGACTTAAATTAAATGGTCTCTTAATAGTATAAATTTATATTGGGCTTTTACTAATTAAATTCTTTTATAAAACATTTAAATATATTCGGTTATTAAGGAAAATACAAAATGAATTTTTATAAAATCATAAACTATAAAATTAACTTTACAAAGTCATTCAAAATTTATTTGGATCATATGTGATTTTCTTATAAGGTTTTCGAATTTACATAGCTCATTTGGTATTCTTTTTAATTAGTTATTCTTACTTTTGATCATAAGGGTATTTTGGTCTTTTGTGAATTTTAGAAATTGGTATTACAATTCTTCCCTCTAAAAGAAAATTTCGTCCTCGAAATTGGACAAGACGGAACAGAACAGAAAACGAATCGGATTTCAGAATTTCTAGGAATATATCGAACGTTAATCTTATCTTGGAATAAATGGATTTCTTATCAGAATATTCAAACTCAAACTTATTCAGAAATTAAATCAATAGTCAAATACTTATAATAGATAATTATATACTCATTAGAATAATGGCGGAGAACAGATGAGACGCAGAAAATCAAACGACAAATTCTAACTTATTCAGATATCAAATGATGAGGACATCAAATGCATAGACGAAATAAATACTATCGGCCTCAATAGTCGCAGAAGTATGGGGAGACATATAAGGTTAAGGTGGTCATAGCAATCTAGAGGTTCGTACAGATCATAACAACTTCGGATTCTAAGCGTACAAAACTTATATGTAACAGATATCGATTTAAATCTCACAAATAGGTGCGAATTCAAACGAACATGAAGCACCAAATAACGAGATACAAGTCAAAGTTTAAACACACAACAATCAAAGGCATTTCCCGACGTCAGATACCTTCAATAAGTTCAGATTATATGATCTCGGTATTATTACGTTGATCAAAGGTCATAATACTTGCATCACATAACAAGTTCTTATTGTCATTATATTCGGTCTCGGTCATGACAAAACACATAACTAATATCATAACAAAACATACCACATAGAGATAACATACGATAGCAAGTAACATACTATAACAAACCGGATCCACATGAGTATACCATCATGATGGCCATACTTCAAGCAAGCGGTAAACAACATCATGGAGAAAATAAATAGCGGACAAAACTTATGAGGACTAACGGAAACTTAACGAATCTATCGTAAAGAAACAACAGACAGAACTATACTTTCAAAATTTTGCTTTATTTCCATTAATCAAACAAAATTTGCAAAATCGTCATAAGATGAACTTCCAAAACAAAACTTAAAAATCCAAGATTCAAACGTCAAATGAAAACAAAAGAACCTAGCTCAAAATCAAACGTCGAAAATTCTCATAAGGAGAGTAACTAATCGAAAGCAAATTCCTATTCTTGTGTCGGATTAAACCTACTAGTAGTCGAGATTCTAAATCCGAGTCCACCTCGTATTCTTCCTCATGACTTATTACTAACGATCCGAAAGAAAAGCGAGATATACCGAATGCTAAACGATAAAACTTCACGATTCACACCGAGTTCGAACAAATCGAGAAAAGCAATACGGATCGAATCACTTATCGAATATCAAATCGTCTTGAAACGCATGACAAACGAATCGAGTGACATAAGTCGCGCCCAAATCATATGAAGTAGATGAATCTTCTCACCACCGGTTGAATCTTGTCTCCGTCTCTTACGCCTTTGGTTGGTCCATCCAACTTCCTCCAACAAAGATCCCGATGTCTCCAACAAAGACGGCGATCGAGTGTGGCTTCGCTTCACGAACCTCTCCAAAGACAGAACCGTCGCAAAGAACGCAGGTCGGCACCATCTTCTTCGGCTCCACGGGTAGTCTCCATCTAACGATCGACAAAGCGGACGGCGAAAACAAAATAACAAAATTCGATGCGAACAAAGGAGGGCCAATTCGGTGAAGGCAAAAGGATATCGAAGTCAAATCTGAACGACCATCAAAAGGAATCGAAAAATATCTGAACAGACGGAAACCTAATGTCTACCCACTTCTCACAGGTCATAGCCTAAGCTCTAAGGGTCCTAAAACCTAGAGCTCTGATACCATAAATTGTAACACCCCAACCCGACAAGGGTAAAGATATCACAATACGGTTTCACATCAGAACTTTAACTAATGTATAATAGCGGAAGCCTTTACAAAAACTTACAAAAGATAATATAAATAACTTATATTCAAAATAAATCTAAGATCTCTATGGTCAAAGTCTTGCTCTCATCTCTACTCTCAACCCAGATCAGCTATCCCATAAGCTTATCTTGAATGCTTAATACCGCCGCAGAAAAGAAAAGTCTTGGTGAGCTTACAAAGCCCAAGTGAACGAATATAACGAAACAAAAGCAAAACAAATATACGAATAACAAAATAAAATGAAATAATGACGAAGGATCTTTCGGGATTCTCGGAAGCACAAATATACGTAAATCCAAACAAAACATAACAAATAGACATCACATAGCACATTAAAGACACAAACACAAACACATCAGACAACCAAACATACAACATATCAAGATAACAGTTACATATAAGCCAAACGGAAAGTCTCAAAACTAACGGAAACACTTTCTAGCAAAATAAACATGGCATTCATACAAATCAATTAATCAACATTTAATGTACTTAATTCAATATTGCAACAATGAAATTAGGTTCAAATCATGGCATCACACAAACAAATAGAAACATAGCGAGATAACTATAATTAGAAAGACCAAACAAAACATAGCATAACCATTAGCAATTATCAAACAGATATCATAAGCTAAACCGGATCAAATCCTAACATCAGCAGAGTTCAAACATGGCAGGTCACATAGGCAATAAAACACTAACATCTACGCAAAGTTACCAAAATTAACTGATCAAACTATACATATTAAACTTATAAAATACTAACTATCACACTAACACATTCATCTCACAGACCAACGAATCCACATAACGATAAACTATCATAATATCGATTTCAAAGATACTGAATCATATTTAAGCATAGTAGATGGCATTCACATAAACATACAATAGCATACACATGTATAACATATAATAAGTCAAGACATAATCATAAGCATTTAACATACCAAAACATAATCGAATACTTATCACATAATTAGCAAATCTGATTTAGTTAACTACCTCGAGCCCGAACATATCATATCAAAATCATCATACATATGCATGAGTCATCTTAGCAAATAATTTGGAGTAGCTAGCTCCCGAAGTTGTGAAGACGCGTATTGCACACGACATCATTCACCGACAAATCATATCGGATAATGATCGGATCTAGGATGCATCCATCGCCCCGAGACAAATATTGGCCATAACATATACTTGAGCTCATACGAGATATGAGATAAGGGACGTGGCGAGAACATCACTCTATCGCCTAGAGTCATATCGAGGTGCATCAACGATACGGACATGGAACCCCATGACTAGTTATATTTGGCTCGGTGTCAAACTAACTTAGGTCAAACAAATTGTCATAAATGACACAGATCATACATCATCATAAAGATCTCATATAACTTATCGATAACATCATATCATAAGGTTCATATTCAAATATAGCAAAGTTCATCAATTACACATATCAAAGTCTTCTTAACATAAAGTTCACATCAGATATGGCATAGTTCACTAGATCATAAGTTCAGATAAGTAACAAATCAAACATTCAGAACAGGGTTCATAGCAATGGCATAGGAAATCCTAATAAGCATAAGAGAATGACAAGGAAGGGAAACATGAGGGACCTTTACTGAAAAGGTCAGAATATCCGTACCTTAAAGCAATGAGAGAAAAGAAACGAATGTAGGAATATGAAGAAGTAACGTCGCGTCTCCCTCAACGAATCTACACGGATTATGATTTATTTAATACTTATTAGTATAACGGATTAATCTCATTAATACTTTTAGAGTTGTCAGATTATTCCCATTTTTAGTTATGCATTTAATTACAACATTTTAGGGTATACCTCATTAATTCACCAACTTTCTATTTAGGTTCTAGGGTTTCCTTACTCTTTAAATATTACTAAATACACATTAAATTCACCTATTACTTCTTTTAATGATTTCCCAATTTAACCTAGAACGTAAATGATAACAAACGAAATTAACTTAAACTCATGCGTGTCTCTACAAAATCAATTTACACTTGTTGAACCCATAATTGCTCGTAATTACAAATTACACCCTTGACATCTTTAAGTTCACAATCTCACCTTACTTTATCGATTTTACCCTTTTAACCCAAAGGTTTTAGAATTTACAAAATGTACCCTAATAAATTAAATACAATTCAGTATGGCCCTTTAAATATCCAATATTACATGTTTAACCCCACACTTATTTTTATACGTTTAAGACCTTTATTTTACTGTTTACAAAAATAACCTTTAAGTTTCAATATTTACAAAACCAACCCAAACCTTTATTTAAAACCCGAATAAGTATAATTTCAAGTACAAGCCCTAAACCTAGGTTTCACCAATCATTAGCTTATCATTACTACTTCATTAATTACCTTCCATGATTATAAGGAAACCCTAGTTTATACAAAACCCTAATCGCCCTTTTAAAACCTTTCCTTTTATGCTTTTCGAATCAAGAAAACCCAAAACAATTTACACAAGCTTCAAATCCTTGGACATGTATTTTATTCAGGTTGTATATCATATACTAACTTCTGGAAAAATAGTTTCATAATCTCTAAAGATATTATAAGCTCATTCGTTATATTCATACGCTTTTTAGGGTTTTGGATTTCAAATAATTCCATACGACATATAAATCATGCATGGCCAATTTTTATGTGTTATATACGACTTATAGGACTGAAATCAACATTAGAAACATACCCTTGATGAGCTTGAATCGATAGAACAAGAAAACACAAAAAACCCCTTTTGTCGAAACCCTAATTCCTTCAAAAACACACCACGACTAAAACAGCAACTCTGGAACTCGATCACTATTTTTCCCACCTTCTATACCTTGAATCTCGTCCAAGAAAAATGGTCCCAACCTCTGGAAACTGGAATTCGATTTATTAGGGGTTTTGGAGTCGGTTTAGGGTTAATCGGCAATAATGAGTTATTAGGGACCGAATATATGTATATATACTTGATTTATTATTTTTATTATGGGCTTTAATATGTATTGGACTTAAATTAAATGGTCTCTTAATAGTATAAATTTATATTGGGCTTTTACTAATTAAATTCTTTTATAAAACATTTAAATATATTCGGTTATTAAGGAAAATACAAAATGAATTTTTATAAAATCATAAACTATAAAATTAACTTTACAAAGTCATTCAAAATTTATTTGGATCATATGTGATTTTCTTATAAGGTTTCTGAATTTACGTAGCTCATTTGGTATTCTTTGGAATTAATTATTCATACTTCTTGATCATAAGGGTATTTTGGTCTTTTTGTGAATTTTAGAAATTCGGTATTACACCATTTTGTCATTTTCGGATCCGTCATCTTCTCAAGTAATTAATCCCACAAAGGTCATTTGTGACGGTAGGAGTATGCTGCTCTTCTTCTGGCTCATCTTGTGCAAATACGGCTTTGCATGTAATAGCTTCATCTTTCCTAGTTCCGAAATTCTTAGCAAGCTGCTCAATTTGAGTCTCTAAGTTCTTGATTGCGGCATCCTGGTTTCTTAGGTTCATATCCGTATCTTCTTTCACTTTGATCATCCATTCTTTGAACCTGTAATCTTTTCTTGCAGATTCTTTGATGTGTTTATGAACCAACTCATCAAGACTGGGTTTAGGAGGTTTTAGTCAATCCTTGTATAATATCCTGGGGGTCCTTCATGGTATTTAGCTACGTTACCATTATATCCGTGAAATGGCCTACTATTCCCATATTTTGCTTCATCAACTCTCTTGACTTCTTCTTTAAGCGGGCATTGTTTAGCAAGGTGAGCGCCATTGCAAGTATTGCAACCAACTTGTATATAGTGCACATTTTCTTTCAACTTTTTCATGTCCCTACCAAGACTCTCAAGTTTATTATTTATGGTTGCAATGCCGTCCATATTTCTACTTATGCTTCTATTGCTTCCTCCATTATGCCATTTATGAGAGTAGTCAGCCATCTTTTGAATATCATCTAAAGCTCTTGTAGGAGTCATCCCAGGGATTGACCCTTGCGAATCGAGCATCTGCCTCATGGAGATGTTTATACCCTTATAGAAGACATTTACCTTTTCCTAGCTATTAAGGTCATGACTCGGGCATTTGTAAAGGAGATCGTTGTATCTTTCCCAAGCCTTGTACAACGTTTCATCACCTTCTTGCCTAAAATTATGAATCTCCTCGAGTTGCTTTGCCATCCTAGAAGGAGGACAATACTTTTGAATGAAATATCTTTTGAGGAGAGCCCATGTATTAACTGTCCCGGCGGGCAATCTGTCGACCCATCTTTTAGCAGCTCTAGTGAGTGTAATAGGGAACAAACGTAACATGACAACATCGTTTAAGAATCTCGGAAATTTAAAGAGGTGAAAATGTACTCCACATTATCCACATGCTCGTAAGCATCATCGCAATGCTTCGGAAAGGGATTCGCATGAAGCTCCTTCATGAATTGTGGCTTGATTTCAAAGCGTATGTCGTCATCAATAGCGGCCTAACAAGTCCCGCCCTTGTTCATCCCTAGTCATAGCAAGGTACTCCTCGAGTGAGGGTATCAATGTCACAATGCCATGGTACCTGAAACTTAAATAAGATCGTGAGAAAACAAAAATTAAATAAACAAAAACAAAAATAAAAGACTTAACAAAAAAATTCTAATATAGCTCCCCGACAGCGACGCCAAATTATGATGCAGGTATTCCGATCAGGATTTAATATTTATAAGTCTCGTCTACCTAAGGTCTACCTAATGCACTAACGGTGAACCCGATCAAAGCGCAGTATAGAGAGTGGTAAAGCCGAGGTCGTTCCCAAGAGCTATGTAGATGAGGATCCTATTAAGTCTAAGTGTCACTTGTTTTAACTGGTTTTTAGGTTGAAATGATTACTTAACTAAAGACAAGAAATAAATGCGCAAAGTAAATAAAGGTTGTAAACAGTGGAGAGAAAGTGTGCTAACCTAATTAATCATCCTATCATGTAATGTCTATGTATTCTAAATTACTTCCAATTGATTCAGGTGGAGGCTTAAGTCGCTAGGACAACATTTGGTCAATTCGTCCTAACCTATCAACAAAGGCTCCTACCCGACGTCAAAGGTCAACCCTTTGGGGAGTCGAGGGTCTTAAGTCACCTAAGCCAAGTCATTAAGTACCCTACATGCAAGATTTGAAATAATGAGTGCCCGGGCGCTAGCATCTTAGACACTCATCCCTAACTTCTTAAGTTCGTCCATACGAACGGTGATCATTTTGTCAGTTCGCACAAGAGGGGAAAGGTCATCAGTTGGTCAATTCTTACCCTTCCCAACTCTACCTACTTACTTAGGGTCAATTGGTCAATTCTCCTAAGCAACTAGATACGACCTCATTTCAAAACTACCGAAGCTAAGGTAACTAGCATCGAACTATGTATGCATACACTAGAAACAATTATATGGAAACATAAAAACACAAACAATACATTCAAGAAATCATAACTAGGCTAGCACCAAATGTGCTTAGCCGATCATATTAAAAGATACAATAACTTCAATGTTTAGCATAATTAAATACATGAATTAAAGTAAAAGATAGAAATGATCGCTAATGCTTATCGATATGGTGTTATGCCTCCCTTAGAGATGGCTCCGTATGCTCCGTGTGATCTGCTTTTGGAACCCTCTTCACGTTCTCTGCCTTTGAGTTGTGATTGAATGATGTGAAATGCAAAATTTAGGGCTTGTATTTATAGGCACGATCATAATTACGGCGTAACTTCGAGTTGAGAGTTACCAGAATTTAATTATCTTCAAAACATAACTTTCGTTAAGTAGACTACGACGTAACAATAAGGAATGGTTACGCCGTAGTTAGCAGCTCCGCCATATAGTAGATGTGAGTTACGCTGTAACCTCTTAACAGAATGTTGTTATGTCGTAATGCTTGTGTGGAATTACAGCGTAGTTGATGGAGGCGCGAAATGCTTCATGACCTAGATGATTACGGCGTAATCTTAGTTGAGAGTTACACCATAACTGCAGATGAGTTGGCCAACCTAGATAAAACACTAGCTACGGCGTAATTTGAGAGCATAAGTTACGCCGTAGCTTCTACATAAGTAGCATACTATCATAAAACCGTTAGGAAAATCTTCAAATCCGCGTCTCTAGGCTTCAATGCTCATAATTTACCTGGAAGTGAAATATAAAGGAATACAAGTGTAAATCCATATAAATGACATAAAATATGAGCATAATCGGGAGAAATTGACACTAAAAAGTCAGGACTATTTGATGTTATCATATAGCCACACTTAAACAAGGATATAATTAGCACTTCACAGAAAAATCGTCATTCATATTGCTTTTATAAGTCATAGGTTAGTTCCTTAAATATGCATTACAATTTCGGGCATAAATATGGCTAAAATTAGTGTAAATGAAAAAAAAAAACACATAGTTGGACGACCTATAAGTTAGTTTTAATAAACGAGTGACCTATATGTTAAAAACTTAATATTTGGATTGCCTTCAGATACATTATCCCTTAAATGAATGTAAGAGTGATGAGATGATCAAATGGATAGATAATGGGATAAAAAAAATTGACTCATTTCTCTAATAAATATTTAGTATTATCATAAAAATAACTAAACACGATCAACTTTTTCCACATTTCATATACTTTTGCATATTCTATAAAGATACACTGGTCAACATGATTATTCCGACAAAATACGAGCCGAAAAATTGTTAAGGTTATACGATTACCATGAACATTATATATCAATTTTTCGATGACGATGAAGCCACTAGTCCAAACACTCGGATCACTTACATAAGATTAATTAGGTGTTGAACAATGTCTTATGTTAGTCATAAGTGAACTTAATGAGATATATGCTAGTCGCGTAGCTAATATGTAACGTCATGAGGATGAGAGATGCAACACAAACTAAAGGAAAACAAGAAATTACCGTGGTAAAGATGTGATTAAGCACCTTTGACGTGATCTTGTAGATCGTTTTAACAATGACATCAGAAGCGAAACGAAATTTAGTTTTATTATATGCTGTAAATGTGTTATTTGTTATACAATATGTTTTAACAACACAAATACCATGTGTTATTTGTTATATAATATGCTTACTTTGTTGTAATTCTGAAAATTGGGTGAATTAAATTGATGTATATTATGCTTATTGTCTTGTACGTTTTAAAATTAAGAGTGAAATGACTTCGTGTATTATATCTGGTATATACCAAGTATAACGTACAAAAGAATATCTGACTTATAAAAAGTACAATCTATAAAGCCACATT
This sequence comes from Chrysanthemum lavandulifolium, assembly GCA_022545495.1. Lineage (NCBI taxonomy): Eukaryota > Viridiplantae > Streptophyta > Magnoliopsida > Asterales > Asteraceae > Chrysanthemum > Chrysanthemum lavandulifolium. The sequence goes on along the minus strand of CM040243.1, from coordinate 242,138,961 downwards.
GTACCTTTTTCACTTTTTGAAAAAATAAAATAAAGAAATAGACACACATCGATGATCCCGCACCTAAAGCCGCCCACACCTCCGGCGATCGGAAAATGTTAAACATTTTTCGATTAGTGCATGATCAATCAAAGTGATGGGTATTTATCAGATTGAATATTGATTAAATATATTTATTAAAACCCGTTAATAAGCATTTGAAAAATATACATTTTGATGGAGTATGAAAAAGAATTACAAGTGGGTGTAAGAGTGGTTCAGCTAGCATGTTGTTTATGTCAAAAGATACAAAAGGGGTCATTTGGTCCTAATCCTGATCTTGTTGTTTCTAAACTTGATGATTCTCCTGTTACTGTTGCTGGTATGTTCTTTTTTTTTTTTTTTTTTTTAAATTTATTTAATGTTTTTAATGCAAATGTTTAAGGTTTTTATGATTATATATGTGCCTTCCTTGTTGGCTATGTATTAATAGTTGTGTTAGGGTGGTTGGGATTGCTTATTTTAAAATTTTAAGCTTATTAGCTTTGAAAATTGGTAAGATAATGGTGCTTTAGGAATTAGGAAGCAGTCTCTTTGCCGTCGGGTAGGGGATTGCTTCGGCAGAATTGGGTATCTTTGCAGTTTTTGTGTAATAATGGTTCTATGCAACAACAACAATACGTCAATACCCAATCCTGCCGGTGCGGGGTATGGGGGAGGTAGAGTGTAGACAGAAACCCTACTCCAGGGTGAAACTGAGAGTAGACAGACACAATTTAGTGCTTGGATTTACACAAATATGACACATACCAACATACAAGGATGAGAAGACTATGTAACATATGACCATAGTATCATACAATAATGGTTTTATGCAAACACTCAAATTTGCTTAGATGCGATAAAAACAAGTAGACAGACACAATTTAGTGCTTGGATTTACACAAATGAGGATTAAGTAAGCAGTTTGGGAGTTCCTTTTTTTTATGTTGGTTATTGGTTTGATTATTTTACTAACTAGCAGAATTGTCAAACAGTCAAACAATTGTTTATTGTACTATATTGTTGTGTTTCATTGTTGCAAAAGGATTTTTGTTGCTTATTTATGTTGTTATTGGTTAGGACAAACATATTTTAGTCTTTGGATAGAAGTAAATTGTTTATGGTTATTTGCTAATTGAGGATTAAATAACTAGTTGCGAGCTGCTTATTCAACTTGGTTATTGTTTTTTATTATTCAACCTATTATGCCTTAAAATAAACAGAACTATCAATTGTCAAAAACAAATGTCTATTTCATTATTGCATAAGCAGTTCCAAACACTACCTAGTAAATTGCACTTGGTTATAGTTGCTTAGAAGTTTTTGATTGTATAAAAAAGCACAAGTAGCTCAAATAAGCTGTGCCACACTCCGTTCGATTGCTGAATCTGAAACACACAAATAACTAGTTTTGAGGTTGTTTGAGATTGCTTATCCAAACTGCTTGTCGTATATTATCTGAGACTCTGGGAGTAGAATAAGTAGATTTGATAATCATGTTGGGACTTGTTTATTCCAAAGTGCTTCCCTAAAAAGTACAAGTAATTTACTAAGCAATGTCAAACCCACCCCCAAGTTACAAATATGCAATGTACCATGTGTTTCAGATAAAGATTTATTGCTCAATATGATGGACAGGGATAGTTACTAAACCCTATGTATTTCTTACAAAATATATTAGTAGCTCACAACCTAAGACTTCAGATTTTGATTTCTTTGTTTTCCATGGTTACTCAATAAACTATGTTATATTTAATGTAACTGTATAGGTGACTGATATGGCAACAATGCAACAGATTGGAGTGTACAAGCAATGATTAGTTGGATACTATCAGAATCATTCGGTAGAGAAAATGTTTCGATTGTCGCGGAAGAAGACACACAAACCCTTTCTGATGTCAAATCCACATCTTTATTAGCATCTGTGGTGACAACTGTTAACGAAAGTTTAGCCATGGCACCCCGGTTCGGTCTCAATGGTCCAACCGCACCCCTCGAGGCTTCAGAAGTTCTTGATGCCATTAGCCGATGTAATTCAAGTGGTGGTCCAGTGGGAAGGCATTGGGTCCTTGACCCCGTTGATGGAACTTTAGGGTTTGTTCGTGGAGGTCAGTATGCGGTGGCTCTGGCTTTGATTGAAAATGGGCGGGTTGTGGTTGGGGTTCTTGGGTGCCCTAATTATTCGAGTAAAAGGAAATTGGTTAATAATTCAAGTGTACCGAAATCAGATTTGTGGCAAGAAGGGTGTGTTATGTATACAAAAAGAGGTAGTGGCCAAGCTTGGATGCAGCCGTTGGTTTGTGGTGATGGGACACTTGAGTGGCCTAATTCGCTAGTGTTATACGGGTTTCCTCCATTGATAATCCTGTTATGGCTACGTTTGTGAACCGTGGAAAAGCTAACTCTAACCATTCGTATAGTGCTGGAATCGCTTACAGTTTAGGCCTTAGGTGAGCTCCAGTTTCAACTTTTTTATGTTAAACGGGTCAAGTCAAAGAATTTGGCAAAAATGGGAACGGGTCAAACAGATGGAAAATCGCCACAGACTATTCAACATTTAAGTTAAAGCTACCTAACTCTTAAAAGTTGAAACTATTTTTTAAGTCACCCAGCTATGTATTTAGTTTCGTTTATATCATATCCGACCAAAAAAAATGTTGGATGACGAATATAAGCTTCATATAGTTGAAAATCATAAAAATTCATGAATTTTTATTCATCATTCAGTGTGTTTTTAGTCAGATCTGGTATAACTGAAATGGGGTGCATATTTGGTTGAATTATATAGCAGTTTGAGGAAAGAAGTTGTATTCTTGGTAGCCTCCGTATATCTGATTTATGGTTAGCACATACGGAGTATTAGTTATTAAAAACCCAAGAAATCGTACAAAACATAGTTAACTCAAACCAGCTACTTTTGACCCATTTTAACATAAACTTGTTCTGGCATCCTCTAATCTTCTTGTTTTGTTTTACTCTAAAAAACTCTTTTCTTTTTCATTTTGTAATTGCAGAAAGCAACCGTTGCGTGTTTATAGCATGGTAAAATACGCAGCCATAGCACGGGGAGATGCAGAGATATACATGAAGTTTGCAAAAGCTGGATACAAGGAAAAGATATGGGATCATGCTGCTGGTGTGGTGATTGTTGAAGAAGCTGGTGGGGTTGTGACAGATGCGGGTGGCCGGCCCTTAGATTTTTCAAAAGGGGTGTATCTTGAAGGTCTTGATCGGGGGATTGTGGCATGTTCCGGGGTGAATTTGCATGAGAAAATTATAGGTGCTGTTTATGCAAGTTGGGATTCTTCTCACTTGTGAATCTTTCAAGTGAATTTAGGTACAAACAACCTTGAAGTGGCCACGCCAACCTCTTGAAAGGGAGGGTTTTACCCGGTTTGAGTCTGTGTGACAGTGAGTTCAAACCCCGTGGATTATTTGGCCAAAATGTCTAAAACCATGGTTACCCAAGTAAATTGTTAGTTGTATGTTCTGTTTTAAAATTCACTGTTGAGGGATATATTTGTAACGTTAAGCTAGTTTTCAGCTAATATAGTATTCTTATTTTTTATGTTTTAATTTTTAAAGATGATATTTTTTGTCCAATTCGGTCAAAGTTGGTTTAGAAAATTCAAATATTTCTAGATTTGGAAAGTCAAATTTGGAGACTGTGAAAAGTCAAATTAGGTTCGCACAAAGGGCATCAAATAATGGAGTCTTTATTAAAGCAAAAATTGACATGTCAAAACAAAAATTGACCTGTCTTTAGCGTTCCATTTAATATCTGTAAAATGGTCGAATTAGAAATAAGTGGAAACTGAAATGATGCTGGCATACACTTGAGCATAGGTGATAGATAAACACGTTAAAACATAGTGGTTGCAACTTATAAAATGATCGAATTAGTATAAGTGGAAGTTGAAAATGATGCTGTAGTACACTCAAGCTTAGATGATAAACACTTTAAAACGATGTCGACGCAAATTATAAAATGAACTAATTAGTAAAAAAAAAAGTAAAGTAACGCCCAATGCCGTCTTCCACGGGTTATGGGCACTCCACACCGCATTTTCGGTGTATGGGGAGGTTAAGATGTAGACAAATTTACACCCCTACCCCAGGTAGAGAGGCTGCTTGGGTTCTAAAGGTAGAAAGGACCTCCGGCCTTTTGAGGAGTGAGGATCGAACCCCGACCTCCGGATGAGAAGCGAGGGTTCCAACTGATCCAACCCTACTTGTTTTTAAAATGAACTAATTAGTGTATAGTATAAATTGAAATGGCGCTGGGTACGTTCAAAAATTAACCAATTTTTAAAATTTTAAATTTGAAACAAAGATCTTATTCCACTGTGTTTGTAGTTTAGATACTTTTGTAAGCATAAAATATTAGAAAGTTACGAAGTATTTAATATAGGTTGTAGTTTCCTTATTAAATTTTTTATTCATGTTTGATCAAGGGAAATTTTTCAACTTTCAACAATCTGTTATATGCATTATAAGATGTATATAAAATGTCGGGTAAAAGATGACGTTAGATGCATATGATATGATGAGGAGATTCAATTTTAGTTACAGGCTTAATCATTTTGAATGTTATTTCCAAATTATTCGACTGAAGAGTATTTTACCACCTTCGGATTTTGCTATACTAGTAGAGCACACAGTCTCGTACATAATGGAACGCGTTTTAGCTCTATTACGCGCACCCATGACATCATACGACACCTTCTCGGTGTTATTGAGGTCGGCGCCATAGCCACCAGATGAATTACCACTATTTTTTTATTTTTATCAAATGCAACAGTTTGATTTTATTTTTTTACTTTATATTTTTTTATATAAAATAAGAATAGACGATGGAGCCTCTGATATTGGGAATGGACAAAATGTTCGAAGTCATTTTTTTTATTTTTTATTTTTTTGAACGGCGGAAATTTATTAAAGACTAGCAAATGCTAGAATCGAAAATTACAAAGTAGCTAAATATGCTAAAGGATTTTGCAACCATCTACCCCAACTAAAATTACAAATTGGATTTCTAGATGAAATCTACAAAAACGAATAAGAAACAATGAAGTCCTAAAGCAATGCCTTCTTGGGAGGAGAACTAGAAAAGATCAACTCGTTTATGAATTTCCAAATGTACCACAACAAAATATCCCCAACACCTTCAATAAACGGCCTTACCTTGTTAGAAACATGCAAGGCGTCAAGCCACTCAAACCACTCGAAATATTAGAGCAAGCGGAATGTCAATCTCCCACCATTTAGCGAACAAAGTCCATAAGTCTTTGGCCATAATGCATGAGAAGAAAATATGGTTAACGGTTTCAACATCATCCATGCATATAGGGCATAAAGTCGAACCCACATCTATACCCCTTCTATCCAATGTAACTCTAGATGGAAGTTTATTAAGCATCAACCTCCAAATAAAAACATTAACTTTGATAGGAATGGAGCGATTCCAATGAGTGGCAGCAGGAACATTATCTAGGATGTTAGAATCAACCAAAGTGCGCACAGAAGCAACCGAGTACCCATTGGAGGTGCCTAAAGACCAAAGCCAAGAATCACTCGAATTCGAAAGAATGACGCCTTGAATCAAGGATTGTAGATTAGAGAATTGTAACATTTCAGCACCTCCTCGCGGCTGCCGTCTAAGGACAGAGGCCCAATCTTGGATGGATAAACGATCCGCAATGGAACATTCCCTAACACTTTCGAGCTGGTAAATGCGATGGAATTCATTTTAAGAGGCTGAATATCACACCAAATATCCTCCCAAAAGCGACAAGAAACGCCATTGCCAATCTTTCGAACACACAATGTTAACAAGTCTATACCTCTCAGCTTCAGACGTTTAATGGAAGACAAATGGTGCCCCATGTACTACAACTAGAGCTGTAATGAGAATCCTCCATAATGCCACCATGATCTCCATAAATGTTCTTAATAACTCGCACCCATATATAAGAGGGGTTGCATAAAAATCTCCATATCCATTTAAAAATAAGCCCTATGTTGAGCCCATAGATGCTTCCTATACCAAGAACTCCCAAATCTTTGTTCGCTAAGCATTTCTTCCATCTCACCCAAGTCATTTTTTTATCTTCTAAATCTCCACCGATAAAAAAATAATTACGCATAGATTCCAGCTTCTTTTGAATAGAAACAAGCATCATATAGATCGACATGTAATATGTAGGGAGATTTCCAAGCACCGACTTGATTAAAGAAAGGCGACCTCCAACAGATAATAAACGGGCTTTCCAAAGAGCAAGCTTAGAAGAGAACTTTTGGATAATGGCATTCCATATAGAACAATTAGTCATGTTACATCCGACAGGAACCCCAAGGTATTTCAATGGAAATTTAGTAGCCCCGCAACCAATAACTTTGGCCAAGTTGACAACCTCCTCATCCGATACTCCATCGCCTAAAACATTACATTTATTAATATTTATTTTCAGGCCAGAAATTAAGTAAAAGCATCAGAGCATGCAAATCAAATTATGAGAATTCATGCTTGAACATTCGCCTAAAAAATCACATCACCAGCATAAATAAGATGAGAGATGCTCATGTTGTCTTGACCGAAAGAAGCACCTTTGAAAAGGCCCATCGTCTCAGCCTTATACATAAGAACATGCAATCCTTCCATTGCCAAAATAAAGAGGGGTGGAGATAAAGGATCCCCTTGTCTTAAGCCCCTATAAATTTCGAATTCACAGGTTGGAGACCCATTAACAAGGACTAATGTTCGAGCATTCCAAGACGACCAAATATCCAAGTACGCCACTTAATAATCGAAACTAAGCAACCATGATCAATTCCAAAAGTCCCATCTCAAAGAGTCAAAAGCTTTCTCAAAACAACTTTAAATACCATGAGATCTTTCTTACGCTTACGGTACCATGCCATAACTTCGTTCAAGATAAAAGGACCATCAAGTATATTCCTACCCTTTATGAAGGCCGATTGTTCGAACTAATCTGACTCCCAATCATTGTACTAAGCCTATTAGCTAGAAGCTTACCAACAATTTTGTATTGGCATCCTATAAGACTAATAGGATGGAAATCTGAAACAAACTTAGCATTAGAAACTTTTGGGATCAAAGCTATAAAAGAAGAATTGCAACCCTTAGGGAAGTAACCAGTACGGAAAAACTCATGCACAAACCGAATGACATCTTCTTGAAGAAGATCCCAAAAAGTAGTAATGAAATTGAAAGTGAATCCATCCGGACCCGGGGCACGGTCTCCACCACAATCCCAAATAGCTCTTTTGATTTCATAACGAGAAAAATGATCTTCAAGATACTCACTTTGCCTCGAAGAAAGGCGATTAGGCATATAATCATCTAATGAAGGAGGAATTCCATCAGAATGTTGAAAACGTTTGCTAAAGTGAGCTAATAATTCAGCTTTAACGTTATGAGGGTCTTCAATCCAATCATCATTTTTGAATATGCCTCTAATAGCAAGTTGCCTTCGCTTTTTCTTTAACGTGCCATGAAAGAAACTAGTGTTTTCATCACCTTCAATAGCCCACTTAACCTTAGATTTTTTAGCTATATCTTTTGCTTCCAGACGCTCAATGTTAGGTTCCCATATTCTTAACACAAGCATCAATATAAGAAATAGAGAAGAAGAGATCGGATGAACAACACACACACACGTATGAGTATAAGAAAGGTTATGCGTAAAGAGTGAATGTGAATTGAACAACCAACCCTCAAGTGAGGGTTTATAAGGATTATTTATAGGAAGGAACTAGGGCAACATGTAAGTTCCCTTCCTTTCCTTTATGGGCTTGGGCCAAGGCTCATGGGCTTTCTACATAAGGCTTGGCATGATTACTAACATAAAAGCCATATTAAGCTAACTATTACATATTAATTACTAACACTTGAAATCTAGTTTAGAGTGATTCCAACAATCTCCCTAAGTGTTAGTGATTGATAATATAAACGTTGAAGGTGCGAGATGTAATAGTAGCTTTGACGTCTTCGACATTCTTCTTCTTGTGAGAAGAATTGCCTTGATTCGAACAATCTCCCGGTAGAGAAATTGTTTCCTTTGAAAAGTTCGACTTTGACGTCATCATTATCTTTGTTCTTTGATCTTTGTTCTTTGTGATGGTAGTGATAGTATGTTGTTGTAGTCGCATTAGGTCCGCTCCGTTGCTCGGTGTCTCCACGTCATTCTCCAACATGCTCACACGCTCGTTCTGGTTGGATTTCGATCGATGTAGTTCTCTTAGTCTTTAAACTTTGTAGATTCTTTGAATTTGACGAAGAATCATTCGACTTTGTGTTGCCTTTTGAGAGAACTTCAATTAGTGATGTTGTTGGTATGAGCATGTGAAGAATCTGCACGATCATCCGCTCCGAGCTTCCATAAGAAGAAAAACATAAGAAAGGTTAGTGATAAGCGGATTCCAAAGACTTACAAGTTTGAACTTCGAGAGTGTTAGCAGATAGTGTGAAAACACAACTCTAATTCTCACAAAGGTAGTTCCCGAGCCGAGTCCCACAAGTGAGATAACACGATGTACCAAGTACACCTACTAGATTCGGATGAGTCCGAGGTACACCAAGCATCACCTCACGATCGTAGACCGTTTGAGACACACTAAGCGTAATCCACGTGGAGTTACCGAAGTGACTGCTTTGTCGTATGCATTTGATGTTGACCACGGCGGGAGTTTCCATTCAATCACCGAGGATCACATATGTGAACCTCTCATAAATTTTCTCGACAGATTGCTAAGATGCATGAAGGACACGATAATATATCACTTGTGTACTTATTGTTGAGCGACAAGCGATGAATTGTCAAGTGTACCTAGGAGATCTTTGATGAATCTCGTGGCTCTAGACTCAATAGTGCACTTTGGTTTTCCTAAGCGGAGACTAGGAGAGGGTCTCCTTCTTCAATACCAAGCAATCTCAAGAGAAAGCCGATAGTTTACGTAGGGTTCCCCGTGAGAATGAAACAAGCTTCGCTGAGAGAAACTTGAGTGGCTAAGAAGGTTTAGTGCATGCGTCATCGGGTCCATGACGACTTTTATCTTCAATACCGGTGTCATCTAGTGACGACCAAGAGTATATGAATTGAACCCGTGTCGCCTAAGTTGAATAACTGGAGGGCTATTTCTTTACACCCTTTTCTTTGCATTTCTTTTTAATTCATCAACTCCTTCTTTCTCCTATTCTCATATTCTCCTTTTATAATCATACCTAAGGACTTCTAAGTACTAACTATTTGTGATGTCCTTGGGTAGATCCCTCCGGCTCTGGCGGATCATAGGACGGTTATTCCTAACCTTAGTCACCTTATAACTCCATGACTAACCTATGTTGCCACAAAACCATTTTCTTGAAAATCTCTCAAAGTGTTTGTGAATGAAAACATTTTGTACCACTGTGAGAGTTTTATCTTTTGCGAATACTCCTCCACACGTGCTTAAGTGTTTAGACAAACTGCACGGTGAGAGAAGAGCGCACTTTTGAATTGATCGACTCAAGATAGACAATCCCCCGTGAGACACGGTTACGTTGCATAGTTAAAGAGGTATATTGACAGCTTTTAGGTGACGACTAACTCTAGTAACTACCTTGAAGGTGTGGACAAACCTCGAAAGGTTGTCAAACCCATCAAAGTTCATGTCTATCAAGAGTTCCTCGAAAAGGTACAATCTACTCGGATAAGTCTAGGAAGACAAATCTTTTCGATTTATGACAGTTTAGAGCTCGTCAATTCATGGGTTAAGTCTTATCACACGAAGATTCAATAGCAAATCAACATATTTCTTATCACATTAATTTTCTCCCCTCAAAATGGCATATAAATGTTATTTTTGATAACGTTTGATATTAAATATGACCATTTCGAGTTTTGTGGGAAGATTTCCACGAAGAACATTTTGTTGAACAAAGATTTTAGCAAATACTCCCCTCAACAAGTAATACTAACTTTTGAGGTTTTGAAAACGTAGGAAGTACTTGTTCTTTTGAGCAAAACTTTGAAAATGAAAGTTTTGATAAGTTTTACTCAAAAGTAAGAAGCTAAGCTCCTTTTATAAGATTGTGGTAATCAAGCGCACTACAAGGTCCTTTCATTACAAGAACGGGTTGTACATCGTTATGTGTGCACAAGCCATTGTCATTAAATAATCACACATCCAAATCAATATAGAAAATGAAACAGTTTAAGGGGTACCTGTAGTCCAAAGAATATTTCCGTGAATGCGAGCAGGCGTTGATAGCCTGTGAGAGTAATCTGGGACGACCACCTACGAAGCTCACCGAGTTCGAATCGGTCCCTTCAGTACAACCATTCATCGATCCGAGTGATGATCCTCTTAACATCCCGTCTCTCCCGAGAATTCCATCGCTTTGGTGACCCAATGCCTTCATGTATCACCTCAACCTATAAGCCAAGCCGTCCCCGACTTTCTTGGTGTGTGATCCCCAAACTTATGAAGATCTCTACACGCCATCAAGCGATTGCGTTGTAGTTCACCGCGGTAAACTACTCCAAACGGTTTCTTGATGAGAGTGTATTGTAGAAGTCGGTTGATGTCGGGAAGTTCTAGGCGAGGTCCGGTGAGGTTGACACGTGTCGATCACGATTCAACAACAAGTTGTAAATCTTCTACACGCCTCGGATCACTATGCTTCGATGAAGATTAGCAAGGACTTGATGTATTCACATTGAATTCGGTCGAGAATTGTCTCATTCTTCCCGTACCTTGGCAAGATATGGATCTTCAATGTCGTTGAGAGACAAGTTCGAAAGTCCGCTTCATAGAATTCATAGTCCCTTTCGCCTTGTCTTTTGACCACGATATTCTTGAGGAAGGTGTAATCCCATTTAGACGAAAGAGCTACATGCTTAACAACAACGATCCCTTTATCATTGTGCATTTCATGTTTAGATTTTTGAACCCGGCAACTTTTGTAGTAGATTCTTGGCTGCTCCAAGAAATGGTGAATCCCATACATTGCATCAATGTCATCTTGTTCCACCTTGTTAGAAAACATGTGAGTAGCCTTTTCCTCGATGGTTATGCGGTTGGAGTATATGGTCACGGAACGGAAGTGTAAGTAATGTAGCGTATTTCTTTGAACCATCGCTACGTGTAGAAGAAATTCCAAGTCATTGTTGAAGAAGTAGCGGAATGGAATCTTAGGTTGATCCGGTTGGCCAATCGTTGGTAAGTATGGAGCCTTGTCTTTTCTGGTGAAGTCAATGTTTGCTTCAGGGTTGAGCCAATCAATGTTGTTAGACATGGCTCGTGCTATGTTTTCAAGGTGATATTCAACTTCAATAGCACTCTCCGAGCTGTCTTTGAGTAGTTGAAAGGCTTCATTCTTGATGCGTCTCAACTCTGATTTCGTCATCTTCTTCACCCGAAACTTTTCTTGAAGTAACTTAGCATGCTCCAAAGTTCGACCTTCTACCATATCTTGATCATCGTTAGCGGGAGTAGCATCAACAAGTGTGAGAACCATTCATACTCGATGTCGTCTTCGTCTAGCCATGAGACGACATCGACTTAAGCGCTTCTTCTTCTTCTTTGGCCTAGATGAGGATGTTGATTTCTTTGTTGAAGCGGAAGAGGTGGGTTGTTGTTGGGGCTCAGGGACTTCCTCATCATCACCACCAGTGTATTCGAAATGATCACCGGTTTTCTCTGTCTGGGGTGGTGACTCAGAGTCCTGAGGTTTGTCAGTAGAAGAGCGTGGAGGAGATCGTTGTTGAGATGGAGTCCTTTGGGGTGGAGGTGGCATGGAGGATGATTTACTAGTTTTCTTCAGGCGTTTAGGCTCTTTATCTTTATCTTTATCCTTATCTTCATCGTCTCTTGGACGCTTAGGCCTTTCAGCTTGCTCCTTGCATGAAGTCTTGAGTTGATATTCCAGTAGTGCCTCAAATAGTTTACTTTCATCAGAGGTGAAAGTTGCAGATCGTTGAGACATTTGTAGCACCAACTGGAAATCAACTCGCATCGAGAGAACTGCAGCTCCATTGGATTGATCGTCATTGTAACCGAAGTGGATTGCATTGTTTGCTTGACCAATTTCATGAGATTTGGATAGAAATGTTCGGTGAACATCTCCTTGTAACTCCGTGAACAATGTCGAGTAGGAACTTGTGAGTATAGCCCCTAATCATTTCGTTCGGTTCCCTTGGACATCACGTTGCATGAACTTCTAGATATACTCCCTTTCACTTGACATCTTGTCTATCTCGTCATGTAGAAGATTGATCTGTCGCCTAGTTGATTCAACTTCTTGTTGGTCACGCCTTCTTCCCGACCTACTTGACGACTTTGACAATCTTGGTTTTAGCTTGGGATATCCAAGAGTCGGTTGGTTTCTTCACGATTTAGATGTGGATCGGTTGTGCCTTTGGATGATGGTAGTGAAGAGTGAGAAGGCGAGTCGATGATGATGAGACATGAGGAGACTCGGGGTCTTTCTGGCTCGGATGTTTCTTCCTTGGAGCGTCTTTGGGCTATCAAGAAGAAAATCATCATAATCAAGATCTTGACATTTCGGTCTTAGCCGTTTCATCACCTTAGTATCTTTACCAGAGTTTTCTCGATCTTTTCCATGTCCGGTTCCTCTATGTCAAAGTTGATGGAATCCTCAAGTTGCCTTTGTTGTTGTTCGTGGGTGATGGTGGTACCGGTTCCCTTATCGGGTTGATTAACCGTGATCGAAACGGGTGTAGCTTGAGTTCCACCACTTGACCCTCCGGGGCCATGATGAGTGTGTAAATACTCATCATTTTGTTCCTTCTACATTGCAAAAGCAATCAAAAACACTTTGAAAAGTCTTGAAAAGGCAGAAAAAATATTTAGGCGTATTTTATGCATAAATTGTCAAATCTAGTCCGGGTTATTCAAAACAAGTTAATTTTTCATAAAAGGCCCTCGAGGATTTTCAAGTTGTCAAAATTAGCCTTATAAAATTCAATTTTGCAAATGGCAACTTTAGTCCTCGAAATTTCAAAGATTGATGTAAATTACCCTGTGACATTTTTAATCGAAAATTATTATTTTTGGTCCTTGGGAAAATTAAACTTGTCATAATTGGTCCCTATGATGAATATTGGATAATTACGGTTTCGGTCCCTTGGTTTTGTGGAATTGCGTTATGGTCCTTGTGATTAAAATACCAAACCCTTTTCCCTTGAACCCCTTTTCCCTTGAACCCCTTCCATTGAACCCTTCACCAATAATAAAAACAACCCATGACCCTTTACCTCTTCTTCTTTCCTCTCAAACCCCTCCCTTTATCGCCTCCCATAAGCCCTACTCTCTTCTCTCGCTTCCCGGGACACTCCACCTCCATTACACCCTTTTACCCAGCTAAACCATCCCCAAGAACACTCAACCTTCACCACCCTCCTATTACCCGGTTTTCCCCATTTCCCAAACCCACTAAGCTTCTTTTCCCCTTCCCCAAGATGTGCCATGGTGGCAATCCAGGCATAAATTAACCAATGGATGGCTCAGATGTGCTCTCAAGTGTACCTACTTATTCAATGGTGAAGATTGAAGTGAAGAAAGCACAAGTTGGGTCATTGCTTGTTTACTTCACAGAAGAAGCACAAAGAGAAGATGAAGACCCTATCTTAGTTTAGTATAAATAGATGTTGTAGCCAAAGTATAAGGCACCCCTAGTTTTAGTTTAAATTCAGTTTTCTAGTTTTTAAGTTCTTTTGTAATTTTACTTTTTTAAAATCAATGAAAAGCATTCTTTCAGTTTCATGTTTTATAGAGTATGGTTAGATAATTGTTCAATCTTATTTGAAAGTTGTTAAAAGTTTTAGTTTAAACATCAAAATAATCTCATCAAAAGGGGTCAACAAGTTATTTGAAAATTCGGTTAAAGTGTTTTTCACACTTAAAGGGTGTTTGGTTATCTCTTGTAAACTGGTCATATCCCATTTCTTACCCGTTTGACTTTTTAAGTCAAACTCACCTTTAGGTTAGATATCAGTTTTCACAAGCCTGAGTTTTGTTTGAAATGTTTTATGGGAATCAAGTGAAATCAAAAATTTATTTTTTCTGTCTTTTGGGAGTCGCACGAACATCGACCAGTCGTTGTTCATAAGTCGCTTTTGTAGCTTGTTTGATGTCCAAAATTTGTAAAATTGGTTTTCTCGAATCCTTATGTTCCTTACTCAATGTGTGTTAAATTTGTTTTGCAAGTTAATGTCCTTAAGAAAGATTTAAGTGCATTTCAAAATCGCAATTTTATTTCCTTTATATGTTGACAAAGATACACAAAGAAGCCCAACATTGTTGAACTCGACTTATTTCTAAGTCGATAAAAGCTTTTTCTTGGATCCTAATTGTTGTTTTTAACATCTATGCTAGCTTAACTTTGCTTTTGCAGCTTTTGATTGCTTTGGAGCTCACTGTCCAGCTTGAAAATAAGCTCCAAAAGTAGCCACTTAGGCTGTCTCGCAGCCTGCACATCAGCAGCTCACAGGTCACATTTTTTTTTCTTTCAGCTTATCAGTAGATTGTACCTAGCTTATTTAGGAAATTGAATAGTTTTGTTGAGCTTACTTTAGATTCTTTAGGAGTTAGCTTATTTAGTTCTTGTTAGGACCCCCCCCCCTTAGTGCCTAATTGTAGTCTTTCATTGCTTGTTTTTTTTTATTTTATGTAGCTTAGGATCCCCTAGTTAGTTTCATTGCCTACTGCTTATCCCCTTGTTATTTTAGCTTATTTCATCTAGACACAGCTTATTTGCATTTGCAATTGCTCACTAGTCATTTAGCTAACTCCCCAACTGCTTATCTAATTCCTATGTGACTAAGGGGTGTTTGGTTGTCTTCTTATAGTGCTTGTTTAAAAAGAGGGGTGTTTAGCTTGTTTACTTGGCAAATCAGTTGCAATAGGCTGTCAAAACAGCTTATTGAATATTTTTCTTTCAAAAAGTTTTTACAAAAGTTTCAAGAATTGGTCTCATTTTCAAGTTTCAAAAGAAAATAAAGGAAAAAAAATCAAGTTTTCAAAAAGTGGGAGCCAGGATTCGAACCTTGGTCTCCACACTCACGCGCCAACACCTCACAACATCACTCCATCACCAACTGCCCTTGGGACTTGTCTCATTATTTCTTTGCACAATCAAATATAAAACAGTTCTTAGTAGTTGAAGCCTTTAAGCTTTTTAGCTTATTCTGTAGCTTATTTCCAAAACAAGTTACTATTTTCTTAATTTTCTTAGATCAAGCATTAATCAAGTAGTTTCTGTGAATTTTTCAGATTTTTCAAAATTAGTTTAATATTTTTAATCATTTAATTAGTGTTTAATAGTTTTTAATTCGTAGTAATTATTTTAAAAGTCAATAAAATACCCGGTCTTTTCTAAAATTATTTTAGTCAATTAGACGAGAAAAATTGATTTCACTCCCGTAGCCCTTAAATTGCAAAAGTCTTTACGTTTATGGCTCGGGTCGTTTTCCCGTTTTTATGTTTTAGCACCCTAGGACTTAGTGTAGCTTAGTTTTATCATTCCTAAGGCTTAGTAATAGTTTATTTTTAGTTATTTAGGGTTCCCTTGCCTTAATTACCTTCCCGTTTATTAATTTGTAGAAAAACGTAATTCAAACCAAACAAATCATCAAAACCAATTCAAGTTCAAATCACGAAACTCAACGATTCCTTCCATTCACACCTCGTTGGGACACGACCGGAAATCACTTTTCGGTATCACTTTATCACGCCCGTAAGATTTGATCGTTGACCTTTTCCTAAAGGGTTAATTTGTCGAATTTTACGGTTAATTTGATATATATTGATATTGTGTTTTCACCACTCACTTTACGAATCAAATTTTGGCGCCTGGGAGGTGTGTTGCGACAATATCGTGAAGTTTTGCGATTAGTGACTTGAAGAACCTTCCTAGTGAAGTTATTGTTTTATAAAAATACAAAATACAAAAATATTTTCTTTTCTTTGTATATATATGTAAAAGATTAAAAATACAAAAGATTTTCCTTGTTGTTTTAAATAACATAGAAGACACAATCAATATAACATTCTCAATCGAGGTGTTATCATTATAAGTTCCCGAACAAAAGATTTAAAACTTGCCTTTGTGTCGCTCGTGTTTTGGTTTAATTTTATCGGTTTAACAAAGCTGTGTGAGGGTATAAGGACTACCGACATTAAATTTCTTTGAAAAGAGACGGGTTTTAATAAGCTTTGGCTGACCTAATAAGTCTCTCCGCTCCTTTGTGTGTTTTACTTATAGAAGTGATCATTTCACGTGGGATTATTGGTTTAAGTTCTTTGTCGTTTTGCCTCGATATTGTTTTAATTGGATTTGTTAATATCTTTTACTTTTCAAAAACAAAAACCCAAAAGATTCTTCTTTCCCCATTTTCATAATTCTCTTGTTTCCTCGAGTTCGTCTAGTGCATGCGCACTCGTTCTTCTAGATCATTGAGCCCTTTTCGTGATCTAGCGAAATTCCTAGAAGACGTTCTCATAGGCGTCTTTGCCCGAATAGTCGAACCCCGAGATTCGTACTATTCCTAACAACAATATGGCGCACGAAGCGAACTATGGCGGAAATGCTCCGTGCACCCACCGAGGGTTATGGAGATGCCATCGTTTACAACCAATCAATTCGATCACTTTGAATTGAAGGCGATTTGATCCAACTTGTGTCTGAATCAATTCCACGGGTTTGATCGAGAAGACCAGTATGCACACATCCGTTGGTTTAACAAGTTGACCTCAACTATCAATTACAAGGATGTGCCACAAAAGTGATCAAAGCGATGCTATTTCCGTTCTCACTGAGGGGACCAGATTTGGTCGGAAAGAACCCCTCGAACCATCGAAACTTGGGAGGATCTTGTTCAAAAGTTTGTCAATTATTTCTTCCTTCATCAAAGACGACTAATCTTAAAATGAAATTTCCGGATTTCGTCAAAATTTCGATGAAAACTTTGGAGAGGCATGGGAGAGATTCAAAGATCTCCTCAGAAATGCCCCCATCATGAATTCATGGAGCTTGACAAGTTAATATCTTTTATAATGGGTTGAACGGTAACGATCAAGATTCTTTGAACGCAGCCACGGTGGCAATATCTTGAATCGTAAGCCTAAAGATGTGATTGAGATTTTCGAAAAAAATCAAAAGTTCCTATTTCTCACAACAAAGTCAATATTCCGAACACTCCGCTTCTTCATCAGGTAACTCTTCCGAGTTAGCCGCTCCGTTAACCGCTCTAACGGACGTCATCCGTTGTATGATGAAAGAGGTAAAGGAAATCAAAAGCGAAATTCATAAGCGGAACCAATCAAAGCCGTGAACAAGGTGTGTGAAACTTGTAGTGGTCCACACGCCGTATTATGATTGTCAAGCAACCGATGCTTCTTTTACCAAGCTCCCGTAGCTTCGTAAACCACAATCAATACCGACCACAAGTCGATCCTCACTACTGCACCTAGCGAGTATGACACCACCGGTTTTCCTCCTGCAAAATCATGGCAATCCAAATCGCTTTGTTCGAATCAAGGACAAAAAGTCAATAACTCTCAAAATTTCAATCGAACCGGAACAATTTCAACCAACCATATCAAGCTCCAAATCGACAAAGTTATCAACAACCTTCTCAAGCTCCCCTACCAAATGAATTCATGAAAATTATCGAGTCAAGCATTCGTTCAATGCAAACTCGGATCAATAACATGAGAGTTGAGCTAAAAAGGAAATTGATACCACAATGTCTCGGCAGACAGATGAGTTGAAGAATATGATGAGCGGTTTCATGAACATGAATATGAACAAAGCTTCGTCATCTTATGGAGGACTCCCAAGCAATACGGTTCCAAATCCAAATGTCGAGTTGAAAGCCGTCACCACTCGTAGTGGTAAGGCGACAATGGACCTTCGACTCCAATGCCTCCTCCACGGGATCAATGAGTCAAGTTACCAAGGATACAACGGACAAGGTGCATTTCTCAAGCCCACGGTACAAGACACGTCCCACCTTCGGTAGTCCAAGCTTTAAGTCCGGAACCCAAGTTCCAAAGACAAATTCGAGCGAAATGACTTCCGTCCGGCTAAAAGTCTAGTCGACTTCCTTACCCATCAAGATTGCATGATGAGAAGCTCAAAGACAAAACCAAAGAGCAAATGGAAAATTTTTCCAAATTTTCAATGAGCGCACTTTGATATAAGCTTCGTTGATGCTCTCGTTCTAATGCCCAAATTTGCATCCACGCTAAAGGCTTCTTGAGCAACAAAGATAAGTTATCCGAGATGGCTAAAACCCTCTCAATGAGCAATGCTCACGGTCCTTCTCAAGAAGCTTCCCAAAAGCTTGAAGACCCGGCGCTTTTTAATCCGTGTGATTTCTTGGGGATGGTTCAATGCTCCGCCTTGGCGATCTTGGCGCAAGCATTAACCTCATGCCACTCTCGGTATGGAAGAAACTGTCTCTTCCTAAACTTACATCCATTTGTATGACACTCGAGCTAGCGGACCGCATCAAAACTCGTCCACTTGGGATGGCCGAGGATGTCGTGGTGAAAGTAGGAAAGTTTCACTTTCCCACCGACTTTGTTGTAGTAGACTTTGATGCGGATCCTAGAGTTCCCCTCATCTTGGGAGAGCTTTCTTGAGAGCAGTCGTGCTCTAATTGATGTATTCTGTGAAGAGTTGACCATACGGGTTGACAACGAAGAACTCACGTTTAATATCAACCGAACTCCAAACCTCTATACAAACATAGTGTTGCCACAATTGATCAAAAATCGAAAGAATCAATGCAACACTCTCAAATTTCACGGTTAAGGGAGTCACCAAAACGTCTTTGAGCTAAAAGCTTTGAAAATCAACCCCGGTTCAAACAAATGGTTTGAAAGTTGTACCAAGGAAGTCAAGAGTGTTCTTGATGATGATGATCTAGAATCGGAGACTTTATCGGAAGTGGTGGAAATTGCTAGCTCTAAGAGCACACCACTTGTCCCACCTCCGGAATCGATTAATCGTATTGAGTTTGTTAACTCGTGAATGAAACCAAACTCTCTTGGGTTTCATCTGGATTGGATGATGATGTTTGTGATCCAATGGGAGACATTCTTCCCATTGAAGAATTGCTCAAAATGATCCATCATCCCCAGTCTTCTTATTTCCGACTCTTCCATCCTCGGGCCATGATGAGTGTGTAAATACTCATCATTTTGTTCCTTCTACACCGCAAAACAAATAAAAACACTTTGAAAAGTCTTGAAAAGACGAGGAAAAAATATTTAGATTGTATTTTATGCATAAATTGTCAAATCTAGTCCCCAGTTATTCAAAACAAGTTAATTTTTCATAAAAGGCCCTCGAGGATTTTCAAGTTGTCAAAATTAGCCTTATAAAATTCAATTTTGCAAATGGCAACTTTAGTCCACGAAATTTCAAAGATTGATGTAAATTACCCCGGACATTTTTAATCGAAAATTATTATGTTTGGTCCTTGGGAAAATTAAACTTGTCATAATTGGTCCCTATGATGAATATTGGATAATTACAGAGTTTCGGTCCACTTGGTTTTGTGGAATTGCGGTTATGGTCCTTGTGATTAAAATACCAAACCCTTTTCCCTTGAACCCCTTCCATTGAACCCTTCACGATTATTAAAACAACCCACGACCCTTTACCTCTTCTTCTTTCCTCTCAAAACCCTCCCTTTATCTCGCTCCCCATAAGCCCTACTCTCTTTCTCTCGCTTCCTGGGACACTCCACCTCCATTACACCCTTTTACCCGCTAGACCATCCCCAAGAACACTCAACCTTCACCACCCTCCTATTACCCGGTTTTCCCCATTTCCCAAACCCACTAAGCTTCTTTTTCCCTTCCCAAGATGTGCCATGGTGGCAATCCAAGCATAAATTAACCAATGGATGGCTCGGATGTGCTCTCAAGTGTACCTACTTATTCAATGGTGAAGATTGAAGAAGAAAGCACAAGTTGGGTCATTGCTTGTTTACTTCACGTATAGAACAAAGAGAAGATGAAGACCCTATCTTAGTTTAGTATAAATAGATGTTGTAGCCAAAGTATAAGGCACCCCTAGTTTTAGTTTAAATTCAGTTTTCTAGTTTTTAAGTTCTTTTGTAATTTTACTTTTTTAAAATCAATGAAAAGCATTCTTTCAGTTTCATGTTTTATAGAGTATGGTTAGATAATTGTTCAATCTTATTTGAAAGTTGTTAAAAGTTTTTAGTTTAAACATCAAAATAATCTCATCAAAAGGGGGTCAAGCAAGTTATTTGAAAATTCGGTTAAAGTGTTTTCACACTTAAAGGGGTGTTTGGTTATCTCTTGTAAACCGGTCATATCCTATTTCTTACCCGTTTGACTTTTTAAGTCAAACTCACCTTTAGGTTAGATATCGTTTTCATAAGCCCGAGTTTTGTTTGAAATGTTTTATGGGAATCAAGTGAAATCAAAATTTATTTTTTCTCTTTTGGGTCGCATGAACATCGCCAGTCGTTGTTCATAAGTCGCATTTTGTAGCTTGTTTGATGTCCAAAATTTGTAAAATTGGTTTTCTCGAATCCTTATGTTCCTTACTCAATGTGTGTTAAATTTGTTTTGCAAGTTAATGTCCTTAAGAAAGATTTAAGTGCATTTCAAAATCTACAATTTTATTTCCTTTATATGTTTGACATACAAAGAAGCCCAACATGTTGAACTCATTTTATTTCTAAGTTGATAAAAGCTTTTCTTGGATCCTAATTGTTGTTTTTAACATCTATGCTAGCTTAACTTTGCTTTTGCAGCTTTTGATTGCTTTGGAGCTCAACGTCGCCTTGAAAATAAGCTCCAAAAGTAGCCACTTAGTCGTCTCATGACTGCACATCGACTCACAGTCACATTTTTTTTCTTTCGACTTATCAAGAGATTGTACCTAGCTTATTTAGGAAATTGATTAGTTTTGTTGAGCTTACTTTAGATTCTTTAGGAGTTAGCTTATTTAGTTCTTGTTATGACCCCCCCTTAGTGCCTGATTGTAGTCTTTCATTGCTTGTTTTTTTTATTTTATGTAGCTTAGGATCCCCTAGTTAGTTTCATTGCCTACTGCTTATCCCCTTGTTATTTTAGCTTATTTCATCTAGACACAGCTTATTTGCATTTTCAATTGCTCACTAGTCATTTAGCTAACTGCCCAACTGCTTATCTAATTCCTATGTGACTAAGGGGTGTTTGGTTGTCTGCTTATAGTGCTTGTTTAAAAAGAGGGGTGTTTAGCTTGTTTACTTGGCAAATCAGTTGCAATAGGTCACAAAGCGACTTATTGAATATCTTTCTTTCAAAAAGTTTTACAAAAGTTTCAAGAATTGGTCTCATTTTCAAGTTTCAAAAGAAAATAAAGGAAAAAAATCAAGTTTTCAAAAGTGGGAGCGTGGATTCGAACCTCGGTCTCCACACTCACGTCAACACTTCACAACATCACTCCATCACCAAGCGCCTTGGGACTTGTCTCATTATTTCTTTGCACAATCAAATATAAAGCAGTTCTTAGTAGTTGAAGCCTTTAAGCTTTTTAGCTTATTCGTAGCTTATTTCCAAAACAAGTTACTATTTTCTTAATTTTCTTAGATCAAGCATTAATCAAAGTAGTTTACGTGAATTTTCAGATTTTTCAAAATTAGTTTAATATTTTTAATCATTTAATTAGTGTTTAATAGTTTTTAATTGTAGTAATTATTTTAAAAGTCAAAAATACCCGGTCTTTTCTAAAATTATTTTTAGTCAATTAGGACGTAGTAAAATTGATTTCACTCCCGTAGCCCTTAAATTTCAAAAGTCTTTACGTTTATGGCTCGGGTCGTTTTCCCGTTTTTATGTTTTAGCACCCTAGGACTTAGTGTAGCTTAGTTTTATCATTCCTTAGGCTTAGTAATAGTTTATTTTTAGTTATTTAGGGTTCCCTTGCCTTAATTACCTTCCCGTTTATTAATTTGTAGAAAAACGTAATTCAAACCAAACAAATCATCAAAACCAATTCAAGTTCAAATCACGAAACTCAACGATTCCTTCCATTCACACCTCGTTGGGACACGACCGGAAATAACTTTTCCGGTATCACTTTTATCACACCGTAGATTTGATCGTTGACCTTTTCCTAAAGGGTTAATTTGTCGAATTTTACGGTTAATTTGATATATATTGATATTGTGTTTTCACCACTCACTTTACAATTAGGCCACGAGTTTGATCCTTTACGAATTCATCGGCAAGATATTTGAGTCGAGGTTCTTTAACTTCTTTTGATAATCTCTTTCCTCATCAAATGACTCTTCTTGTAACTTTCCTTATCATGCTCAAGCAGTGAGTTTTCCCTTGCTGTATCGCCTATTGGATTTGGGAGGTTTAGCTATTGTTGGAGTATCATCGATTGCGGTTTGAGTAGGTGACCTCTTCGTCGATTCGGTGTCCTCGAGCTTTCATCCGGTAGCTTTCGTTGCGGTTCGTGCTTGGGAATAGGAATAGAATAGCTTCCTGAGGAACTTTCCTTTCGAGAGTATGTGATCTCTTAGGAAACTTTCACGACTCTCGGTGCTTGTAACACTTCCCTGACCGCCTCTCTGGTTTTCCTAGTAGGTGTACCGGAGGACTTTTCATCAAGAAAACCTACTTTGCCTTCATCAATCGCTACCAGATACCTTTTGTATGAATAGAGTTGTTTGGCGCATCGGTTAGAAGGTGATCCGCAACACCGCACCTGTTTCTTTGTTGTAGATTCCTTAACCGATTGTCAATGTAGGCTCATACAACATGGAGTGATTGTTGGGGTCATTGGTTCTCGAGGGGATATCGTGATTATACCCTAGAGCTCTTTGGATCAAAGAATTTGGTATATCCGATATATGGGATCTTGGAGCCAAGCTTTTGAGGAAAGACATCATGTCGTCCCATATCGAGCTTCAACTTCAATATGTTTCATGTTGACCAAAGCCCAAAAGATCCGTAGTTCCATGAGCTTGGGATGCTCATAACCACTATCACGCCCGTAAACGGATTTGGTGATGATAATGTAGAGGTTCTCCATGGTCGAGGAATATTCTTAAGATCTACGTATGAATGCTTTGTGATTACTCCCGAAGCTTCGTCATAACCAATGTCGATCATGAATTGCATATGACCTCTTGATTGGTGTGGCATTGTATTGGTTGGCTAGATGATCTGGAATGAGAAGAACGACCCTTAAGTCTGCGGTGTGATGGTGACTTGTTTGTGGTTGTCGCGTCACCGCCACAACATTTTGACCTTTGATCTTTCGCATTGTATCTTTGGGCGGTGAATGTAGATCTCAAAGATCAGAAAGCGTAATGGTGAGCATGTTACGATAAGGGTGATTCTTCGAATGTCCCTGACTATTAAACAAGAAGACTACGGCGGTGAGACTATCAAAATCAACACGAAGGTTATTCTTTCCGATCTTCATTGGATAGCCATTAGGAAGATATCTTCAACGGTGAGAACGTTTGGTGCTTCCACGTTTTGCATTTGAGCGTCCATGTCGTGATCTCGAAGATATTTAGCCAAAAGAACCAACATATTGAAAGACATTACGTTAATCAACAGTTGGTTTTATTGTCTAATATTTGAATGCGATATGTCGATGATTGTTACTGAGTCCAATGTCACTTGTTAGTCCAATAGTCCAAAGACGCCGTGAGAAGTTTCGTGAGTTTATTAACTTTGAGTTTTAAAGTCCAAGTTTTCACTTATTTTTCACAACTTATTAAGCGTTTAAGCTTATTAGTGACATTATTGGTTTCGTGACGTTATGATTTATTTATTTACAAGTTTGCACGCGTAACAATTCATAATTAAGGTTAAAACTAGGCTTAGGCGTAGATTTTGCAAGCTTATGCGTGGCAGAGTGGTATACGGCGTAAGCATAAGCTTATCGTGGGTTCTTGACTTACACGTAAGAAATGTTACGGCGTGGAAAAGAGGGCCTTATGCGTGAGAGCTTACGGCGTGGCGTATATGGAACCTTACGCGTAAGGCTTACTCGTAAGAGTGAACCTTATGCGTGAGGTTATCACACGCATATCCTTCACGGGATACGCGTAGTCCCCAATGTAGAACCTTACGCATAAAGGTTACGCATAAGATTTCTCTTACGCATAACATTCTACGCGTAAGGTGATCCTTATGCGTAGATGGCAAGTAACCTTGATTATGAGTTATAAATACGTTGAAACCTGAAATAAATTCATCAAAACACCAACATTATCATCTATATCCAATCATTTTCAGGTCTATTCAAGGAAACACATTCACTCAGTTATGCGTAGAAATACTAGTTACGCGTAAACTTAAAACCCTAAATCTTAAGAATTACGAGTAAGCTATTTAACCATGGGAAATGCACTAAACTTGTTATGGTAAGTCTAACAAGCCTAGAGAGTTGTTTTATCCAAGTTATAACATCAAAATCTAAGCAAATCAAAAATACCCATTCTTATGAACATAAACCCTAATTTCCAATTTATAAGCAATTAGTGTTTCGGGCAAATTCAAGCATGGATATGGTAAATTAAACATGTAAACAACATCATATGATTGTCTTTTTAACCAAAAACTTTCACAATTGAAGAACCCCAAACTTACGCTTAAGAACCCTAAATTGAAAATCGTCCAATTCATGTTTCGGGTGGATTTGAATGATGAAAACGTTTATAATAAGAACATTTGATCCTTTTAACATCATTTTATTAGTCCAACGCACTAATGAAGCATTTGTGTTCATCGCCACGCGTAGAACACAAATCTTCCTCAAACACAACATTGAACCGTTGGATTCTCAAACAAATCAAAACCCATGTTTGTTTTAACCCAAAGATTGATAAAACACTTACAGATAAGAGATCAAAAACACGAATTTTTCGGATGAATATTATGCGTAGGATTGGGTAGTTGGGAAGTAAATGAGGTGAAGTTAATGTGGAAGAGATATTTTGTTTAAAAAATTTGAGCTTTTGACAGTTTTAGTCCTTCCACTTTAACCATTTACAACCAATACCCATAACTTCCATTTTGGTTACCAAACGAGAATATTTGGAAAGAAACATGACGACACTCCCCCTCGACTTAAGAAATAAAGAAATTTTATAAATTTTAGTCCGAGGAGTGTCAGTAAACCAGAAATGTGACCACCATTCTTAAAGAAACAACCGGGATGAGGTAACATGCAAGTACAAGGTTTTATGAAACCGAAAAATATTTGCTTTCTCCCCCTCAACACTTGATCGAGAAAATACTGAATTTTGAAAGAATAAAGTGTTGATGGAAGATTTGTACTTGCAATGTTAAGAAAAATAAAGATAGAAGAATATTTTTGTTGTTTTATCGATTTTATATTTTTGTATTTTGTTTTGAAAAATATTTACAAAAGAGGTTTTGGTGTTTGGTGGTTTGAAGAATGTTTAAGAGTTCATCCAGTTCTCTTGAGTCAAACACCGCATGCCAATCCGGTGGACCAACTCATTAAACTTAGCAGGAGCTAAGGCTTTGGTGAGAAGATCATCGGTTGGTATTCAAGACCACAAAGTATAATTCAACTGTACTGCTCCACGTGGTCCTTGATGAAATGATATCGAATATTGATGTGCTTTGATTTGAATGTTGAACGAGTTGCGAGATCGCAATAGCACTCGATTGTCGCGAGACATCGGGATTACATCAAATACATAACCATAGTCTTTGATTTGTGTTCTCATCCAATGACTTGAGCACAACATGCCGACATGGCTACATATTACGCTTGGTTGAGGACAAATGATGTACAATCCTCGCTTCTTCGATTGCCATGACACGGTTTATCACCAAGAAATTGTAATGCTCTCAAGTACTTTTCCGTGAATCTAAACATCCTGCGTGATCTGCGTGCGAAAAAGCTATTAGTTCAAAACCGGATCCCACATTAATGGTTCCCTTGATGTATCCGAGGATTCTTTTAGCCTCGGAGAGGTGGGTTCAGTTGGTCTCGATCGATAACGGGAGCAAAGATATCTGGCAAAAACAATGTCGGGCACGCTGTTGTTAGATACATGAGAGACCCAATGATACTACGGTATTTGGTAGGGTCCACCAATTTCCCATGTAAATCGCGTCTAGCTTTGGTATGAGCCATTGGTGTGGCATAGGTGTTCTGATTTGCATTCCAAATTTGTTAAAGTTCAAGGGCATATTTGGGTCGACTCAAGAAAATACTACGGGGTGATTGATGAACTTGCATTCCAAGAAAGAATGTGAGTTCACCCATCATTGACATTTCAAAATGTTTTGTCATTAGTTTTGCAAAAGCATTTGAGTATTTTAAATGTGTTGACCCAAAATGATGTCATCCACATAGATTTGAGCGATTAATATGTGAGCCCCGTGATATTGTATGAAAAGTGTAGGATCGACCGAACCTTTGGTGAATTTATTGGCAATGAGGAAGGATGATAACTTATCGTACCACGCCTGGAGCTTGTTTGAGTCCGCATGAGCTTTATTCGGTTTGTAGGCGTGGTTTGGGAATTTCGGATCAACGAATCCTTCGGTGGTGACATAGACTGTTTCTTCGAGTTGACCATTCGAGCGCTTTGGCGTCCATCCGAAAGACCGTTATATTCATATGAGTCGCGAACGCGAGAAAGATCCGAACGACCTCAAGGCGAGCAACCGAGCGAATGATTCTTCAAAGTCAATACCTCTTCCTGCCTATAACCCTTAGCCACCGACGTGACTGCTTTCGATTATGTTCCTTCAACATCCAATTTGTTCTTCCAACCATTTAAGACCAATGACGTAGACCCTGTTGGTCTTTCAACTAGTTCCCATACTTCAAGACGTTTGAATTGGTTGAGTTCTTCTTGCATGGATTCAATCCAGCTTGTCTTTTGTCATTCGTCTTTAATGTTTTAAGGCTCAGTTGGCAGACGGTGAGTGCATAAATGCAATGTTCACCATCCGTGTGAAGACGTTGTCTCGTTACTGTTGGTTGATTTGGGTTACCAATAATATTCTCAAGAGGATCTTTTGTCCAACGATGTGTAGAGGGTTGATGTTGGTATACATTGTGCGATTTTGAGGATTCAAATGGCTTGTAGATGATTCCAACATCGATGCGCAGCTTCATTAGCAAGCGGGTTAAAGAACGCATTTGGATCAAAATCTGCGGATGGGGTACTTCATTAAGAACATCATCACCGGTTCGGTCGTTAGATGCGGTTTGTTCAACTGTTGTTGTATAGTCAATCGGTGGTGCTTCTTCAACCGTAGTTGTTGTAGCAGTGTATCGGTATTGGAATATGATCGGGTTGAGCGGTGAAACATTGGATACACCGAGCACGTTCATTAATGTCATCACTAAGCAGTGGAGCAAATAGCTTTTCCATTTGTTGACGAGTAAGTCGGGGCTTGGTTCGGTGATGATGGGGTTTGGGGAAGTTTAAGCGGTTGTGACCGGGTTCTAAGTGTTATGCTCGAAGCCATTTTGGTAAGCTCATCGAAATTTGCATGAATCGTTTCCATAACTCGCTTTGTACAACGATTCGGATCCCAGAACCTTTAGAATTCTCACAAAGATCCAATAAAGACTCCAATGTCGACTTTGGCTTTGAGCTTTCAAAGTCATCACGATCATTATTTGGGTAGCAAAGGGATCCAAATACATGAAAGAGTTTGAGATTTGGTTTTCTGTTGTGGATAAGCTCAAAAGGTATTTTGTTGTGGCGCTTTGTAATCATTGAACGATTTTGAGTGTAGCATGCGGTTGATACGACACGCCCACAAGTAATCGGAAGTTTAGCATTGATTAACATTGTTCTTGCAGCTTCCACTAAGGTACGGTTTAGCCTTTCAACAACTCCGTTTTGTTCGGTGTACGTGCAATAGATGTCGATGCTCAATTCCCACTTTCTCATAAAATTCTCGAAGATTTTGGTTCACAAATTCGGTTCCTTTATCATTCTTATTTGGCTTAACCGTGTTTTGAGTGAACTTGAATTTTCCCGAGAAAGGTGATGATCATTGTGGAGCTTGATCTTTGCTTCAAGAAAGTAGACCCAAGTCCATCTTGAGTAGTCATCTACGATTACCGGGATGTAGCGTTTGCCATTAATCGTTTGCACACGCATCGGGCCACAAATCCATGTGAAGAAGATGAAGTACATCTTTGAGTCGTGTTCCACCTTTGAAGGAAAATGAGCACGAGTGCTTTTCCCTTGTTCACAAGTCGAGCAAAGATGATCTTTAGAATATCGGAATCTCGGGAGACCTTCAACGGGTTTATATCGAGCAAGGTTGGTTATGGTTTGAAAGTTTAAATGTGAGAGACGACGGTCAGTAGCTAAGATTTTGTTGATGTTGCCTTTGAAAGTAGCGGATGGGAGATGAAGCAATCATGTCTTGCATGTAGATAGTGTAGAGACTTGAATTGCGAAAGTGCGGACATAAGATCGTTTCCTTGTAGATCACGAATGAAACAAGTTTTCTCCCGAAAAGCAACTTCCAAATCTCCATCACGAATTGACCAAAAGAAAAAGATTGTGATCAGACCTTCCACATAATAAACCACGCTAATTTCGATGTTGCCATTGATGTAATCTCAGAGCCCATGATAGTCGCTAAGTGATCATTCCCACTCGACAGCGATTGCCAATGAACTTTGCAACAAAGTTTGATAACAGCTTAAGATTGCTGT
Source organism: Chrysanthemum lavandulifolium (assembly GCA_022545495.1). Taxonomy (NCBI): domain Eukaryota; kingdom Viridiplantae; phylum Streptophyta; class Magnoliopsida; order Asterales; family Asteraceae; genus Chrysanthemum; species Chrysanthemum lavandulifolium. The sequence goes on along the minus strand of CM040243.1, from coordinate 242,110,187 downwards.
CATGTGTCGGGAACATCCGCTATCAACAATCCAAAGGATGATTTGTATCACCTACATTACACGTATTTGACACGGATGGAATAGAAGTAGATGTGGAACCCAAGAGTTAGAGGTTCAAGCGATTATAGTCGCAATACACACATCAATGATTTTAGGCATCCATTGAAATCTTAGTATATTATGTATCCATTTCGCCATCTCCAACTAGTCTTTGCTTTAGTCTTAGTGAATGCACTATGTGGTACTACATTCCTTGGAGGTGATAATCGAACTACAGGGACATTAATGTTTCTTATAATCTAAAGAGGCGGTTTACCTGCCACGGACTTAGAAGCATTAGTGGGCCTAGAGGTATTCCGTTTCTTAGGATTCGTAAACGAGACAAGATAGCTTTAGCAACACATTTATCATGACAATCGAAGCATACTTTTACAACAAATAACACAAGAAGCTTTGATGAATATCAAAAGTACTTAAGGTTCAACATTTGTTACAACACTTTTCCATTACATTTGTCGACGCAATATCTAAAGTGGTCGCAACATGGGTCTTATTCAAAGTCCTAGGGTGTTCTTCTACTCAAAGATTCTTTATTGTTCTTTTCTTAGGTCGCAACTTCCTATTCTTCCTTGTATTGCTCCTAGGCATGAAGTGCGGACGTTGAGAAAAGAGGCAATTATTCTGTTCGAGAGGGAAACACATTAGTATCTTGTGGTTTGTCAAGAGGCATTCGGGGTCATGTTTGCTAAGTGTTACAGTGCAAGTTTCTTAATGATGCTAGGCTAAACTTGTTCATACTTTCCTAACATCTCTTAACTTAATGATAGTGTGCACCAAATCTTGATTTTCGTAATCGAAGATTTCGAGAAAATTCATGACTTCTTTAGTGTGTGCAAGATAATGATCAAGTTCGTTTGATGCTTCATCACGAGTCATTTGAGTAAATCAAATATGACACCATATTCCTTTTAAATTTTGCAAGTTCTTGTTCATATTTTGAGATTTGACATTTCAAAGACACGTTTGATCATCCGGTTGCTCAATTTTAGGATCAAAAGATTTTGAGCGAAGCGGGTGATTTTGTTTTGAGAGAAACTTCACGATTTTGACAATCTTTTGACACCATTGAAGACGACGTTTGCATTTGAAAGCTCGTTTAACAATCGCTCATTTTCAACTTTTAAAGACTCGATCCAAGCACATTATCAATGTTCTCAATAATTTCAATGTAATCAACAAAATCGAGAGATATAATCGATGCATATGACAAAGAATGCAATAACACAACATTATGGATATCGGCACGATAACATTTTCCAAGAGTCGATCAACATCTTTTCATAACATTTTCATTTTACGTGTTGTATTAGAAATAGATGTTTCTGTTTTCTCGAAAACGATTTTCATCAATCCAAGTTCCTTATAAAATTCCTTTCCCAATACAATGCACGATTTTTCAAATTTTTAACATGGGGTAAAATTCTTTTCTGAAAAATATCTCTTTGTTCTCGCGCCTGAGGCGATTGAAAATGTTCAACTTTTATTTTAGAATGAAATTCAATCTCACGTTCTAAAAGTGTGAGGTCAGAAGTAAAAATGTCAAAATATCTAAGAATTTGACGATTTTCGGGTTTTGAATTTACTTCACTGAGTGAAGATAAAGGACCATAAATTTGTGCATAATTTGGTTGGGGAGCAACATTAGAAGACTCAGACGTATTTGTGATAATCCTAGGTGTGTTAGAAGAATTCTTTGGTGTGACGAAAGTGACTTTTGAATAGTTAAATGGTTTGTTATAAACAACATTTTCTAATTTTGATCGACTCTCGCCTTACGCATCTAATTCCTCTTGGACGATGATATTCAACAACACTCATAATGTAATTATCAATTTTGTATTCTCGTGACCGAAACTTGAGATTTGGTTTGAATGCTTTGGTTGAAAGCTTTGGTTTGTATGTCGCAAGATTGGTCCATATCCATTTGGATTGGGTTTAAAGTAAACTTTTGAATAGTTGTGATTGACTCACCATGTTTGTAAACAACATTTGAAACTCTTTGAGTTTGTTTTGTGTCGATAATTTCTTGAGATGGTCATCTATTCGTTTCGTTGAATGCTTTTTGTATGCAGAGAACTTTTGACAATTTAACAACTCGACCTTGGCTTTTGAGTTTCAAAGTAAGAGTGTTAAGTAGTTTTGTATGTTCATGTTTCAGCTTGTTCTATTTGAGACAACAAAGCATTCTTCGATGCGGCTAGATCATGAATCTGTCGTTCTAAAGATTTTTCGTTTTGATGTGATTTAGCAAAAGCGGCTTCAATACCATTTTCACGGTTTTCCTGAGTTTTGAAAAAATTGAGTTGCCGTTTTAAGCATTCAATGTCCCCGTTAAAGCATGCATTTTTTGTGTAAGTTCGATTTAATGAACGACATTCATCCATTTGGGATAGATAATCTTTAATTAAGAGATCAACATCGGATTAGGCAATGTTCAGCGTGTTCAACGTGAGTCACCACATGATCACTATTCAGATCCTCAAATATAACCACGGAGTCAATTTGAGTATCAAAGGTAACCATAAGATCATCTTGATCGTCAAATGTAACTACGGGGTCTAGTTGAGAATCTTCATAATGAGATGTAGACGACTCATTTTGAACATTCGAGCCTCGCGGATTCGAGATGTTGGCGGAGATATTAGATCATAGATGAATATGGTTTGTTCGGCACCGAGACAAGCCATCGAGTGTCATACATTGGGCTGTGTCACTCATGTGGAGTTCGTGCATATTAGCCATCAACATAAGCTGCCGCATTAGCTGCAAGTCCTCCATATCATCATCGAGTGCATATGTCATAAAGCTCGTTCTTTTGTCCTGTGAGAGTTCCTGACTTCATCCTTAAGAGCCAAAAGTAAAGCCTCCTTGTGATAAGCACGCCCTAGTCCTCGACTTTGGGCATGCATTAGCAGTGTCCTTCTCATTCTGCTTGTAGCAATGAGACCATTTATCCCATTCTCGAGCATTACTGTTCAACCACTGAGCTCTCTGTTGTTTTGGAGCACCCATGTTATTCCTACCCATAGCATTAAACCCTTGACCACCGCCTATATGGCGACCATAACCACGATTCTCGAACTTCAACTCGTCCATTGTTCACAACAATTTTGATTCCTTGTGTTTGATGAGGAATGAATGCGATTGTTGGATTTGTTTGTATAACGCCAAAAGCTTTAGCAATCATAACAAATCCTTGTTGCAATGCATCGAAGGCATCTAAGTCCTCATTAGCTTCCTTTGTAAAGTGCTTGATCATTGTTGTTATTGTATGGAACCAATTAAGTTTGTTGAGATTGTTTTGTGGACGGATCATATGGTGTAATTGTGGCATCACGAGGATCTAGTTGAGGAGGATAACTAGTTTGAGCCCACAAAGCAAGTTGTTGATTATCCGTGAAGGTGAAGCAGTTTGGGCACGGATAACCCTTTCCTTATCAACTTCTTTTGATGAGGCTTCAAATAGTCGTACAACAATCCGTATGTAGCATGATGAAGATTCTTCGCTTGCGGATGAAAATGACATACTTTTCCCATTCGTGACCAAGACTACTCGGGAACTTAGTATTAAGCGCAATTCTTGGCATGATGATGTTGTGTTTGTCCAAATCATTGATGATGTCCGAGAATCGATGATGATAAGACTCTAGTGTCTCTCCGTGTTCAATCATGAAGTGTTCATAAGCTAAGTAAATTTTGGATTCCATATCCTCTTGATTGAGTTCGCCTTCCATGAGAAGATGAATATGTTCCACATTTTCTTTGCGTCTTTTGAGCATCAACACTTCAAGGATTGGATTTGGTAATCCTAAAAGGATATATTGCATTGCTAGCTCATCGACCAGAGTGTAGATGTTCATCACCGGAAAGGTCGAGAGCAGTTGCAATGTTTGTGAGATCATCTCTTGGTGGACGACATTTGGATCTCGGGTGTAACAATAATAGGCATCCGAAATGGACCTTCCAATATAACCTTCTTTAAGAACTTTCCATGTGGCTTCTTTAGGTCACAAAACCTAAAGAACCTAATCACCCATTGATCGTAGTTTCCGGAGTGAGCATTGGAGGTCTATCAGTGATCCCGCCTCATGAATGGATCTTTGGCTACTTAAAGCTTCACACATCTTTGCAAACCAAGACGGTTCCTTCATAGTGTTCTGGATGGATGTTGATTGTAAACGTTTGTGTAATGTTGTACTTGAAGACTAGGTGGTGGTTGAACCATTTGAGGTGGAATTGCTCCTTGTTGTGGAAAATGTTGTTGATTGAATTGTTGTTGATAAATTTGTTGTTGTTGATTGAATTGTTGATGTTGTGGACTTAGTTGTTGTTGTTGTTGATGATGATAAGTATAAGGAAAATAGCTAGAGTATGGTGGTTGTGACATCTTTGAAAACTTGTGTTGTTAAATGGATCTTTGTAGTCGAATGAAACGTTGTTGATGAAGTATCCTTAGGCGTAGAAAAACCAAGTTTAGGCAAAGCAACACTTAGGCGTAAAACACCAAACTTACGCCAGAAAAGCAATAGTTACGTGAGGATTAGCTTACGCGTAAGAATTGAGAAACACTAAGATTAGGCGTAAATGAAAGTTAGGCGAGAAAGCTTATGCGTGGGATTAGCTTATGTGTAAGACAAGGCTTAGGCGTAAGAAAAATCTTAGGCGTAAAGAGTTCTACGATAAGTTTGAGCTTACGCGAAGATTAGGGTTTTGCCCAAAAATCTTTTACACTATCACGGTGTAAAGGATATCCAAAGTCGAAGTGTTTTAAGGCTTATCCAAGCAAGAAAACACCGAGTAAACCACTAAAATCAAGATCAAACCAAGGATGAGTTACGCGAAGATTAGGGTTTTCTTCTGGTGAGAAAGTAACCAAAATTGATTTACCAAAATGTTTCTAAACCGATTTTAGTGATGAAACGACTTCAATATCACCAAAATAACACAAAAGTGTGAAACTTGATGATCCAAAACGTCTAAACACCTTATGTAGAAAGAATCCAATGATGAAACCAAGCTTAAAAATAAAGAATTACACGAAAGTTTGAAACTTTTGCTTAAAACGAAATTTTAACACCTAAAAACGTTGAAAGTACAAGAATCTTGGATTGAAAAGTGTAAAAATTGAGTTTTAAAGCGTGACAAAGTTTGTAACCCGTGTGTTACGCGTAAGAGCAAAAACTAACTTCAAAAACAAAACCTTTTCACCCAACTATTTGGCGAATGATACCACTGTTATGTTCCCATATTCTTAACACAAGCATCAATATAAGAAATAGAGAAGAAGAGATCGGATGAACAACACACACACACATGTATGAGTATAAGAAAGGTTATGCGTAAAGAGTGAATGTGAATTGAACAACCAACCCTCAAGTGAGGGTTTACAAGGATTATTTATAGGAAGGAACTAGGGCAACATGTAAGTTTCCTTCCTTTCCTTTATGGGCTTGGGCCAAGGCTCATGGGCTTTCTACATAAGCCTTGGCATGATTACTAACATAAAAGCCATATTAAGCTAACTATTACATATTAATTACTAACACTTGAAATCTAGTTTAGGAGTGATTCCAACACTCAATATCACCCAAAATCTTTATGGAGTCTCTATGATGAATAAAGTCTTCCTGTGAAACACAACCTTGATCAATCTTAGCATCTATGGAAGAAAGCCGCATTTGATGCTCTTTTTTAATTTTGTTGGATTCAAAATTTTTGGATGAAACCCATTCTCGAATAGCATGTTTAAGGTACTGCAACTTTTTCTTAAACGAGATAAGACCATTGGCTTCATCAATACCATCATTGTTCCATGTGTCAGCTACCATTTCTCTAAATCCTTCCATCTCCAGCCACGAATGAAAGAATCGAAAAGGAGTAGGCCCATAGTCTACCTCAAATCCTTTTAGAAGGATAGGTCGATGATTAGGAATACCCTTATCCAAAACGATACCAGTAACATTTGGGAAGACTTCATGAAAACTCTCAGAAGTCAGAAACCTATCAAGCTTACTCATTTTAGACCCCCACTTGTCGGTCCAAGTGAAATTGAAACCACCGAAGGGATATCAATGAGAGAAGAATTAGAAATAAATTCATTGAAAATATCGACTTGTTCTCGTTGAAAGCCGAGCCAAATTCTCCAGCCTCTCTAACTTCGTTAAAATCACCCATAATCACCAAACTTCCTTCCCAATTAGTAATCAAGTTAGCCAATGAAGACCATAAAGCTATCTTGCAAGATAAATTATGAGGGGTATACACAACAATCCACATGATACAGACATTGTTTGGGATCCAAAGACCTTCAACAACCACGTAATTATCATGACATAAAATTCTTAACTTCTGAAAAACCATACTATTCCAAATACATAAGATGCCACCTGATAATCCCCTAGCCAAAGTAGAAGCAAAATCAAAATGAAAATTACCCCAGGTCTGACAAATCTTCCATAAATTAGCTTGAAGCAACTTAGTTTCTCAAGAGCAAGAAAATTAACTATGTGCCTATTACACAAATCATGAACCCATCTTCTTTTATTGAGGTCTCCAAACCTTGAATGTTTATAGAAATGGAATTCATTTATTCACATTGAAATCTCCATTTTCTGCGATTAAAGAAGCCAAAGTATTTTCGAACCCTTCCATGTTAAGACCCAAAGCAAGTCCAAATTTAATTGTTTCCTCCAATCTTTCAATCATAGAGAAGCCCGTTTGAATAATAGAATTACCATCCTCATATTTATGTGAAGTAGTTGAGGCATGTGAATTGCATTTGATGTTAGGAGAAAACCATGGTGGAAATTCAGGAGACATAGAACGATTCACTTCATGAGCTTTACCACATCTACATTTAATAAGAGAATCCAATCTAAATGGATCACTATCCATAGGCATCTCGTTGATCCACCGATTTTTCGATCTCATTCTCTGATTAATTTCATCTATAACATTAGTATGCAGACACTTTTTCAAAAATGACATCGCCCAACGATTCCGCCTCATTGTCTTCCATCAAGATTTCCTCCTCTCCTTCATATTTATCCATGAAATCTACCTCATCATTCACGTAATTATCTCCTACAAAGTTAGAGTCCAACTACATAATTCTCTTACTCGAATAGCATAGGTAACATTATTCAAAGGATACCATTATAGTAGCGCAAAATACCAATAGTGCGTGAGAAGACTTAATACATAACCTTTCACTTAGCTTTGTTGCATTTATCTCGTATCATCCATGAAAATAACCTCACTTCATTTATTGCAAATTTTGTAAAAGTGTCGTCGTCCCAAGCCCTAACTGAACTCCTTCAATTTCAAGCCAAATGAGATGCTTCTCCACAAGTCATCATGCCATGGCTTCAAGCGGAAAACCATGAAAAGACTCCTTCGTGTTTAAGGAATTTATCTCTTACCTCATGGGATGAGAATTCAAACAAAACCCATAAACCTCCCAAATATTTAAACTCCACGTCCAAGAAACTTTCACAATGACACATTGATCTCGTATTTGCGATAGCACGGAAATCTTTGTAACATCCAAGTAAAGCAAAGGAAGTCATTTGAAGGAACACGATTAAGAGAGATCAAAGGAGGATTACCCCATTATCGACTTGAGCCATTTTATCACCCAAACTTCCATGTAAATGAGCCTTTGGCAACATTGGCATAAGAATTTCTTTGGATGAAAATGAATCTTTGCGTTCATGATTAATTGCACCTGGTATGTTAGGATTAACAATCCTAAAAATTTTTTCAGGATATTTAGCCATATCCTTCCTTGAAAACCTAGCCACATTGGCGTGTAAGCTCTAATAGCTTCCCAATCCAAACTTTACATAACGAATCAATTAGGGTCTCTGTATTCGAAGGCATTACACGGGCAATTCAATAGGTGTGATCATAAATACCTAACTCTAATGCTTGAACACGTTACATCACATGATTTGTGGATTAGACATGCATATTTTGGTCTTACGGAGAAAACAACGACCTTAATGTTCTATATAGTTCAAACTTATTTGATGACCTTATTGACTATATTGCCTGTAAGCTCCTTTTGTAGTAAATCGGAAACACATACGAAAAAGGATACTATTTTGGAGTATTAAAAGGTTGTTGGGAATGTTACAACAACCCGCACGTGCTTACCAAACCAACACGCTACGAAGAATCATGTATTGTTGCATCATATTGCATAACATGATATTGAAAGACTAAGAATTTGTGATTAGTGAGTTTAAAAATTATTCGTTTCTCCACAACCGAATTTGCAAACGTACATTTGAGCGATTTAAAAATATTGCTCACTAAAATATTTATTATCAATTGTATAATAAAAACATTGTCATTAGTTAAAGAGTTGAAATACATCACATGAAATTCTTGATATCGTAAATTTATTGTCAAAAGAGCATAATAAACTAAAATACATGATTCATAAAAAAAATTATTTAGGGATACTCGGTGCCGCAACATGCGGGTACCCCGCAAGTATAAGTTAAGTTATAGGAGTCTTTTTTTTTTTTTTTTTTTTTTTTTTTTTACTATAAGGGTCGAGTTATAGAAGAAAAAGCTGAAGTGACAGCAAAAATCTAAAACGCAATCCTATAACTCGCAAGACACTTTGTGCTCTTATTAAGAATTTAAGTAGATTTATAAAATATTATTTTACGAAAATAAAAATGCATTATCAAAAATGCAAAATGTATCAAAATCTCTTTTCAATGTAGGCACTAAACCTTACACTAAATTAGTGCGATGAATAGTAATCAAGCGAAAAATTCTATATTTAGTGCAATACTATTCATTGCACTAAACACTATTCTTTAAATTAAAAAGTAATTACTTTTAATAATCCTTTGATAATTCACATAAATAATAAAAATAATTCATGCAAAATATATTTTTGATATGTAATCGTTAACATGATCAAATTGAACCCGATATTGATACATTTTAGTTAATATTTTTTATTTATTTATTGTATAATTATGTTGTTTACTTGTTTTAAAGTACATTTAGTGCAAGATTTAGTGCTAACACATTGGAGTAAAACTTTTTAGAATATGCTTATTTAGCGGTATGATAGTGCAATTGTTTAGTGCGAGACATTGAAGATGCTCTATCATTCCATTCTAAAGCAGTTTCAAAATAATACCTACAAATCACAATGGTTAAAATGAACATATATGAAATGGGTGGGGTCCTCTCCCATTACTTGACTCAAGTTTGTTGATCTTCAACCATTGCTATCCATGCTATGTAGCGTGAAACAAATGTCAACTAAGGTAGACAATATTGTATACCTCTTATTTATTGCTAGAGCGAATACTTTTGCACGGTGTATAAGGGCAAATATTTATACATGCGAACTTGCGGTTTTTGTGTGACCTTTAATGCAACACGTACAAGTTAAATTTATAGTCATTTCGAGAAAAAAAAATCTATGAGTTATAAACAAAAAATGATAAAATTTGAGGGTTAAAAAATATTTAAAAGTTTGAGAATTTGTGAATTTTGTTACCATAAGTTTCATTAAGTTTTAAGTTTTCAAGAATTCAAATGTCATACACCCTTTATGTTTAGTAAAGATAAACTTTATTTCACAAAAAGGCGTAGATTGGCGGGAACACCGTGATCCCGGGTGCTTTTTACCACTAGCCATTATTCACCCCACAAATAATGTTAGGATTTAGTAAATCCAGTTAGTAAAGAGTCGGTCACCTCAAGTATATGTAATCATGAGAAAGCTCGTAGTCGTAGATTATTACAAGTTAAGTAGTATTTAGTTTAGTAACACCGTGGAGGACGAAACAGGTCTTTACCCACTGTATGCCCGATCCATGACCCGTAGGTGGCGTTTTATGTAAGACCTATAAATACTCTTTACCTCCCAAGTGAGAGTTGGAGCTTATAATAAGATTTTTCTTTCTCTCACTAAAGTTCCCAACCTCTAACTTTTCTCTCTAAAACTCATCTTATACGCCTCTTGTGTTTATGATTTAGTATGTTTGTGAAATCCAATATGTTACAAATGGTATCAAGAGCCATGGTTAGATCATCTCTTACATATCCTTGGATTTCTAGTGATTTTTAGATGGTTTTTGAGTTTGAAAAAGTTTAGTGGTTTTTGCATCATTTGGATCATTTCTTGTGTTAAAGCTTGGATTTTGATTGTACTTTTGTGTTTAGGATCATCATAAGTGTTTAGGTTTTGATTTGGTAAGCTTGAATCTCTGTGGTTGAGCTTGTTTTGGATTGAAAAGTGTGTTTTTGAAGTTTTTCTTGGTAGCGACTTGGTTCTCGTTGTGATATTTATCGTAGCGACTTGCTTGAGAAAAGGTAGCGAGTTCTGATGGTTTTTGGTGGCGACTTGGTCCTAGCGACTTGTCTATTGAGACAAGCCGACAAACAATACACTTAGTGGATTCTCCACCACGGGTAGCGACTTAGTGAAGGTAGCGATTTGCTTTCAATTTTGTTAGCGACTTGAACCTTAGCGAGTTGCTATTTAGCGACTTGACGACTTAGCGACTTGGTGCTTAGCGACTTCTTTGTCAAAATTTGTAGCGACTTGGTGCTTAGCGACTTGTTGTCATAATTCTCGGCGACTTGGTGCTTAGCGACTTGGTTCAAGGTTTCTTAGCGACTTGGTTGAACTTTTGGTTGTATTACGGTTTCTCTTGATTTAGTAAAATCCGTGAAAGAATCTATTTCCGGTTTAATCATAGAGTTTTAAAATCCCGTGTAACTGTTAACATGTCTACCAACGTACCTACAATCATCTCCACTTCTTCGAGGATGTTCAAGCGGTGGTTCGAGATACTGTCCACCTATGCTCGATGTAAGCCCGACTACGACTCTTGGGCACAACGAATCAGATTGCATCTTGTCTTGGAAAGGAAAACGAGTCAACATTCTCAAGTCTATTGATGAAAGACCCATCGATTGAGACTACAAGAGACTTAATTGATACAATTGCAGATGGAACAATGATCTATGGAATAGATAGACCAAAGGCGTATGATGAGCTCAATGATAAGGAGAAAAGAGGTTCGATCTGATATCGTGGCCTCGAACATCATACTGTGGTCTTCCAAAAGACATCTACAAGCTAATCAATTACAACACTGAAGCCAAGGCAATTTGGGATAATGTCAAGATGCTTTCTCGGGTTCGAATTAACTATTGAAGAGAGAATCACAACCGTATGATGAATTTGAACACTTCAAGATGAAACCCGATGAAAGTGTCTATGAGTACTAAATGAGATTCCATAAGCTTGTGAATGACATGAGGAACATCAAAATGACCATGCCAAACATTGACTAAACTCAAAATTTGTGAACAACATGAATCTGAATGGCACAAGTTTGTCACCCTGTGAAGCTAACCAAAGGATTGAAGAATACAAACTATGAGCAACTCTATGCATTCCTTCTTGAGAATGAGAGACATGCTATGTTTGAAAAAGGATTCTTGATCGATTCAAAACCAACCGAGGATAGACAAGCTCATCAAATGATTCAACCGCTTTTTATAAAAATGTTGGAATTACCACCAAAGCTTCTCAAGTTATACCCATGGGTAATGGTAATCACAAACTCATTCCCGATCCAATGTTCAAACAATCGATCTTGATGCGCGTGGGACAATTCATTAATCAAGCGGCTCTCATGATTAGTCAAAACATGAACTCTCCCACACACCAACAACAACCTCGATAAAGCATCCAATGCATACAATCAAGCCACCGGAGATGGGAAGGTTATAGTGCGGCCGGTTCAAGAAAGGCGATGCGAACAAGGAAGAGGTGGAGTTGGTAGAGGATATGTAGGAAATCGAATCGGGGAAGGATTGGAAATCAAGGACAAGCAAAGCCAATCAAATGCTACAACCGTGGTGGTGATGGACATATTGCAAGGCCGGACATCGCCAAAACGCCTCGAATCTGAGTACTTGTGGATAAGATGTTGCTTGTGCAAGCTCGGGATAATGGAGCGACTTTGGATGAAGAAGAGTTATTGTTTCTTCTTGAAGGAATGCCAAGACATATGATGCGAGATGTGGATGAGCAACCAATTCGGGAAATAGGTCACAATCATCGAATGCCTTTCAAGTAGGCGGGCGTGATGCATTTGACTGATGTCGATGATGAACCCACCGCCGGACAATCTTCATGGCTAGCATCTCACCTATGGTTTCTCCAAAGATCTCTCCACCACAAACAAGCTAGTCCATCCAAAGAATCAATCATCTCGGAGGTATTAAAGCATGACGATGATGTTGATGAGCAAAGATACATGACAAAGTACAATCAATCGAAACTTTTGAGTCGGATATTGAAAATATGGGTAATATTAATGTTGTCCCATATGATCAATATGTGAAACAAAGTGAAAGTGAGGCTACCAAGTGATGCATCTTTTGCGGTCAATGATGACTATACTTTTGATGAATACTTTGCATGTGCTCATGATGATTCGTTGTTTACGAGGCGAATGCCTATAAAGAACAAGTTGCTATTTATGAGCAGTGCTAAGTTTGAGTTAACCACCGTGAGCAGGAAATGAATGACCAAATCGTGCAACTATTAGAAAAAGTAAGTTTAGAGAAGAAGTATTAAAACAAGAGTTAAACTCCTTACAAGAAAAGCTTTCTAAAGCGCTAAGCAAAAACAAGAACTTCAAGAAAATGTTAAAATGCTTAAGCAAGAATTGATGCTAAGGAATCAAAACTTTTGAATGATTTTCTAATCTAAAAACCTTGAAAAACAAGCTCGAAAATAAGTTATACGTACAAGGAATACCATTCAGACAAACTCACATGATCACGAAGCATAGAGTTCTCGTGATAAGCATAGTATCCCCATTATAAAGGAATCCAACCACGAGTATGGTAAGATAGCAAAAAGCGCTCAAAATGTTATCTATGATGGCAATGAAATTCTTAAACTTAGGCGAAACCTAGTTGCATTGAGTGCACCGAGAAGATAGAAAACTAGATGATGCATCTAGGGAGAAAATGGATAAGAAACTCAACAATCCTACATGTAAAAGAAAAACATAATTATCGGACCCCATGACCATGACTACAAAAGGAAAATTGGATTTCCTTGAACATGTTTAAACCTCAAGCGTTGTTAACACCCGAACAAGTGCTCGGAAAAGGTTTAGATAAGCAAAGGCGAGAGAATCTTGTTGTAACAAACCCCCTTAGGAAAATGCCTTCAAGATGTATCCTCCTAATACACCAATGCATCTAGTCCTAGAACTATTGCCACTAAAAGCAAGACCTTAATCGGTCAATATGTTATCTTTCAATTATTTGTTGACTTTGAGAAAACTTGCAAGAAAAGGATCACACCCATGGTATAAGCGAAGGGAAAGGGTTTTGAGCAAACTAAAGAATGCTATTTAGCGAGGTCATGCATTTCTTTAAACAACTAAAAGATCAATTTGAGAGTCTTAAAAGGGGATGAATTCGGATATTAAAGAAATGGAAAAGAAATTTGATGCAATGATAGTTGAGGTTAGTGACTATGAGCTAGAATTAAAATATAATGAGATTGAGAGGAAGAACTTGCATACATTGAATGAGAATCTTATTTACGAATGTATTACTCAAGATGTATTTTACCGCTACTAATTGTTCCATTAATGCTTCTCAATTTCATGAATTATTTGTTGCTCGAAAGTCTCCCATGATCGTGTCATTGAGCTTGAAAAGACTAATTCTAAACTAAATGAGAAAATTGATCGGGATGATCACGATAATTTAGTAAAACATTTTTCTAAGCTAGAAGTTGAACATTTTAATTTACAACTAAAATATCAACATCTTAAAGAAAATGTCAAAACCTCAAATATCAAGACATCATCGGATGCTCGAATTTGATGCGGTTTTCGAGATAAACAAAGCGTGACGAACAGATTCAAGCTCATTGTAACACGATCGAGAAAGTTGAAAGCCCAAATCTCTCAATTAAAGGGTGAAAAGAACAATGTGGTGGCTCCCAAATGCCTCCTCCTTTAGATTCTCAAGATTCTCAAACTTTTCATCTTCAAAACTTAGTTAATGCTTTACAAAAGAAAGCGAAAGTTTTCTAGAAGAAAATGAAAAAGTTAAACGACACTTTAAAGAGTTATATGATTCAATGAAAGTCACTCGTGACAAAACAACGAAAAATAACGTCTTTACAAAAGTAAATTGAGAATCGAGGAGTCGTGAAACAAGGAAAGCGCCACTTGTTTTAATGAGAATGTTGCTTCAAAGTCATCCTCGATCGCAAATATATCGTGTTGTTAAATACATTCCTCCTCATCTTAGGAATAATGAACCCGTGTTTCACAACTATTGTGCCCATCTTAAGGATAGTCTTGAATGTCTTCGTGAGATTGTGGAAGAGGATTTCATAAATAAGCCTCTTGAGAGAAATTAGGTTTTCTTGCATTCGGTCAAGCGATCTCAAGAGTCGCTAGAATGTCTAATTGCAACATGTCCTAAATCCTTAGGTGCAAAAGGTAAAGTCATGTGATGCCTTCTTCTATGCCTAGTGCCAAGCATACAAACCATTCCATGCCCAACTTTAAGAAAGTGAACACTAATGTGCCTTCTAGTAGTTCGGATCCTCGCACATCTAGTTCGGGAATGCAAAAAGTAGATCAACCAACTAATGTTCCCATAATTCCCTCACAGAGTAATCGGTGACATTAAAGCAAGCGGGTCAAAGCCTCCGGGCAATACCAAGCAAGATAGGACCTCGCAAGCTAAGAATGTGCATTGGAAGAGTAGAAGACCAACCTAGGAACTTTAAGTTTGAGTTGAATAAAGCGAATCGTGTTAATTCTAGTATTCGCCATAGCGTCGTAATTAATTGAATTCGATACTATCTCGCAAACCATGTAATGATGTCTCGCTTGAATTATGTTGCTAATCATGAATGTGGTGTGAATGTTTTGTCTAATGTTGTCAAATGCCCAGTTAAAATTGTTAATGCTAAAAATCATGATAAGAAGGCTAAAAGGCAAAGACGAAAGAAAGTTAGAAAACAATTGGAAACCCACGGGAAGAACATTTAGAAAGATAGGTTATCAATGGATACCTTTTGGCCATAAGGATAAACAGTTCGCCTCAATCTGCTAAGACAATGCCCACTAGAAAATGGATGCCTCTTGGTAGAACTATTCCTTTAAGAAGTGAACATACTTTGAATAGGTCAAATCTGGACACCAACCTTCGCATCTATTCCTAATGATTCCATTGCTTCTATTTACGATATGGGTGTTTCTATTTACGATATGGGTGTTCCAATCATCATTACTAACCAAATGGAACCCATTCTTGCATGGGGATCCCAATTATCCGATTATCCATTCTTGTACGTGTTCAACCGCAGATCTTTCAAATCGTTACGTGGTGCTGGACTCAGCCGTTCCAAGCATATATTGGAGATCGGTCACGGCTCATGAACTTCGTGAGCAAATTCATGGGCTGAGATTCAGAAGCGATCATTTCGGTGCAATTATGGGTTATGGAGATTATGTGGTTGGAAAAGTGTAATTTCGAGGGTATATTATGTGGAAGGTCTTGGTCATAACTTGTTCTTTGTGGGTCAATTACGTGATTACGATCTAGAAGTGGCTTTTAGAAAGCATACTTGTTTTGTTAGAGAACTTGATGGTGTGGAACTTCTCGGAGGAACTCGTGGTTCAAACCTATACACCATCTCTATCGAAGATATGATGAAATCTTCACCCATCCGCTTCTTTGTCAAAGGCTTCAAAAACAAAGTCATGGTTATGGCATCGTCGTCTCAATCACTTGAACTTGGTACCATTAATAACCTTTCGAGAAAGGATCTTGTCGAGGCTTACCCAAATTGAAATATGAAAAGATCATCTTTGTTCACTTGCGGTTGGGAAAAAGCACGAAATATGCCCACAAACCAAAACCCACAAACTCGATAATGGAAGTTCTTCATACCTTCATATGGATCCGTGCGGACCAATGAGAGTGCAAGCGATAAATGGGAAGAAATACATTCTAGTAGTTGTTAATGACTACTCGATTTACTTGGGTAAAGTTTTTGAGGACAAAGGATGAAACTCCATTTGTCATCATCAAACTAATCAAGCGACTTGAGTTCGACTCAACAATACGATCGAATTGTTCGGCCGACAATGGCACGAGTTCGTTAACAAAGACTTAATTCGCTTTTATGAAAGTGTTGGAATCGGTCATCAAAGAAGTGTTCCACGAACTCCTCAGCGAGCGGTGTAGTTGAAAGACTAAATCGAACTCTTGTGGAAGCCGCAAGAAAATGCTAATTTATTCAAAGGTTCCAATGTTTCTATGGGTGAAGCCATTGTCACCGCTTGTTACACTCAAAATCGTTCCTTATACACACCTTTCATGGAAAACTCCATATGAACTTGTCCATAAACGAAAACCCGATCTTTCCTACCTTCGTGTGTTTGGTTCTTTGTGCTATCCAACAAATGATGGTCAAGATTTAGGTAAATTAAGAGCTAAAGCGGACATTGGAGTATTTGTAGGTTATGCACCCAATGAGAAAAGGATACCGAATCTACAACACGAGAACCCGAAATATCATGGAAACAATTCACGTTACGTTCGATGGTGGACCGGTCAAATGGCTCGGGACAATCCGATTCGGACACGCATTTCAACATTTCTCAAGTAGTCCTACTCGGTTCTACTCTTGTGTCTAATCACTCACCTGACAACTCCATACGTACCTCCATCGAAGATGATTTAAAGAAATTGTTTGATCCAATGTTTGATGAACACTATGAACCGAATCTTGATGAAATGTCAATTCCATCACCGCAGAGGCCGCTCTATCCACGTGAGTGAAGTCAACCCTTAGGTCTTAATATCATTAAGTCAAGAAGCGCTCTTTGTTGATCACTCTGTCTCATCAACAAATCATCAATCATCGAGTGTACACAATGGAAATGGTGCTCATTGTTACAGATGATGAAAACCCTTTTGCTCCTCCGGAAGATGAACCCTTTGAAAACATATTTGCTCTGAATCATCATCGAACCATCGTCATCGGGAGATATAGACTTTGCTACTTGGGTTCCTCAACAACAACTACATGAACATATTAGGAAATGGACATGATCATCCATTGGACAACATCATTGGAAACCTCTCGTCCGGTATCCACGGAAACAACTTGCAACCGATGCCTTATGGTGCTTCTTCAATTCCGTACTCTCAAGATCGAACCAAAAGGCGTGAAAATTGCCATGAATGAAGGCAGTTGGTTCAATGCCATGCAAGAAGAAATTCATGAGTTTGATCGACTAGATGTATGTGAATTAGTACACTCCAGTTGTGCAATGATCATTGCTCTAAAGTGGATCTTCAAAGTAAAACTTGATGAGCATGGTGATGTTTTAAAGAACAAGGCTCGATTGGTTGCAAAGGATACCGTCAAGAGGAGGGTATTGACTTTGAAGAATCATTTGCTCCAGTTGCTCGTATCGAGGCAATCGAGAATCTTCTTGGCTAATCGCCGCAAGTAAGAACATGGTTGTATATCGGATGGATGTAAAGACGGCTTTTCTTAACGGAGATCTTAAAGAAGTCGTATCGTCGCCACCAACTGAAGGCTTTGTGAATCGAGCATCCTACTCACGTCTATCATTTGAAGAAGGCTCTTTACGGTTTGAAGCAAGCTCAAGGACTTGGTATGATCGCTATCAAAGTTTCTTCTATCTCTTGGATTGACAAATGAGCAGTTGATCCGACATTGTTCACCGAGAAAGTCGAGCAAACATTTAATTCACGTTCAAATATATGTTGATGATATCACTTTTGCCTCGGTGACCCCAATGAATGTGACCGTTTTCAAGTGAAATGGGTTCTAAATTTCAAATGTCAATGATGGGACAAATGTCATTTTCTTGGGATTACAAATTTCACAAAGTCCCGGAGGCATTTTATAAATCAATCTAAATATGCAAATGAGATTTTAAAGAAGTTTGGATTTGATTCTAGTGAACTGTTGACACTCCCATGATAGAACGTACTAAACTAGATGAGGACCACTCGGGGATCATGGTTGACCAAGCGAAATACCGTAGTATGATTGGATCACGATGTACCTCATGACTAGTAGACCGACATCTTGTTCGTTGTTTGCATGTGTGCTAGATACGGACTAAGCCTACCAAAAGCACCTTGAAGTCATTAAGCGGGTCTTCGGTATTCCAATGAACCATCAATATGGGACTTTGGTACCGAAGGACACCGGTATGTCACTAACGACCTATCACGCAGATGTTGATCATGCGGGATGTCAAGATACACGTCAAGCACGCCCTGAGGTGCTCAGTTTTTAGGTGATAAGCTTGTGGTGGTCTTCAAATAAGCAAATGAGTACTTTTATTTCCTCTACAGAGGTTGAATACATAGCCATGTCATCTTGTTGTGCTCAAATCCTATGGATGAGATCCGATTATCGACTATGGCTTTGAATTCAACAAAATCCCTCATCTTGTGACAATAAAGTGCTATTGCTCTCTCATGCAACAACGTACAACACTCAAGAGCAAAGCACATCGACATTCGACATCATTTCATCGAGGAGCAAGTTGAAAGCGGTGTGGTGGAACTATACTTTGTGAGGATGAATACGGTTAGCGACATCTTCAAAGCTCTTTCTAGAGAACGTTTTGAGTTTATCCTTCCACGACTTGGTCTTAAAAGTCTACAACCGGAAACACTCAAAGCGTCTTCAAGAGGAAAACGAGGAGTAAATGTCTTTCTTCATCTATATCTTGTAAATAGTTATTGAAAAACAAAATACAAAATTTCAAAACAAATTTCAAAATTTCAAAACCAAAAAAAAAAAAAAATCCATAAAAATTGAAAAATCTTGAAAAATTCCAAAAACATTGTTTTTTTTTTTGTCATGTTTTCCTTGATTCGATAATATCTACGGTCTTTGTGCTATCATTCAAAGAATAACACGGGACTTTAGATGTTGTTCGAATGTTTTTAAAAAAAATAAAAATAAAATAAAAAATCATAAAATAAAATAAAAATTTGGGAGAAAGTGAAACAATGGTTTATTGTCATTTCAGGCAATAACCCGCTTTTCAAAGTAAGAACAGAGTCATGCTTTATCTTGTTTTTCAAAACTCATGCTCTGATTCTATGAACAATTACTTACTATCTAATGAAAACTAATTGATTTGAAAAATAACTCGGACTCTATTTTTGAAAATCATCTGGACTCATCGTTTGTCAAAAATATCTATCTCTCAATTAACAACTTATGTCATTGATTGAGGGAGATAATGATTTCAATTAAATCAAAAAGTTATTTGTCATACAATTGTTTTTTTTCAAAAGATAATCATGCATGTTTAATCAATGGAGTTTAAAGTCTCAAAATCCGATCCTTATAAGTTAAAATGTTTTCATAATCAAGTCACAATTCTCCTTAAAAGCTTTCAAAATCAATTTAAATCTACAAGAGATCACAAATCTCAAATGATTTGATAATTGTGATCGGGAGAATTTGTGATTTAAATTGGATTTAAAGCGATAATTGGTAAATGGTCCTATATGAATGTACAAGCTTTCCTTCCCACATGTGCCAAACGATTTCAAATTATCCATGCACATGTTGAGGGGGAGCATCTATCTTAAACCACAAAGAATTGAAACGTGATTGATTTGTCTCTAAGTGCAGGTTCCCTCTAGTATGTGCAAAACTCTTTCAAAACTCGAGGCACATATTGATGAGGAGCAAAATTTTGAAAACCTCATTCTTCCTCAAAATGCTTTATCTACTTGATTTGATACGGGAAGTGATGTTGATATCTTTTAGAAAATGGAAATCAAATAAGTTAATTCTTCCTCTTGCTTCCGTGTGCTAAAACAATTTCAAATACATGAAGCACATGTTGAGGGGAGCTCTTGTTCTAAAAATATCAAAATCAATTCGGTACAAAATGCTTTGATAATATATCATAAGTTTCGGATTAATCTTCAAATGGTTTTCAATTGGTTCCAACGGCGGATGAACAATACCAAATAGATCGACCAAATTTACTTTATGAATGGTGATATAAGGATGGTTAGGTTAGGTATTCGTTCCATGATCCGCCGAACAGGAGGGGTCTACTCAGAGACAATCCACTAGTTAGTGTCTGGTCCTTAGGTATGATGATAAAAGGAGAAAAATGAGATATGGGAAGAGTGCGGATGAGACCGAGCTAGTCTTGGAATAAACCCAACAAGGTTCTAGTTATGAAGTCTCGGTAAGCATGAAGGGGTGAAGAATGAAAAAGAATTGAATGAGAAAAGGGTGAAAAGAAATAGCCCTCCATTTATTCAACCTTAGGCGAAACCGGGTTCAATTCATATACTCTTGGTGGTTACCAAGGTAACATCGGTATTGAAGACAATACGTCATGGACCCAAAGGACTTGATTGTACTAAACTTTCCAAGCTACTCAAGTTCCTCTTAAAAGGGCTTGTTTCATTCTCACGGGAACCGACATAATCTATCGGCGTTCTCTTAGAGATTGTTGATATTGAAGAAGACCCTCTCTAGTCTCGGCATAGGATCCAAATATGCACAATTGAGTCTAGAGCCACGAGATCATCTATAAATCTCATTAGGACACTTTCAATGAAGACTCTCTTTTTTCACACAATGTGGAAAGAGATATTATATCTTGAGTCCCACGCATTATCCTTGTGGTATTGCGGAACATCCGAGTGATATGCAAACATATTCACAATGAAGATGGAAAGCCTTACGAGCCTACATCAAACAAGCTCACGGTGGGTGGCATGTGAGATCTATTCAATAGATCAACCATGTGACAACCGAGCGAAACAATGGGGCGATTCAATATTTTGAATCAATCACGGTTCGAGTTATGGATTGACGGATACCTTTGAAAACCGGTCGTTGTGCTTATAAACTCTTTTCCTTAGCACATCGATTTGTGTACTCATATTTCAAATTAAAGGTGTTTATGATTGATAATTTATTTTCATTAAAACCTTCGTTGTATTGCAAAAATAATTTCTATTGAGCAATACACGATTGTTTTTCTAATCTTCTTTTATCAATCGGTGAATCTCAATTCATTGGTTCACTCGCTCCGTGTTGTCTTCTTTGAGACGTTCGGTTTGAGAACGGCTAGAGCATTGCGAAACCCCTGTCAAGGAAATTCTTGAATTATACCGATCACAGCAATACTTATCGATCAACGGGGAACCGTGGGCGTGTACCTCGATTCAACGAAGTGATCAAAGACACTTTAAATGCGCTTTATTGCTAATCGTTGTATGCGGTCGCCCGACGTTTGCGGTGATCGAATGAAGCGGTCAATCCATAGCCGCATGCTCACACATCATATTCATTTCAAAATAAATCATGATTAGTGCATCAATGACTCGATATTCTCACTCCATGCTACGCTACTGCTGTTGCCTATATCATGAATCAACAAAAGCTTCCGCTACTCGATGAGAAGAAATCATGATCCAAAATGTGAGCATGTCGGTCCAAAAGTCACAACATCACATAACATCAACACCACAATGGATGATTCGAGATTTATGATTCGATGATCTCAAAGCTAACTCAAACTCGAGATCACGTGGATCGCTTAAAGACCTCCACTTGGATTAACCAAACATGCAATAATAAATAATCGATGACTACAAGCTTGAGCAAAGTCCTACATCAAGAATGCAAGAACAATTTATAATGTAATATCTGTTTGTATTCTATGTAATTTTTTAATGTGTTTGAGGTGACCTCCTTAGGGAGATTGTTAGGATTTAGTAAATCCGGTTAGTAAAGAGTCGGTCACCTCAGTATATGTAATCATGAGAAAGCTCGTAGTCGAGATTATTACAAGTTAAGAAGTATTTAGTTTAGTAACACCGTGGAGACGGACGGTCTTTACCCAGCTGTATGCGATCCCACCGTGGGTGGCGTTTTATGTAAGACCTATAAATACTCTACCTCCCAAGGTAGAGTTGAGCTCATAATAAGATTTTTCTTTCTCACTAAAGTTCACAACCTCTAACTTTCTCTCTAAAACTCATCTTATCGCCTCTTGTGTTTATGATTAAGTGTGTTTGTGAAATCCAATATGTTACAAATAATAGCTCAAGAACTCTTCTGGTCCAAAGGACCACCACCTGGAGTGAGACGAGCCGAGACTCGACCCCCAATCTCTTATTCCACAAAGTATTTACAGTGTGCCCATAGGTTTTGCGGAGGCAAATACATATTTGAAGCAGATGCAAAGATGGGACTCGAACCCGGATCAATTGACTCAAACACGAGAGCTCCACCCGTTTGACTAATGCTCGTAGTTCCATACAAAATAGTGACCTCTCCTGACAAAAGATGTTGGCGTAGGAGGGAGACAGAGCTAACGACACTTCGCTAATTCCTTTGATCCTACCCTCTACTCATGACTACACCCTACTATCCGTCCATGACTAGATGGGTGATAACTCGATGCGGGTTGTTGTGCGTGGAAAATGCCAGAATACCATGACACTCCCATGGAAGAATGCTAGACCTACAAAAACAAATTCACAAAACTACTCACAAAAATAAGTTGTCCTCCTCGATTGGTTTATTTTTATAATTTTCTTTCTTCTTTCAATTAAATTAATCAAAGAGTGACATTTTGTAGATGGTTTTATGAATTTATTTTTATGGTTTTAGCATTTCCTACTCCCATGACCTAAACAATTTATGGGCGATTTGACTATTTGTCATTTAAAAAATAAGCGATTTCATATTTCCTCCTTTTAGTTGGAAATTTATATATCCCAAACGTGTATTAAAAATATTATACATTATCGATTTAATCTTTGACTTTTGGTATATATAAAATTAATCGTGAAAATAAAATTGATATATGAAATTATTCCTAAAAAATATATCTAGTTCACATTACATGGATTTCAAGTTACATATCTTAATAATCGCTATGAGACATGGTGGCTTCAGTGCCGGGTTTACAAAGTCTTTTCTCGTTTTCTCTATTATCTACTTTTTGTTTGTGATGATGGGCATACTTTTACGTATATTACTTTGACTAGACTTAACACCTTAATTTGCGGTAACCTGCCCACCGCTATACTCTCAGTTTGTCGAAATTTGGTGACTCACACCAAAATTCTCTTTGTTTTAACTTTAACAACATGCTTGATCATTTGCCTTTTATTCAATCAAAATTCATTGTAAACGTAGCAACTTTGACTTTGTAAGTTTCTTAAAACGTAATACTTGTATATATTTCGATAAGAAGCATATAATATGATACCTCGTTCATTGTTGTTCAACGTAAACAGTACGGAGTTGAAATTCGGTTCTTTTACATCATACCGATGTGGTCCAATTGTTACAACTTTACAAGTACTGTAATATTTTTTGAATATGTACGTAAATTGTCAACACGACGTAACCATTCAAACAGTTTGACTTTTTATATGGTCAAAGATATAAAAATCTCATTGACGATTAAGTCAAGTACATTATGTACACTATCTTTTATATTTATATAATAAAGAATTACATTATTTTAGTAATTTTGTCGATTCATTCTTATAAAACACGGAGATTTATAATATTACACTTAACTCTATATAATTTTAAAAATTCAACCACTAAAGTTTTATTAAAATACATTATTAAATCAGAAGACGAATTCTTTAATATAAAAATAAATATACGATTATATTTATAAGAATAACTCATGTAACTCTTAGTAATTTATATAAAGATATCTAAAAAATTAAAAAAACTTTAAAGAGTATACTTTAACTTTAAGATTTCGTTATTACGCCAGATTAAACTGCGTAAGTAGTGAAATTTAAAATAGCAACATCAACATCTTTTTCATTAATAAAATTAAATCTCGAAGTTACCTGTAAATTTGTACAAATATTTTACTAAATTTTAATAGATATTAATGATAATGAAAAACTCACAGCGTAAGTATTAGTTGACTTATATCACAATTTTCATGTCTGAAATTCTCATATGTATATCTTGAACTAAAATGTTAAAATAAATTTGATTTATGCAGAAGCTTTATACAAGACTAAGACTTATAACTATATAATTATATACAATTATCTTTAAAGACACAATATTTTGTATTTATATAGAATAATTTTTTTTTTGTCAAAACCTGTGCATGCACGGGTATTATAAACTAGTAACTTCTTGTGGGCAAAAGTTGGATGTCACTTATATAATATTACGTTATAAAACAATATCAACTGGAAACGTATAGCTGAAAACTGGAACCTAATCTAACGTGTTTGAGAAAACTAAATTGTTGTATTTATATGTTAAATCAAATTTAAACAGCCACTTTAAAATAGATTCCAACGAATATCGACTATATTTAATACAAAGTGTCCTGAGACATAGACGCTACAAATAATGAGCACCATAAGTCTATATCATGATAGATTGATAGGAGACTCATGAGTCCTGTCATGAATTTGAATAGTGTATTACCACTACTCTGGTTCTAACGAATATGAAACCCGCTGACGCAATGAGTTAACTTTCTGAGCGTGAATTTGGATAAGACTATTTTTGTCAAATCTTTATAAAGACTTACTGCAATGACACTTAAACCCCGTGACTATTTTCGCCAACTTGACTTACATTCAGAATGACACTTAAACGCCGCGCTATTTTCGCTAAGCTTAAGAAAGTTTTCGAATTAATGTTAGACACGTGTAATGTGAAGTTTTTTTTCTGCTTAATATAGTATATATGATAATAATGGTGTAGAGTTTAACATCTAGTAGTAGTAGATAGGGGTGAGTTCATCGGAGATAACGAAAAAATCAAAGTTAAATGCTACATTTATAAAAAAATTACAAAATTATATCTAGATAATCTTTTGACAACTAATTGTAAAAGGTAAAAAAAAGAAAGAAAGATATATTTTGATGCAAAATAACTAGCCTGTTTTACAGGTTTAAATCATTTTGTTAGTATAATTTTGTAAATTCTTTAGGGATGTAGTATTGATGTATTTTTAAATACAAACTAAAAAAACTCATTTTTCAAAAACAAAATATATTGCAAATGATAAATCATTACGCCATAAAAATACGTTATTATGACTAATTTATTCGAGAAAAGACTTTGATATACTTTCAACAAATTATTATTTTTTTTTTTTTGCGTTTATGGGTATTAAATATTACACGATACTTAAATCACAATTTGTAATGCGAGCTTTAAAGTTCAAATCATAAATCATATGTGATTTACGAAATGCACTCTAAATAAAGATGATTTTAAGCTCGACACGATGATGTAATTAATTGTACTTAACGATCAATGATTTACGAGATATTTTATTAAAAAATATAAATAAACTTTTAGTTTTAACAAAAAATAAATGGCTATATTATCGATTTTAACCTTTATTTTTAATTGATCTTTGTTGAACCAAACCCTTAAATAATGGATATGCAAATAAACTCAAACAACATAAAGTGATACTTGAACATATTTGGGATGGGTCCAAAAGGCCGACAATGCTTTATTTGTCCTCAAATTATATTTCATCCGTTTCAAATTTATAGTCGTTTTTTTAGATGTTTTACTTTAGTTATTCACTATTAAAAATAAGTAATGAAATTCGATCAAATGTACCATATTAACTTTTATTTAATATTAATATTAAAAACTTAAAAAATATATATTAATTAATTAATTAAAGATAAAACTGTTATTTAATTAAAATGTTAGAAAAATAAAACATTAATAATTATGTTTTTATTAAATTGCTTGTTTTTTTATCAAGTAACACTTATTTTACGACAAAGTGAGTGGTACTTTATAGTTTAGATGCAATGTATTTACTTTTGCTAATATTGCATTCTGGTTAACATATCACTGTATTTGATCACCTGTCCAAATCCTTAACTAAAATCAATAACAAATCAAATATATTCTTTAAATAAATACAAAGTATTTATACGAAATTAAACATACAGATTACATTTAATATAAATATTCTAGCAAACACTCTCGCAGTCTCGCCTACAATTAAAGATCGTACTTACAAAAAGATCTCCATTCAATCAAATCCTTGTAAACATCACGGCGAATTTTCAATCGCTTTCTTATTTTGGTCTACTTGCAAGAACAATCACCACCATTCATCTAGTTTAATCTAATGATGAGGATAAACCCAAGATTTAATATGAAACCCAAGTCACGTTTTTTTTTCTCCTTTTCATCTTTTTTGTCTTTCTTATTTTTAACAATTTTTTTCTTTTACTTTTTTTAAATTCATGTTTTTATTAAAATCAAGTTTTTTTTTTTTTTTTTTTTTTTTTTTTTAATTCAAGTTTTTTTCCGCTTTCATACGCTTTCATACGTATTCATATGTTTTCGTTCGTTTTATACGTTTTCGTCCGTGTTCATATATTTTCGTCCTTTTTACGTTTCGTCGATTTGACGTTTAAATCTGTTTTATCCGCTGCACGTTTACATCCGTTTCGACATTTTCGCACGTTTTTGCACGTTTCGACGTTTTTGTCCGTTTTCGTCCGTTTTACGTTTCGTCCATTTTAGACATTTTCGCTCGCTTTGACGCCGCCCATCCATTTTATATGTTTCGTACATCTTCATACGTTTCATCTCATTTTCTTACGCTCGCCGTTTCGTCCGTTTCATACTTTTTTTAAATACATTTTCTTACGTTTTCATTTGTTTTCACACGTTTTGTTCATTTTCTTACGTTTCGTTCGTTACACGCCGTCCGTTTTCTTTCGTTTTCGTCAATTTTACATTCGTTTTCAGACGTGTTTTTATGCTTTCACACGTTTTCATCTGTTTTCTTACATTTTCGTCTGTTTTCTTACGTTTTCGGGCATTTTCATCCTTTTTCATACGTTTTTATCTGTTTTTTTTGGCTTTTCATGTATTTTCGTCCGTTTTTAGACGTTTTCGTATGTGTTTTTACGTTTTCATGTATTTTCGTCCGCTTTTTATACGTTTTCGTCCGTTTTTAGACGTTTTCATACGTTGTCATCCGTTTTTACGTTTTCATCAATTTTAGACGTTTTCGCATTTTCAAACGTTTCGTCCGATTTTATCGTTTTCATCCGTTTCATACATTTTCATCCGTTTTATATGTTTTTGTACATTTTATATGTTTTGTCCGCTTTCATACGCTTTTATCGCTTTTTATTTGATTTTATCGTTTTTCGTTTTCATTTTTATATTTGTAAGTGACACTTATTTATCTCTTGTGATATAACATCGTAAGGAAGATGAAAAGTATTACATTCTTCATCATGTATGTATTATCGGTTGTGATACTCAACTAAGAATGTGATGGTTATGTTTTTGAAAATATTTAGGAAGATTTTGTGTTTTATGATATTATGAAATATTAGAAAAGTTGTTCAATGAAAACAAGAGATGTTATGATCTTTTGTTAGACTTGTGGTGGGTTTTTTATTTAATGGATACATTGTGCATGTTTCGATGGGTTTTATAGCGGGATTTTAAAATAAATATCCATTGTTGAATCAAAGAAACTAAATAGTATGATTGAAGATAGCACACATCTTTATAAACAAACCGAGGAAGCTCGACAACGTGATATCACGGTGATATCACTCACTGTGATATCACACGCGATATCATGTGTGATAACACCGTTGATATCACATGTAATATCATGTGTGATATTACGGTGATAAGATGTGTGATATAATAGTTTATATCACTTGTGATATCACTTGTGATATCACCGTGATATCGTGTGATATCACCAGTGAGGTGATATCACGTGTGTTTGAGCTTCATCGGTTTGTTTATAAAGATGCGCTTTCTTCAACCATAACTCTTTAGTTTGTTGATTCAACCATAGATATTTTAAATTCGCTATAAAACCCATCGAAACACGCACAACGATCCATTAAATAGAAAAATTCACTACAAGTCTAACAAAAGTTTCATAACATCTCTTGTTTTCGCTTAACACATTTTCTAATATTTCATATTATCATAAAACACAAAATCTTCCTAAATATTTTCAAAAACACAAATAAGAAAATGAGCGAATTATCACAAGAATATAATAAGTGATGTTTATTATCATTTCTTTCATATATACTTGGTAAAATACTAAATTCTTATCACATTTGGTATGAATTTAATATTTCACACTCTTAGTTGAAGATCACAACCGATAACACATATATGATGAAGAGTGTGATACTCTTCATCTTTCTTACTGATGTTATATCACAAGAGATAAATAAGTGTCACTTAAAAATATCAAATGAATAAAAGGAAGCAAACTAGGAAAATAGAGACTTGACATATTATCAAAATAAAACAAGTGTTGCATTAAATTAGCATTTTTTGAACAAAATAAGAATTCACCTAAAGAGGACTTTAACCCTTTTATTTCTACTAAGAGTATAATATCACAAGTGATAGATAACATTGGTTGCATTAAAAAAATACGCTTGTTAATTGCGATGAAAAGAACAAAAACTATCTTGTAACTGAAATTATAAAAATATTAGAAAATATATAGGTGATAATATATAAAAATATACAGAGCAATGAAATATTTCAGGTGATATTAAAGGTTAAAAAAACATACTTGTTTGTTTATGAAATATCACAAATGATATTAGACATTAAATTTTTTTTTTATATAAAATATCACAATTATTATTAGACATATAATATAATAAAGTTAAATAATAAGCATGAAAACGTATAAAAATAGACGAAAACGTATAAAAATACTGCAAAAACGGACAAAAACGTATGAAAATGGACGAAAACGGACAAAACGTATAAAAACGAATGAAAAGCGTATAAACACGTATGAAAACGGACAAAAACGTCTGAAAACGGACGAAAACGTATAAAAACGGATGAAAATGGACAAAAACGTATGAAAACGGACGAAAACGTCTGAAAATAAACGAAATCGTCTAAAAATGGACGAAAACGTATATAAACCTATGAAAACCAATGAAAACATACAGAAATTGACGAAAACGTCTGAAAACGTAAAAAACGGACGAAAGTACATGAAATCGTAAATAAAAAGACGAAAACGTATGAAAATGGACGAAAATGTATGAAAACGGACGAAAACGTAAGAAAACAGATGATAACGTATGAAAACGGACAAAACGTAAGAAAATGGGCTAAAACATCTAAAAGCGGATGAAACGTATGAAAACGGACTAAAACGATATAAACCTATGAAATGGATGAAAACTTATAAAAGCAGAAAACGATAAAAGCGGCGAAAATACATAAAAACGTAAAAAAACGGATGAAAACGTATAAAAATGGACGAAAACGTATGAAAAAGAACGAAAATGTAAGAAAATAGATGAAAACGTATGAAAACGTATGAAAACAGGCGAAAACGTAAGAAAATGAACGAAAACGTTGGAAAACGGACGAAACAGATGAAAACGTATGAAAACAGACGAAAACGTATGAAGGCGAAGAAAAAAAACGCGAATTATAAAAATCGTGAATAACGTGAAAAAAAAAAAAAAAAAAAAAAAAAACTTTCATTTATTAAAAACGTGAATTAATAAAAAATACAAAAAAGTGAATAAAAAGAAAGAAAAAACAAAAAACAAAAAAAAACATGGACTTAGGTTTAAGTATTAAATCTTGGGTTAATCCCTACCATTAGATCAAACTAGATGAAAGGTGAGGATTTGTCTCTAGTAGCGTGAAATATTAAGTAAGCGAAATAAAGTCCTCGAATAACGTCATGGGTCATACACTCGCACCATATCAATCAATCACCACAATACGACTTTTTATTTTATTTTATTTTATTTATTTTTTACTTTTCTTTATAATTAATGTTTATAAAGAATAAAAAACATATTTCGATTGCTATACATGACGATAACAAGGTTCTCATGTCCCGCATGTTGCGGCAGGACCAAATCAATTTCAAGTGTAAAGCTTTAGTTTCTATATATAAGTTTAAAGCAAAAGAAAACATTAAACAAAGTTATATAAATTTAAACTCAAATTAAATAAAATTATGACAAGTTGAGTAACTGTAAGCATAAAGTTTTTGTTTGGGGCAGTTTATTGAGGTTTACATGAGTCTAAACTTTTAAAATAAGTCAGTTTATTAGTTTTGTTTGTAACACAATTTTACGAATTTTTTAATAAGCCATAAGTTTCTATAAGATGAAGAAATAAGCATTAAATACGAATAGAGTTTATATATAGTCTAATTACTTAAATACCTTTAAAAATATGGGTTTTGCTAATAACAACTCTAAGGGTTGTCATTAAAATGCTTTGTTTTACTACAATTTCTTGTAATAATATAATTCATTCAATCACAATCAATCATTAATTTTAGACTAAAATACACCGTTGGTCCCTAAACTTGGCTGGACGGATCGCGATGGGACGAAACCCGGACTTTTCATCGCCATAGGTCCAAACCTTGGCCATCAAATGCCAGATTCGTCCCTTGACTAGAATTGGGACAGTCAAACCGATTTCCTTCGAGGGTATTATAGACCATTCACTTTTTTGACCTAACCTAGTTAAAATGTAACCCAACCTTCAACCAATATATGTATCTACGACCAAGAGTGAACCCTAAAATACAATCAACACACATTCTTCCCAAAGCAAAAGAAAACAATAATGGCACAAAGCGATAAGGGAAGGGTTTGTTGAGTTCGTTGAGGAAAGCGGTACAGAAATGAAAAGCGTTTGGGTGTTAAGAAGGAGAAGGAAGAGGATGACATGTTGTTATCAAAGTTTAACGATTTGGGAGAAAGGATTAAAAATCTGAAATTTTGTTTAAATATCTTAAGGAAAGGAAGGAAAATAAGGAAAAGCGATGATAGGGAGAGTTGTGGGTCTGGTAAGTGTATGTTTATATGATAGTAAACATTTGTAGTTCTTGAGAACATGAAATCGATGAATAAAATTTTGTGATCTTATTTAAGTAATTGTGTTTGAAATCGTTTTGCATTTCTTAATAGGTTTGAATTACCCAAGTAAGTTACAATTTGTTGGTTTTCATAAGTTTGTTTGACTTTGGTAAGTCAAAATTCAAGATGTTACAATACACCATTGTCAATACATTGTTGTTTACTGCTAAAGCGTTTGCATTTTGAACACGTGTTTTGAAACCACCGCCTCTAATTTTTCCGATACGGGGTGTTTGGTTTCTTTGTAACAACTTTTGCCGATAAAGGGGCGTTTGGTTTAGCCGATACAAGCGGATGTTTTATTTGATACATTATGATTTAGTGCCAAAGTATTTGCATTTTCACCACATCTTTTAAACCATTGCCTTTGCTTTTGCCGATACAAGGGGTGTTTGGTTCTCTTGATTAAAGTTTTGGTGATACAAGGGCCTGTTTGGTTTTGTTGATACAAGGGCATGTTTGGTTTTCTTGATATAAGGGGATGTTTGGTTTTGTTGATACTAATAACACTAAAATACACCCAATATCACAATACAAAAACATATTAAACAACACATAACCCAAATGATATTTTATCATTAATAAAGTCTGTTAAACATCATAACCAACTACATCAAATCTATTTTACATACCCTTTTTAGCAAAACTATCACCCAAAAGACCGCCTTTATCTACCACATGGAAAACCAAAAATTCAGGCATTATGTTCAGCCATTTTCTTAACAAACTCTTGGTTGAACCGAATACCTTCATCTGTTTGACAAACAATCTGTATGAGTTGGGCAACTTGGTTTGTGTGCCTCGACTGGATTTTGTTCAGCGTGTTAATACAAATAAACCGTAAAAACGTTTATTAATATTTTGCGATCTCTTTGTGTTTTGTTGATAACAAATGTAATGTTATATTAAGTATAATTATAAAGGATACATGTTAAGTTTTGTAAAGCATTTACATATAGCCACTTAAATACAAAAATGTAGTAATTAAGCATTTGTTGTAATAGTTTATTAGGATGGGTAAATATCATAACCCATGGACCATAACCCATGGATCTTAACCCATACCCAAAGAGACTTGATACAACGTATACTTAGATACATTGAATCTAGATATAACCTATGGACCAACCCATGACCCATAACCAAAAAACCCATGGGCAAATAGGAGCGTTTCACGGATCCCTAGGATTACACTAGACGGATCCTTGTGGAGGGATCCGTGGGAACAATGAAGGAATTTGCCTATAAATGAGAGTTATTTCTTCATTCTAACTCACCCTCTTCTTACTAAATCTCTCATACACTCTCATTCTCTTCTAACATATAGATCACTTGATCTAGAGAGTTGTTCTTCTTTCTTTCTATTTGTGATCCTCATATAGGTCCTTCTCTAAGGCGAGATCACGAGCATTCTACAAGTCATCCAAGCAAGGGGTCCTTGATTGATTTGTCACTCCGCAAGATTTCAGAGCGAAGATCTTGTATTTGATATTTCACATATTTGTTGTGTAATAGTCGTGTTGGTTTGGTCCACCGTGCTACTGGACTCGGTATCTAGCTTTGTACCGAAAAAGTGTAAGCAACGTTGTCAAGGCTTCTCCGCCAAGTGAAGGAGTTTGTTGACATAGTGCTTGAACTCGAGTAGGTGACTCGGGGAGTGGAGTAGGGCAAGGAAGGTGTCCTTGTAGCCGAACCACTATAAATCGGTTGTGTCATTTCTATCCCTTATCTTTATTTATTTGCTTGCACTATCATTAGATCTATACGTTCTCAACATCCATACGATTTCACATAATATCGAATCTAAAGTTTTTGAAATCAACTTAAAATCGGCAAAACTATTCAAACCCCCCCCCCCCCTTCTAGTTTTCCACAATTGGCATCAAGAGCTAAGTTTATAAAAGTTTTAAAATAAAATTGTATTTTAAAAACTTTTCGATCACTATGGGTTCTGAAAATTATAAGGAAGGGCAATCTATGCAACGACCACCACTACTTGAAACTAATGGTTTTATATATTGGAAAAATAGATTCGAAACATATGTGAAGTCTAAAGATATTGATCTTTGGTACATTATTGTTGAAGGTGATTTTGAGGCTACCTCAAATGATGATAAAGGAAATTTAGTTCACATACCTCATGAGAAACTAAATGATGAAATGAAGAAAAGCTTTCTAAAAATAGTGAAGCAAAAATGGTTTTATATAATGCTTTACCGAAAAGGAATTGAAAGAATTTCTATGCTTAAAACCTCTAAAGAAATTTGGAATTCTTTAGTTGTAACTCATCAAGGCAACCAACAAGTTAAAAATAATAAAATTGATTTATTTGTTCAACAATATGAACAATTTTCAATATCGGACGAGGAAACTATAGATCATTCATTTGCTAACTTTAATACTATTATTACATCTTTACAAGCACTTGATGAATCCTTTTCTAGCCGTAACCATGTTAGGAGATATCTAAGGGCACTTCCATCAAGTGGAGATCCAAGGTGACGGCAATCAAGAGTCAAAAGATTTGACAATCCTCACCTCGATGAACTCATAGGCAACCTAAAAGTCTACGAGCTTGTCCTTGCTAAAGATTCCAAGCCTCAAAGGTGAAAGAGAAACACAAATCTCTTGCCCTTAAAGCCAAAAAGGCTTCAAGCGATGAGGATAACTCATCTTCGAGTAGTGACGACTAAGAGTACGCTATGTATGTAAGGGACTTTAAAAGTTCTTTAGAAGAAAGGGTAGATCGCCAAACAACCGTATGACGATAAGAAAGGCTTCGGAAAAGCAAAGAGGACGAGAAGCCAAAGGATGATCGTACTTGATTTAAGTGTGGGGACCCAAACCACTTTATTAGTAAGTGTCCCAAACGGATGATCAAAAGCGTTTAAGCGGCACGTGGGGAATGAGCGACGAGGAGGATGAAGAAATTTGTCTTATGGCAAATGACGAGGTATGTCTTGAATACTATAGTAGCTCATCACTGATGACGACTCATTGCATAATGAATATGATAAACTATGCAATATTAGCTTAAAACTAGTTAACAAAACAAGCTTTTAAAGAGTCAAAATAAACGTTTAGATAAAGAAGTCATAGAATTAAAAGCAAAACTAAAACGCTAGAGAAAGGTAAAATAGCAAGTGGGGAATGTGAACTTTATGCTCAACTTCAAACATTAGTGGATCACTTAGATTCTAAAATTGCTAGAATGAGCACGAACACTTTAGATACAATACTCGATAGCGTTAAACCGGTAACAATCAAAAGGGTCTAGGTAGTCAACAACTTGATCCATCAACTAGTGAAAGTAAAGAAACAAAATTTATTAAAGAACTAGAAAAACCAGCCACGGTTGTGGCGGATCCCAAGGATCCTCTAAAAAGGGAACCGGCTAGTGTAGAAAAAGGGATTCGTGGATCTGCTGTAGCAAACATTAGCAATAATGTAGCTTCTTCATCTAGAACTGAGTTTGTCATAGTTAATAGGAAGAAACCAAATCATATCACCACTAGACAACCACATCCAAAATATAATCCTACTTTTGCAAGAAACAAAGTTCCATCGTTTTCAAAACCTAACTCATTTAGGAGACCTAATAACGTTTACCCAAAAAGTAACCATCAAATGGGATGGAATCAAAACATGCAAAACGGTTTTCCTTTTCAAAACTTTGCCCCATGGAATGCATACTCATCTTATCCATACATGTCTAACATGAATGGAATGTTTAACACTAATGGACCCATGAACAAATGGGGACCAAACTTTGAGTTTATTATTGTTTTAGGTGTGCTTAAAGGTCGACCTAGACCCCATGAATGGGTCAAGGATAGCGGGTGCACAAGGCACACGACGGAAATAGGAATCTATTCTCCACATATGAATCCATTAATGGAGGTAATGTGGTGTTTGGAAATAGCAAAGTAGAATCATCGGTAAAGGCACGATTTCTAACAAATCTCTAACCATTAACGATGTGTGTCACGAGAAAACCTAAACTTTAATCTCTTAAGTATAGGACAAATATGTGATAAAAGTGCAATGTACTTTTACCAAAACCGTAGTAAGATACTTAAAATGGCATAACCATAGGAAGAGGAATTAGGAAACATGGAGTCTATGTCATTAAAATCGGTAATGAACCTAAAGACAAACTATGTCTTACCTCTATGGATGATACTTGACCTTATGGCATCGAAGATTGGGTCACGCCAACATGCGACTTCTTCAATCGATATCATCCAAAGATCTAGTAAGAGATCTACCTAAGTTAAAATATGAACATCATTTTGTGATGCTTGTAATATAGGAAAACAAGCTCATTCGAGTCATAAAGCTAAAAACATGGTGTCCACAACTAGGTGTCTAGAATTACTACATATGGATTTATTTGGTCCATCCGCTATCCAAAGTTATGGAGGCAACTACTATACTTTGGTAATAGTGGATGACTATTCTAGGTATACTTGGACAAAATTTTAAAGAACAAAACGAAACCTTTAATTACTTTGAAATATTAAGCAAAAGATCCAAAGACAACTAGAAGTCCTATAGTGTCTATTAGGACGGATCATGGTAGGGAATTCGATAATGAAGTGCAATTCGGAGCTTTTGTGACGCTAATGGTATTACTCACAACTTCTCGGCTCCACGCACTCCACAATCGAATGGGGTAGCAGAAAGAAAGAATAGAACCCTTCAAGAAATGAGTAGAACCATGCTTTATGAACAATCCATACCTCAAAATTTTTGATGTAATGCCGTTGATACTTCAACATACATACTCAATCGAGTCTTAATTAGACCAATCTTAGGTAAAACTCCATATGAGTTACTCCGAGGCAAAAAGCCTACGTTAAATCACTTTAGAGTCTTTGGAAGCAAATGCTTTATTCTTAACACTAAATATTACCTTACAAAATTCGATTCTAAATCAACCGAAGGTATCTTTTTAGGTTATTCGCCAAATAGCAAAGCTTACGTCATATTAAACAAAGAAACAATGAAGGTAGAAGAGTCATTAAATATAAAATTTGATGAAAGTCCACCCAAACCCTCTCCACCTCTTGTCGATGACGAGATTATAGAAAGTGAAGCCATAGTAATAAAGAAAAAGATAAGTGAAGAAGAAGAACCTCTAAGTGATGTAATAGTAAACATTAAAGAGTCCAAAGATCCCCCCGTAGATAAAGTCATAGGAAAACTAAACGAACGAACATTAAGGTCTCAAGTTCAAAACCAAAGTAGCCTGTTTTGTTTCGTTTCAACCTTAGAACCTAAGAATACACAAGAAGCCACAAAAGATAAAAGTTGGGTAATGGCTATGCAAGAAGAACTAAATCAATTTGTTTCTAATGATGTTTGGACACTTGTCTCTCCACCTAGTAATCAAACCATAATAGGAACCAAATGGGTTTATAAAACAAATTAGATGCAAACGGAGTAATGTCTAGGAACAAGGCTAGACTCGTTGCTCAAGGTATAACCACCAAGAGGAATAGACTTTGATGAGACCTATGCCCCGTGGCTAGATTAGAGTCTATAAGAATACTTCTTGCGTATGCTTGTGCTAATGATCTAAAGCTTTATCAAATGGATGTCAAAAGCGCTTTTTAAATGGTGTCATAAATGAAGAAGTATATGTAGCTCAACCTCCAAGCTTCATTGATTTTGAAAACCCGGACATGTGTATAAATTAAAGAAAGCCCTTTACGGTCTTAAACAAGCTCCAAAAGCTTGGTATGATAGACTCAAGTCATTTCTAGTTAAACACAACTACACCATGGGGTTAGTTGACAACACACTTTTACTAAGAAAAGAGAGTCACATATAATCATAGTACAAATATATGTAGATGATATTATATTCGGATCCACTTGTCAAGACATGTGTGATGATTTCTCTAAAATCATGCATGACGAGTTCGAGATGAGTATGATGGGAGAACTTAGTTTCTTTCTTGGTCTACAAATAAAACAAGTAGAAGATGGTATCTTCTTTAATCAATCTAAATACATCAAGGAGATGTTAACGAAATTCGGTCTAGAAGAGTGAAACCAATTAGACTCCAATGTCATCCGACACCAAACTCACAAAAGACGAGGACGGAGAATCCGTTGATAATACTAAATATCGCGCATGATAGGTAGCCTTCTCTACCTCACGGCAAGTAGGTCGGATATCATGTTTAGTGTTTGCTTATGTGCTAGGTTTCAAGAAGACCCTAAAATATCACACCTAGAAGCCGTAAAAGAATATTTAGATATATTAAGGGTACAACACAATTAGGATTATGGTATCCTAAGGCACCGGAGTAGAAACAATTGTATATGCGATTCGACCATGCGGTGATTACGTTGATAGAAAAAGTACAAGTGGGGTATGTACTTTTATGGGATGTTGTTTAACATCATGGTTTTCTAAGAAACAAACGGCACTTGCAATATCAACAACCGGCCGAGTACGTCTCCGCAAGAAAGCATGCCAACAAGCACTATGGATGAAACAAGCGTTAGTAGACTACGACATCCATCTAAGCGACATAGCCATCCTATGTGACAACAAAGGTGCAATCGACTTAAGCAAGAATCCGGTATTACATTCTCGCACAAAGCATATAGAGATTCGTCATCACTATTGAGAAGGTTACATCCGAAGACAACATAGCCGACGTCCTCACCAAACCGTTGAAGCGGGAACAATTCAACCTACTTCGTCTTGGTCTTGGTCTAATGGAACAAACGTCATAACTTAATTGACTCTACAAGGTATGTAAACACTAGCCTTCTTCTTTCCGAGTATAGGATTTCTATTTCACGCACAACTCACAAACAATACGGAATTTTCAAAACCCAAGATAAGTCTTCCATTTATAATTTTTTCTCCTCACATAACTACATACATTTTTAAAGAAAATCTCCTTTCAAAATATTTTCTAAAAGAATGATACCTTCCAGTATCAATTTCACAAAAGCAATTTCTCACGTCTAGGACAAATCGCTTTTTCATTATTAATACAAAGTAAAAACCCGTTTTCATTGCATCTCATGTCTTTTGAATGCTGAAGGGAACATATAACTAATATATGTTTTCGGGTACATTCATTTAAGAAAAAATGAATTAGGAGCATTGATAACACAATATTACGTACTTATGTACCAAATGTGTGTTTTCGGGTTATCTCATTTAGGATTTATTTTTCTCTAGTTATTTTCCTTTTCTTTTTAGAGGTCGAGAAAACCGCAACTCCAAATAGTTTGCATATAGGCACACAATAGGCAAAAATGTTTCCAAAAGAAATTTTTTTTTTGCTGAATCACCGAGACCCACGGATCCCGGCCTTCATGCCGGACGGATCCTCAAGGAAGGATCCGTGGGATCCGTGTAAATGTAAGCTATTTTCAACTTCTATTTTTTCACTTTGGATGAAAATCCACATTTGCTTCATTTTGGGAGTATGCTCTTTAATGCTTGTGTTCTCATGATCACATGCCTTGAATTCATATCTAATCATTAGATTTTAATCCACATTTGGGTCAAGCATTCATTACAATGTTTTGTTTTTCTATATATAACTCCCAAAATGCTTGCATACTCCATCTCCTTCTCACAAACACACTTCATCATGTCATCCAAAAACCCTTTAGGAGAATCATCTAGTATAAACAATCATGATATCCAATCTTGTTGTTTAGCAAAACCAACCTCAAATGATTCATCCTCAACAAATAACTCACCACAAGATGCTTCCATTATAGCACCACCCTCATCACCAACAAGTACACCAACTTCATCACCACCTAAAATAACTCTTTTGGAACTCCTTAAGACTCCAACAAGATCTACCCAACCTAAAGAAAAAGAAATAGTCTTTTCAACACCTCCCACATCACCAAATACTATTTTTCAAGATCTTGAAACATCACCACCACTAGCTCCCATCACATTACAAGAACATCTAGGTTCTTTTCCACCACCATTTACAAACATTCCGGATATTGATCCATATTTTCCTATTTTTCCACCACAACTTCCGCATAACTCAAATCAAAACAACCCGGAAAACTTCCGCACTCATTACCCACATCATTTACATTGTGAACATTGCCAATCCACTAGGGAAATTGCAATAGAAGTTAGGGAAGAAATGCGCTTCATACTCAACCTCATCCTTGATCGCATCAATACCATTACTCATCAAAACCTCCATCCATAACCTTATGCAAGCATGGAAGGAATCACTACTACTATTTTTCACTTTTAGTATTATTTTCTTTTGAAGTCATTTTCAAGAACGAGTCTTGTTCTTATTTTTACATGCTTGTAAGTGGCATACATACCACTACAATTTGTTGTTTTATTACAAGGCCTTGTTTGCATACCTTGGCTCCCAATCTTAATTCTCGGCAACCACAAGATTATATAAGAATGTTACTAACCTTTCTTTTTGTAGGATTTTATTTTTCTTCACTTGACGCCCAAACAAGGGAGCTACCGTTATGGGGAGTTAGAAGTTTGTTTATTTCTTCCAGGTTAACTTTTGTTTCGACAAAAGGGGAGAAGAAGTAAAACTTAGGGCTTTCAAAACTTACATCTATTCTTAAGTTTTACTCATCATAACATTATGTTTTGTCATCAACAAAAGGAGGAGATTGTTAATACAAATAAAGCAGAAAAACATTTATTAATATTTTGCGATCTCTTTGTGTTTTGTTGATAACAAATGTAATGTTATCTTAAGTATAATTATAAAGGATACATGTTAAGTTTTGTAAAGCATTTACATATAGCCATTTAAATACAAAATGTAGTAATTAAGCATTTGTTGTAATAGTTTATTAGGATGGTAAATATCATAACCCATGGACCATAACCCATGGATCTTAACCCATACCAAAGAGACTTGATACAATGTATACTTAGATACATTGAATCTAGATATAACCTATGGACTAACC
This sequence comes from Chrysanthemum lavandulifolium, assembly GCA_022545495.1. Lineage (NCBI taxonomy): Eukaryota > Viridiplantae > Streptophyta > Magnoliopsida > Asterales > Asteraceae > Chrysanthemum > Chrysanthemum lavandulifolium. The sequence continues at coordinate 242,070,120 of CM040243.1, read as the reverse complement.
CATGACCCATAACCAAAAACCCATGGCAAAGAGGAGCGTTTCACGGATCCCTAGGATTACACTAGACGGATCCTCGTGGAAGGGATCCGTGGGAACGATGAAGGAATTTTCCTATAAATAGAGAGCCATTTCTTCATTCTAACTCACCCTCTTCTTACTAAATCTCATACACTCTCATTCTCTTCTAACATATAGATCACTTGATCTAGAGAGTTGTTCTTCTTTCTTTCTATTTGTGATCCTCATATAGGTCCTTCTAAGGCGAGATCACGAGCATTCTACAAGTCATCCAAGCAATGGGTCCTTGATTGATTTGTCACTCCGCAAGATTTTGTAATAAGATCTTGTATTTGATATTTCACATATTTGTTGTGTAATAGTCGTGTTGGTTTGGTCCACCGTGCTACGGACTCGGTATCTAGCTTTGTACCGGAAAAAGTGTAAGCAACGTTGTGAAGGCTTCTCCGCCAAGTGAAGGAGTTTGTTGACATAGTGCTTGAACTCTCGAGTAGGTGACTCGGGAGTGGAGTAGGGCAAGGAAGGTGTCCTTGTGGCCGAACCACTATAAATCGGTTGTGTCATTTCTATCCCTTATTTTTATTTATTTGCTTGCATTATCATTAGATCTATCGTTCTCAACATCCATACGATTTCACATAATATCGAATCTAAAGTTTTGAAATCAACTTAAAATCGGCAAAACTATTCAACCCCCTTCTAGTTTTCCACACGGTAGCATCGACACGGTCAAGCCGCAATTCCACGAGGTCCCGAGCTTGATTCTCTTATATCGACTCCCTACGCTTGATGATTCACGTCTTCAGATCTTGAATGCATCAAGAACTAGCTTCCTTAGAATCCTTCTTGGGCGCCTCTTCTTCAAACCAGATAGCCATACGATCATTCGATTTGGCGAATCACCACCTCCATGAGTTCGTTTAAAATGGGAAATCTACCATTGGAAAGTTGTGTGTGTGTGGAAAAAGTGGTAGATGAGTGTATCGTTTGGTGTGCACTAGTTAATATCGTCTCCGGAAGAGGCGGTGAAGAGGCCTAATAGTTATTTTTTCACACTAGGTCCTGAATTTGTCTTGGCTGCCGTTGTCATACTTAAAACTCCGCCCAATATTCACTTTAGAATACACAATTGGTCCCTCAAGTTGCCAACTTCGTAAAACCATTAGAAGTTTAACTTTGTTAAGTCAAACTCTAAAACATATCAAATTATCAATTCACTCCAAAACAAATATTTAGTAATGGTTTTGCAATATTGACTTTACAAAGTCAAATACCATTCTATATATTATTGAACATTCCACTAGCCATCCTTATCATCAAACTTCAAATACCATTATGCCTTTGCACTTAATCTTCCAAAGGTTTTCAATCCTTCTAACATTACGACTCTCGTTCACGGTTAACCCATTCACCATTTTCAAGTATTGACTAACTAAAGTAAACCTGAAATGTAGTTTTACTTGCTACAATCAAATAAAATGCTAAATGAAAGTTTGACTTTCGAATGTCAAACTTTCATCACCTACAATACGCACAAACAAAAACATATGAACAATCTAATTTTAAGCAAACCATTTAAATAATTATTGTACAAAATTACCAAAACTATTTTGCAACATTAATTGTCCAAGGGTATTCAACCCAAACTTAAACTACAACCAGTCAAAGAAATCTACCACGACTGTGGGGGAAGCTCGGTGGAGTTTCAACATCTTCCTAGTCAACTCCCGTTGTTCCCGGTATTTTCATTCCCATCGTGACTCCTATCGCTTTGCACGATATTGATTGTCTTTAGCGACGGAACACGCAAGTATACACTTTATTAAAGTTATTTCATGCTTTGTTCGGGAAAAGCTCAAACACCACCGTCTCGTGAGTGACCATGGTGAATGTGTTTGTGTCACAACAATGAAATTTTTGCAAAGGTAGATCACTAAGCGTGTTTGCGACTGAAAAATCGAATAGTGTTGAGATGCACAAACATGGCAATTTAGGAATGTTTTATTTGATACATATGCATTACAAAGATTACACTTACTCGGTATCCAAGATTTTCAAATTCGGAGATGACCGAATCATTACAATGGTGAACGCTACCATAACACTATTCCCAAAATCGACATCGGACGACTTAAGGTTAATCGGAAACAAAGGGCACCTTCATCCTAGGATTAGCTTCATGTATCAACTACAAGAAGTTTTTCTGATTAAATTTCATTCATGTACACATCTCTATAACATTGTTAAATTATAAGTTGTAAAACTTAAATTGTTCTTACTGTGCAATCACCAAAATCCAACGTAAGGGTCTCAAGATTTTGAAGTCTTGTCAAGTGAAAGATATCGGATGTTGTGATTATGGTCACAACATTATAACGACCTAATGACAAATGTAACTTCTTCAAATTCCCAAGTTTTGCAATATCCCATAGTCTCATCTCGTTTGTACTAGGACGATTCATTTTAAGAGACTCAGTGAGGACAACCAAAGAATAAAGTCCCAAATGATCGCTTAGAAAATTGACATGAATCAATTATAGGTCGAGATTTGGAAAGCCATGAAAATATTCCAAAGTAGCCATAGCACGGACATGAAGTACCGGATGTTTCAACTCATTTCGAGAGTAAAGTTGGGTTGGGAACGAAAGCGGGTCACCATACCAGCTTGTAATAATCGCCTCCTCAATTCCATTGTCACCAAAACAAGAGCCACTCATGAACTGCTCATAATGAAAGTTGTCTATTCCAATAATTGATCTTGGCTCTACAAATAAGACAAACTTTCTTATTTGACCCATAAGCCGATTTAAGAATCTAGTAACAAGCCTACCATCAAACTCGTATGTTAAATAATAAAAGAAGTCCTCATCAAGTATGACATCGGTGAGCAAAGTCCACTTAGAACTCAGGTTTCGCTAAACTAGAGGTTCTCACCACTTCTAACAAAGGCAACCGATTCAAAATGTTAGTGATCACTTCATCCGGCATGTTGGTAAAGCGATCGATCGACATGGTTTAGTTGGAAGTTGGGTTGGTCTTTGAGTTCGAAATGAGGATTTATATTCGATTTCGATTTGATTTATCGTTTCGATAATGTGGTTTTATGTGATTGGCAAAGTTGTTTGTTGGGTGGGTGTATTTGTTCCGCGAAATTAAAAGCGTGATCGTGGAAGAAACGACTAATATCCATACTCATAATTGGTCCCGGGTTGAAGGTTGGGTCAAAAAGTGAATGGTCTATAATACCTCGAAGGAAATCGGTTTGACCGTCCCATTCGGTCAAGGGACTAATCGGCATTGATGGCCAAGGTTTGGACCTATGGCAATGAAAAGTCCGGTTTTGTCCCATCGCGATCCGTCCAACCAAGTTTAGGGACCAACGGTGTATTTTAGTCTTAATTTTATTTGTAATATTTCCGGAATTTTCTCCATTTTTTTCGGGATTATCAACCAATCAGAATCATTTAAAAGAGATATTGTAATGAAAATTATTTGCTTAACGACAACCCTTAAGGCTGTTGTTAGCAAAACCCTAAAAATATTATGGATGAACACACAAAAGTTTTAAATACTTGTGAATATTTTGAATTTGTATTTTTATTTTATTTTACAAACCAAGCTCCACGTCGAACAAATTTACCAAATGCATCTATGAAAATATAAACTCCAGCTTTTAACTTGTGTAAGCTGAAGTTTTAGCTACTCTCGCCAAACATACCCGAAATATAAAGTTAATTGTTTGACAATCTTAACTCAATTATAATACATTTAGGTCATTTCTGAAAAGGATTCTTATAAAAATAAGCCTACACACTTACTATAAAAGGAAGACTTATAATTCAATACATCCCATTAAATTAATTACAGTTTTCAAAGCCCATTAGTAAAAACGTGTAACCTTCATAAATCATTATTATCAATAATTACTGTTAAAAACATATAACCGCATCTACTATATAAATACATACAAACCATTTTATATCTCTTTCACACACATATAAAACATCAACAATAAGACCGAGTGTAATAATTTAAAATACATAGCTCACCGAAAATTATAATACATAAAGTTATTGTTAAAAACATATAAATGAAAACATTTGTTCGCTATAAAATTTAATCACATAGACCCATCACGCATCACATGGTACCTTGCTAATTGATATAAAAAAAAAATGCACCAGTCAACTTGGAAATAATATGATAGGCAAAAAAGTTGGAGTTGAAGTTGGATTTGAGCTGAGTTTGAACTTATATTATAAGCTATAAGCTTGCGTTTATATTTTATGGAAGAGTTTGACGATTAGTTGTATTTGAACTTTATTATTGTATAAATGAGTATGGATCTAGTGAGAAAAATTATTTGAATTATAAGAGTGGAAATAATTGTGTGCATATTTCAAATAAAGAAAAATAATAATGGAGAGATGATTTATTTTTATGAACGATTTAATATTTATGGTTGTGATTTCTTCTCATTCTTCCCATTTTAATTAAATTTCATTTGATCCTACCTCTTGTGTAAGTATATAAAAAACATCAAATTAAATTCACATATATTTTACACTTTTAAGTGTTCATCTATTATATTTATAACAAAAAATGACAAAAAACTATATTCTACTGAAAGTATAAACGAGTAAGAAAACATTTTTGATCAAAAACCCCTTTATATCAAATCATAAGGTTCGTATAGTATTACGCTTTTACTAGTTAGGGGAGGAGTGGTCACCTAATACCCAACACTACCCAAATTGCCACATCAACTCTATCCCATAAAAACTCTTCAACTCAAAATTACTCAATTCTACCAAAAAACTAGCCAAATTGGAAGGAGTGTTACCCAATCCTACCCAATTTCTTTTTTCACCTACCCGATTTCTTTTTTCACCTGCTTTTGTACTTCATCGACTGAAAATTGCATGCACACACATTCGGTTTCCCAACCCGATCTGCTACCCGATTTAGCTTAACCGATGAGGAAGGGACGGTGTTACCATCCTACCCGATCGGTGCCGAGCTCGAACCCGACTCCACTCCCTCCTCTCTTAGGCTTGTCGCATTGGTGAGGTTACACATCGGTTGGGTGTGCAAATTCTTTGTGCACAACCGATGTCTACATCGAGCAAGACCACTGCGAAGGTCGGACGGCACATCGGTCGGGGTCGGCCAAAATGGAACATCGAGTGAGTTTTAGACCGATGTGGTTTTATGCGTTTGTATTTCAAACCAAAATGTGACCGTTTGTTTAAAAAAAAAAAAAAATTCAAACCAACTTTACCACTCTATAAATACCAACTTCACCTCACACACATTTCTTAACACACAATTTCAAACACAATTCAACCTCAAAATACTTTAACACAAGATTTAATATGGCTTGCCTCCCCATTCCGTTGAAGATATGCAAGTGTCGCTCAAAATCAATGTAATATCGACGATGAGGCTCTAAACAAGCTATTATAAGCGTCATCGAATTGTTTGACCAGCGAAAGCCGGAAGGAACAAATGAGACAAAACTACCGAGTTACAACGACATTACTCCCGAAAGAAAAGGCGTGATCGAAATTTTTTGAAAGATCGCCCCAAAGATCGCGAGGTTCGACAAGTTGTGGAAAGTCATTTCGATGATAACGAACAACATCAACACCAAAATCAATTGGAGCTATCGGAGAACAAAGACGATGGTGTTGGTGCATCAACTCGACTACCAACTTCGAACTGGGGAACCTCTGCTCGGGGATTCACGGCTCAGACTTCCTATGACTCTGCACGGGGAAGATTCAGATTAGATTATGATTTAAGTATTCTAGTGTTTATTTGAATTTCGTATTGTAATTTTTTTTTTTTTTTAATTTGTAGTGTGATGTTTTTTTTTTTTAATTTCAGAATGTAATGTTTTTTAATTTGAATGAAATTTAAATTTAATGTTAAAATGTTTGAATTAAAAAAAAAAAAAAAAAAAAAATCCTCGGTCGTCGATTGGGGCATCCGGGTTGTGTCTGCGTCATTTGGAGAAGAAAAGGCGCCACGCAGGTTGTTCTGCGTCGTCCTGGGATTGCGACTGGGACTAGCCTTACTACATAAATTGAGTACTAACCTTTTACCGTAATGTAACAGTTTTTGAAATTTAAAATAATAAAGCGGTTAAATTAGGTTTGCCGTACTATTCGCTAATTGGTATATAAACTGTCCTCACTTCACTCACTCATCCCCACCGATATAAACACACCATCACCCACACACCCACAAACACATATTAAACACACTAACGGAAAAACTAACGCCGTCATCTTCACCGTCAGATCTGCTTCACCGTCGTCAATGACTGATTCAGGTACATATTTCCGTCACTAGTAACTAACCTTAACTTATTTACTCAAAAAATAAAATATATATAGATCTGTTAATTGTTGTGTATTCTAGTTCGATTTTTATTGTATATATTTTATGATTATTTGGCGGCAAAAACATTACTAATATTCTTGTGATGATTTACAAAAAGTTTTGTTTTTATATATTTAGACTGAGCTTTCATTTCATTTAGTGAGATATAACTTTATCTTAGATTTAGTATATATTCACATTCTGTTTTTTTTAATAGACCCTAACTTTGAATCTGTAGTACTTACTAAACGCGTTTTTATTTTAAAATTGCGGATTCTGTGACTTTAGTTAAAGACACAGAATCCGCAATTGTAACCGTAGAAGTACTTTTTATTTATTTTTGGCGTTATTAAATATTGTAACTGTAGTTTTGTTTTTTGGGTTTAAATATGCAGATATTGTGTTTTGACTTATAAGTTGTGAAATAATGGGGAAAACAGGAAGAGATTGGACTCAGATCTATACTATTTACGGAATGGAAGATTGGCATACACCCATTTTTCTATTAATTCACGCCATCGTTTTTTCGGCTTCTTCCGTCGGGTTTTTGTTGTACTTTAACTGGATCTGTTACTCGTTTGAAATGATATCCCCCTCGCTGTTTTCGAACAGTGTTGCGAGGTTTGCGGCGGGGTTTACGGGCTCTGTGACTGCTCTTTCGGCTGTTTGTTTGTTTTATGCTGCGGGGAATATGTTTCATTCATCCGTTGCGCTGCGTTGGGACATGGCGCAACGGATGGTTAATGCGGTACATGACTGGTCTACGGTCAAGACTGTGTTGGATGTCGGGTGTGGCCGGGGGATTCTTTTGAATACGGTCGCGATGCAGCTTAAGAAGGAAGGAAGTTCGGGCCGGGTTGTTGGGTTGGATAGGAAAAGCACGACGTTGTCGACTTTAAGGACTGCAGGTAATAGAAGGGTGTTTGGGATTGTGTTTTGAACATAGATTATGCGTTTGCAAATTTACTTTGTCTCAACATATTTTTTCGAAACCTAAACACAATTTTTTTTGGACAACATTTTTTTCACGCCTTACGACCTGTTTCACAATAAGTCTCGTATCGGGTGTTTGTTATTAGATAATCTCTATATAATTTGATTACTATTTTAACACAAATATATCTCTTAATCCAAAATAGGTATGGAAGGTGTGCAGGAATACGTCACGTGCCGCTGAAGGCGATGCGCGACGCCTCCCATTCCCCGACAACTACTTCGACGTAGTTGTGTCCGCAAGAACTTTGTCACAAAGTGGGCAAAGAATTCGGGACAAAATCACGGCGGCATCCGCAGAACGGATGCGTGTGGTGGCGAGGTAGTCCGAGTACTAAAAGAAGGCGGTGTAGGAGTGGTATGGGACTTGGTACATGTCCCAGAGTATGTACTCCGTTTACAAGAATTAAAAATGGAAGACATAAGAGTGTCGGAAAGAGTAACGGCGTTTATGGTGAATAGTCATATTGTGTCATTTCGTAAGCCCACACAGCACGTGTTGGGCCCCAATGAAGTGAGATTAGATTGGAGATTTAACAATATCTGTTGAATTATTTAGTCACCAAAAGAAAAAAATATTTTCTTTTTTAAATGGAAAATATAAGCTAGAGATATAAAGTTAAATAAATAAATGTGAGTGTTAGTAATTAAGATAGGCTAATATGAGGGTGTTAAAAGACTGGTGAAGCAAAGTGGATCCAGTAATTAAGATGCTTGTGTTAATTGTCTCTTTTTTGGTCAAAAAGAGCATTGTGTGATTGTAATTTGGTTTATGTAAATGTTAATGAATACCTAAATTACAATGTATTTATACTGTTTATTTTGATTGTTGATTTATCATCTTTATTCAAGTTAATTGATGGCTTGTTTGCAATTCGGAATCAAGTATACAAATAATAATATGTTGTACATGTATGAATTTGAATAACGTGTTTGGTTTTGTTAGAGCACTCCCAATCGTAACACCATAACACCAATAACACTGCTCACGCCGCCACATCGCCTTTTAACATTTAACATTAACATCCTCAAAAACACCCCAACAATAACATCCCAATAACATCAATAACATTCCCAACATTTACAAAACCCCCATTTAGGGCGTAAATGAAAAAAAAAAAAAAAAAAAAAAAAAAAGGTTAAAGGTTAACGGAAGAAACGCCTAAATAACGCCGGAGGTCAAGGGTAATAACGGTGATAACGCCAGTTATTTTAGAAAACACCGTTAGGGTGTTACCTTTGGGAGTGCTCTTAAAGTAAAAACTTACAAAAAGCCATTTTGGGATAAACATGAGGCTATAAATTTGTTACGTGCTAGTCCGGTATTTTACTATGGGATGAGACGTGGGTATATGATGATGAGATGGGCATTAATAACGTTGCCATGTGACATGATTGCTGCCCACATGACTATATTATTAACCTTTGCTAACAACCTCACTCTTCCATGGTTTAAAGGTTACCTAAGCAATAATGATTTCTGTTACTTGTATTAGTAATTTTTTTATATCAGACGGCTTTTGTTTAATTTATTTGATTCTTTCGAAGTATTACAGTAACATAAGTTTGTCTGTTTTACATCGATATAAATACAAAGAAGCAAAGTCAAACTTCCTATGCTTAATTTGTTGAAAGGCACACAATACAACTAGAGAAAATTGCTACAACAAAACTATTCTTCACTTTTTCTTAATTTGGTGTTGATGGTACTTCAAAATTCAAACCAACGTATTAAAGTTTGTGAATGTTGTAATTAATAATGTCAATAATAGCAATTTTTCTTGTTTGGAAAATGGTTTAATTCGGTATTAAACAATTCTTTTTTAGTTAATGAATGCTATTTATAACTTACTAATGCATTAACGGTTTGTCATTTATTTAGTTAAGCATTAAAGTATTGCTTTTATATCTCTCTAAACTTCTTCCTAATTACCCTACTATGATGGTGTAGTGCAAAGAACTTTAAGTTCTTAAATGATTGATAGTGTACAAACTACCCTATCAAAAAGTGCATAGAACTATCAAATTAGTTTTTGTAGTTTTTACTTTTTAGTACAAGTATATCAACAGAAGCATGCATACAATACACATATGCATTATTTTCTTTTCTCAAAGCCTTTGCCCTATTCCAATAAGTTACTAGAGTATTAGTAACAAAACAAATTTAATCTTTATACTTGTAAACATTCACCAATTATACAAAACTTTTGAGTAAAAGTAATCTGGAATGTTAGGTGCAAGCACACATCACAGAGGTTGAGTTTTGACTTCTTAACCAACAATTTGTGGAGAGACTTATGTGTGGTTGTTGAGGGTCCCAAACAAAAAGAAATCCCACATATACGGACAATATGATTCATTTGTTATCTAATCTCAAGTACATTTGTTCTAGCTTTGAAAAAGAAATTCTTAAACCAAATCATGATCTAATGAAATATGCTTGAATAGCTTCATATTCAATATCTTTGTTAACTCACTGTGTAACATTTCAATGTGACAAAAGTAAATATTAGGTCCTACCCATTTTCAAAAGATAACATTCAGAATTAAGACTCATGATCTTGTCTCGAAATATTGATACATTGAGTTTCGTTTAAGTATTCAGGCGTATCTATATCACTTCATGCATGAAATTAACATGTCAAAGCACATGGAATCGAAAAAAAAAAAAAAAAAAAAAACATTATCTTGGCTAAAGAGTGTTATGGATTTGCTGATACATGATCTATTTCAGCACCTATAACGATTCAAATGAATTCCAATCATATCTAAACGACTAAGAAATGAACCTTAACAAAGAAACTAACCAAAACAGCAGTAGGCGAAAGAATATAGAGGTCTAAAAGTGAAATCAAAGATCAAAACACCATCTACAGTTAGCTTTCAAGTATACTGTACCAAAACACCATTTCTAAACCATATGTTCATACCTATCTGACTTTCGTACCCATTAATGAATTCCTGTAAAGATTTACATGCTCCTAAAGGCGTCGGTGAGGGAGAGGTGACGGGTAGCCGTCTTCGATGTTGAAATTTGGAAATTTCACACGTAAACTCAGCTTAGCCTGTTCCCATTTCAGCTTCTTCATTGCCCTCTCTATCAAATTACCTGCATAAATTCGCAGACTTTGACTTTTCAGGTCAAACAACTTCACTTTCCAAACCAAAATCGATACCAGATTTATGCAAAATTTCACTATTTTTTTTTCTGTTTTTATTATCAAATGTCATAATGGTTAGTCAGCACATCAAAAGTATCAAAATTAACTGAAGCGTTATAATTAATCAAGTTAAAATTTTTTTTCGTTTTGAACCTTAAATGTCAACACTTTACTATACCAACCTGTTTCACGGCCTTGGAATATGATCATCTCCTCAATAACATCCATTTCTATGTCATAATACCTACGGACAAGCAGGAGTTCAGAAACGGGCAATCTGTGTCATTTCCAAACATCATTAACAGCAAAGTCCTCGACATTCTTTCTTCAAATCCACATTTTTGTCCCACTTAATAAACTCGTGTGAAAAGGCCAATGCAGCTTCAAACTCTTCCCTACGACACAACTCAATCATCTTTTGCTGCTCCAGTCGGAAATGTAGTTCTGGCCTTTCCTCCAAAAAAATCTGCACCCGAATCAACAACAAGAAGATAACCAATGGGCAATAAGTCAATGAATAATTTTACAGAAAAAGTATGAAACTGATGATTTACCGGGCCTAATTTTTCATTGAGGAGATTGATCACTTCATCAAGTTGTCGATGGAATATAAGATCTTTAACAGTCGTTTGTGTTTCCAGAAGGGAAATATCTTCAATTCCCACTACGTTATTAAGAAAGATTAATACTATTAGCGATAAAAGAACTTATAATAAAAATAACGAAAAATTTGATAAAGAAAAGTACATGGGCAGCCGGATTCTTTATGAAACGATTCAGCAGCGAGACCAAATTCTTTGTTTACTAGAAAATCCATAACCATCATATCCATATCTTCTTTCTTGAACTTTCCTTCTTAAACAACTCGCTCCAATCGTGTTCCGATATTTCTGGCTTTTCTCTTTCAGCTACAATTTGTTGATTTACCTTCACCGAAAACGACTCATGCATATCAATAAACGCATACAATTCTTGTATATTTAAAAATCAAGATAATCTACAAAACTGTAATCCAGCTTAGAAATACTAATTACTCAAACTGTTTAGTATCGATTTCAACAAATCACTTAACAAGAAACTAATGTAAATATCGCACCTGTTGGCCTTGTTGATCCATGATTGATTCTTGAACGGAAACTAACGAAATTTATCAGTTATAGAAAGAATCTATTACCTGCATCCGCGAAACCGATATTCATCAACAAATGCATATAACAACTAACTCATAAACATCTGTTTTAACAAATTAAAATTCGGGTTTCCAAATTTTATAATCAAGATTAATTACAATTAGTCTGCACTTTACTTACATGACGAAAACTGAATCGAATTTATCGTTTTCTTTATATCATTCATGCAATGAAACAGAAAAAGACACGCGCATTGAGCGGTTTATGATCGTTACAAGAAACTAGTGAACAACAAACAAATGTGTTTCGAGATGAAGATTTAACAAAAGATCGCGTACCTATTGATTTAGTTCTTGATGAAAAACTAATGAAAATTACGAGTGATTTTGAATGTGAATGTTACAGTTCATTGATTGGTTTTAAGTGGAATGAAAGAAACAAGGGTTTTATATATTTTGGCGGGAAAATCTGTTTTAAAAGTGGAGTATGCCGTTAAGTTGTTATCAAAGGGTTCAGAAGTCTTTTGCCTTATAAGGAAACTGTTAACCGGACAGTAATGGTAAAAAGGTTAAAATTGACTACTTGACCCATAAGTGATTGGATGGACTGGTTGGGCTTAAAATTGACCTTTTAGTTCTTGATTTAAGGGAGTTAGGGATTAATGGGTTTTTGGGTGAGATTGGAATTGTTTTTCTTTTGGCGGGTAAATCTGTTTTTAAAATTTGCAATATGGCTAAAATATCTGTTATGTGACACTAAAAGTGTAACAATGGTCCCCAAACACCCTTAAGCGGTTCGAGCTATTAAAGGAATATAACTAGAACTCGGACTCGATAAGAGCTCGACTCAAGTGAGATCGAGTCAAGCTGTATTCCTTTATCTTGTCTGCCCCCCTTTAATTTTAACAAACTTAAACCAAACATTTTTTAACTTATAAAACAAGTGATAGAGTTTGTAACAAAATCCATTTTATTCTAATAAGCATTTTAACTTATAAATGTGGGATTTGACATTGATCTATAATGGACATATGGTGATGTTTAAAGCATTTTAAGTTATGTGACTGTCACTGAAATCTGTTTTGAATAAGAACCATCAATTCACTTACCGAAACACAGAATGAATCCTCCATTTAAATGTTTGTAATCGAATATAAAACGACCGATGAAATGAATCCCAACAAAAACAACACTAGAGTACATATTATACATTGAAGTCTAAAAAGGGAAATCAAAGATCAAAACACCATCTACGGTTAGCATTCATGTGCGTATCTACTGTTTCTAAAACAACCACTTCTAAACCATATCGATCCAACTTTTGTAGTCCATTGATAAAATCCTTTGCATGCTCCTAGTGTCAGGCACGATGAGGGAAAGGTTCAGGGAAGCCTGTACGGGAATTGAAATTTGGAAAGTTGGCTATTTTATTCAGTTCATGCTGCTCAAAACGATACATTTTCGCCGCTCTCTCTAACGAGTTACCTGCATAAATTCATACACTTTGACTTTTAGGTCAACCAAATTCACTTCCCAACCAAAATCAAAACCATTATTTTCCAAATTCTCCACCAACTATTTTCATTTCTCACTTAACGTATCATAATGTTTAGTCGACACTCGACAGATCAAATTAATTAAAACCGATTACATTATGTAAGCTAAAACGGATAACTTTTTAAACCACAAACGCAACACTTCATGATGTGATACGTACCTGTTTCACGGCCTTGAAATCTGATCATGTCTTTAACAACACGTGTTCCTATATAAAACACCTCCTGGGATCTAGAAGGACTGCCGCAGGGATTCTTTATCATCTCCATACATCATTAAAAGCAAAGTCCTACGACATTCATCTTTTATTCTATCATTTTATACTCAAAAGTATCCCACTTAATAAACTTGCGTGAAAATGCCAATGCAGCTTCAAAATCACGCCTACGACACATTTCAATCATCTTTTGCTGCTCCAAATGGAAAAAGCTTTCTGGCCTATCCTTAAAGAAAATCTGCACCCAAACCAATAACAATAACTTGATTTATGTTTAACTAACTAGTCATATTAAATTCAAAACAGGAACCAAATGATGATTTACCGAGCCAAATTTTTCGTTGAGGAGACTAATTACTTCATCAAACTGTCGATTGAGTATTAGATCTCTAACAATATTTTGTGTTCCAAGTAGAGAAAGATCTTCAATTCCCACTACAATTTTAACAAAGAATAATGTAGTTAGTGGTAACAAAACTTACAATAATTAAAATGTACAAACAGCATGATCAAGAAACATACGTGGGCAGCCGGATTCTTTATGAAACGTTTCAGCAACGATTGCAAATTCTTTGTTTACAAGAAAATCCATAACCATCATATCCATATCTTCTTTCTTGAACTTTCCCTTTTTAAACAATTCATTCCAATCGTCTTCAGATACATCTTCCTTTATTGGTGTGAGAACTATTACACCTCGTGGTACATTTTCGGGTTCAATCTGGTATAGAAGTTACATATATTAAGATAAGCGCTTTACTACTGATTTATTGAACGAAAGAGGTATGAAAAACAGGATATGATGTACCTGTGGAAGTTGTTCTTCCATTAGTTATTCTTGAAGGAACGTTATTGAAGACGAGTAACTAGTTAAGAAGGACGTTATTGAAGACGAGCAACGAGTTAAGCGTGTGAAAACTGAAAAGAGGATAAGCTATTTATATAAGGGAAAGAAAAAGGGTTCAATTTTTGGCGGGAAAATCTGTTATTGTTTGGAGTGTACAGTTATTTCTGTTAGGTTATAAGATGTTTCTATAGAAGCTTTTAGCCTTATAGGATGTGATTTGTAATGAATAGTTGAATACAAAATATTTAGAAAATCTTTTCTTTTTCCTTTTTTCAGATATGTCTATTACTTGTTTACAAATTTCTTATAGTACAGTGTCTACTTTTATTAAATTTACATTTTCTATATTTCAAATATGATGAGATGGAGCAATCGGGTTACGGGTTATAGCTTAGGGATGTTTGAGATTGATCATTACGTGCTTCTTACTTTATTTGATATAAGCTGTTGTATGTAAACAGTTTGAAGTTACAATGTCCAAACTCCAAAACAACTTATTTATGTAAACAATAGTCCCATAATCGCACCCTCAAACCTGCTTTAACGAAATCAAATAAGCTCATAGTTTTCACAAGCAATACCAAACACTCCTAATTATCCCGTTTGGGCTTTTAATAACAGGCTTCCATGCTACTAATAGACGTAATCAATCTATTCTTAAAAGTTCTAATCAATCACCTACAAAGTTTGTAGGCTCAGTGATCTTGGGTTCAGTTTACTTGTTTAGAATCAAGTATAATAACACACAAAATGAATCCGAGCAAACAAAGTCACAAGGCGTTATAATATGAAATTATAGCACAGAACAACATGTATAACATTCTTTCCATTATCAGTATTTATGCGTATCTACATCTAACTCCATTCGCGAATTCCTTCAAAAAGGTGTTTAAAGGCCGGTGTGTCAACAAGGGTGAGCTTCAGGGTATCCGCTATCAAAATTGAAATTTGGAAATGTGACCACTAGATTCAGCTCATCCTGAACCATTTTCAACCCCTTCACTACTCCATCCAACAAGTTACCTACAAAATTGCGTACACTTTGATTTTAATACAGGTCAAACAGATTCAGCTCTAAACATAAAATGGACAAGAAAGTTACCGCACAATTTCCCAAAGTTTTAGTTATCTTAATATATTTTTCGTTTGATTTATCCAGTGGATAAAAATTCACACAAAAATCAAAATATTTGTTTATCAAATAAGTTTAAAACTAGGTATATCTTTGACCTCAAAAGTCAAAACTTGATTATAAGGAAAGAGTGATGGTTTTCGAACCTTGTATGCGACCCTGGAAAATTTTCATCTCCTCAACAACACGATTTGCATAGCTGTAACTCCTCAAGAATTCCAAACGTTGACTCGATACAGGTGCACCAGTAAACAACTCAAAAATAGTATTAAAACTATCTTCCCTGAAATTTATATCGTCTGCCCACATGAGAAATTTTGGTGTAAAATACCATGCATCTTTGAAATTGCGCTTGTAACGCAGCTCAATCATCTTTTGTTTCTCCAAACGAAAATGTAGTTGAAGCCTTTCTTTCAAGAAACTCTGAAACCAAACCAAATATATTAAGATATATAATACTTTAGTGAAACCGAATGCAAGTTTAAATATAGTGATTTACCAAGCCCAATTTTTCGTTGAGGAGATTAATGGCTTCATCATATTGACGTTCAAAAAGAAGATCGTATACATCTGTTTGTAGTTCGTGAGGATAAACATCTGCAGTCCCCACAACAAGAGCAGTAAGGAAACTTTAATCATAACGTATAGGAAAATAAAATCGATTAAGAAAAATACATTGGCAGCCAGATTCTTTATGAAACGCATCAGCAACGTGTGGAAGTTCATTGTTTACAAGGAAATCCATGACCAACATATCCATATCTTCTTTCTTGATTTTTCCGTTTTTAAGCATTTCGTTCCAATCATACTCGGTTATTTCTTTCTTTTTTGGATTGTTCTCTGAATTTACCTGCACCCTGTTGGAAAATTTAGTGCACTTGTGGGATTAGTTCACACCTTGTAATGGGTTAGGAGGTACGGAGTGTACACCCATAAAGTCCATGAACACCCGACTCTTATAGTGGTTTGTATTGGTAGTCTTGGTGAAAGTACCGCTTGGTGAAAATCTTGCTTGTGGAAAGTATCGCTTGTGGTTTCAACGATAAACAATGTTTCCACCGATAGGCGGTGTTTCCACCGAAGTGGTGTATCCACCGATAGTGCTATGAAAGCATCTTGATAAGCGGTGTGTTTCCATCGATAGGTCGTACTTACACCGCAAGTGAAAATCACGCTAGTGGAAAATCTTGCTTATGGAAAATCTTGCTAAATGGCGATTACAACTTCTTTATGACCACGTTTAATTGGTCATGTAACCACTAACGGCTATAATGGGGATAATTATGAGGCTATTAATGGGCCGATTAATACTCATAATTCCATTGGAATAGCTCAAGAGTAACCTCCTATAAATAGGAGGTGCGATCACATGAAGAACACGAAAACGTAAACACTTATTAGTGAAAGGGTTATAGAATTGTGCCTAATTCTCTAAGCGCATTTGGTCTTATCCCAGTAGATATTCGTGATACCCAGGCATTAGGGTCGAATAGTTTACTTTGGAAAGTGATCACACGATTCAAGTGCTATCCGGTAACCACCAAGTGGTATCATTACTACTAACGGTTTGTTTGTTTCTACGAAGAGTTGCACATTTCTGCCGAATTGATTATCTTCACCCCGCTTGGGACGAATAACCACCAACAATCAAAGTAAACTATTTAGTGATAATCAATGGCAATTCTTTGCAATGAAACACATGGCTTCAAACTTTGCTGTCGGACAAGTTTGAAGGGGTGGACTTTAGGAGGTGGCGAAGAAGATGCACTTCTTGCATCGAGCATGAGTGTGGTGTATGTCTGACTACTCCAATTCACGATGATGGTGATGATGCTACGTGGATCGGATCGGGAGGAGGAGCAAGTGGGAGAATGATGACTACATATGCAGAGGTCTTATTCAGAATGGTATGTCCGATTCTTTGTTTGATATTTATCGAACTTTGAATCTTCCAAAGAACGTGGATTCCTTGGATGCCAAATATATGGTCGAGGATGCATCAAGTAAGAAGTTCCTTGTTAGTAATTTCACAAATTACAAAATGACCGATTCAAGACCGGTTATGGAACAATACAATGAACTTCTTGGAATACTTGGAAGGTTTACACAACACCAAATGAACATGGATGAGGCTATCAAAGTCTCTTGTGTCATTGATAAACTCCCTCCTTCATGGAAAGATTTCAAGCATACCTTGAAACATATGAAGGAGGAGTTAACTCTTGTTGAGTTGGGAAGTCATCGCACATTGAGGAATTTCTCAAGGTGCGGGATAATGACAAGCCAAAGAGTAGCAATCTTCTTTGGACTATCTGTTGTCAATATGGTGGAGCATAACAACCCACGGTACAATGATAACAAAGGCAAACGAAATATCATGACAACACAAGAGCGGATCCTAACAAGAAGGCAACACCTACTTGTTGGAAATGTGGCAAGACCGGTCACATTAAAAGGGACCGCAAGGGTGTTAAAGTTGGTGGTAAAGCCAATGGATCGTGCACTAATGGTTCGGGAGTGGTGGTTCACCAACTCACCGAAAGGTCGAATATGTTTAATAAGTCTTTTCGATTTATTATGTTACATATGTATCCGAATCTTTTATGTGCGGGATGATGATGTTGCGTGGTGGGTTGACTACGGTGCAACACTTCATGTGTGTAAAGATATAAGTCGGTTCAAGACTTATGAGTCACCGAATGATGGTTCTATTCTTCACATGGGAAATGAGTCAATGACCTTGGTGCATGGTCGTGGTTGTGTAGATCTTAGGTTTAGTTCGGGAAAGATTGTAACTTTGTTTAATGTTATTCATGTTCACGATATCGGGAAGAACTTGGTTTCAAGTAGTGTTTTGAATAATCATGGATATAAACAAGTTATTGAATCGATAAATTTGTGCTTTCTAAGCATGGTGTTTTATTGGTTTGGTTATTTATGTAATCAAATGTTTAGGCTTAATATTACCAACGACGGTGTTATTTCACTTTTGTGACCACATATGATCGGCCGATTCTACCCGTGGCATGCTAGACTTGGTCATGTTCACTATAAAAGAATGCAAGATATGTCTAGGGATGGTTTAATCCTCGCTTTGACATGGACACCGAAAAGTGTAAAACTTGCATGTTGACCAAGATAACCAAGAAACCCTTTCAGGTGTTAGTCGTGAGACTAAAATCTTGAGCTTATTCACAATGACTGTGTGATTTGCATGCCACTCCTTCTTTGGGGAATAAGAAGTACTGTGACATTTATTGATGATGCTTCTAGATTTTGTTATGTCTATCATTACATACCAAGGATGAAGCATTAGATAAATTCAAAGTGTTTAAAGCGAAGTTGAATTACAACTTGGGTCTTTAATCAAAAGATTAAGGATCGATAGGGAGGTGAGTACATGGATACTCGATGCTTTCGATCTGTTGGAATAATCCATGAAACAATCGCTCTTATACTCCACAAAGAAATGGTATTTCGAAAGGAAAAACAGGTCTTCAAGGAGATGGTTAATTCCATGTTGTCCTATTCGGGACCGAGTCAAGGGTTCAGGGTGAAGCTATGTTAATGACTTGCTATTTATTAAATAGGGTTCCAAACAAAAGGAACAAGGTTACCCTTATGAACTCGGACTAAAAGGAAACCCAACCTGAACTATCTCAAGGTTTGGGGTTGTAGGGGTTGTAAGACTCCACGATCCAAAGCAAAGACTTTGGGTGAAAGAGGCATCGATCGCATCTTTGTTGGATATCTTGAGCATTCCAAGGCTTTCGTGTTCTATGTTTACGAGTACATGTTTTATTTACATCCCAAGGTTGTGCTCGGAACTCTTGAAAGGAGCATGACTAATGGTTAATTTTCTTTGAAAAGTGCTTGGCGGGAGCATGACTAAAGAGGAACCACCTATGTAAATGTTGAAGTTTTGCCGCTCAGAAGCTTTGGACTTTAGCTTTTACAACATTTATGAATTTGGATATGGACACATGGCTTGTATAGTGTCGGAGCTTTTAAGTGTTTGAAAACTTATGTGTATTTTATCTTCGTGTATTCAAATGGGTTGAAGGGTTCAATTCTTAGAACACCCCGATTCTCGAATATTTGAACGTGTAATTTACTAAGATGGAAATTCAATCCTCGGGACATTTTCGTTTATGCACATGTTTTGATTGATGTTTATTTTTCATGCAAAGAAGTGAACTAAATTTGGGAGGATTGTTGGAAAATTTAGTGCACTTGTGGGATTAGTTCACACCTTGTAATGGGTTAGAGGTACGGATGTACACCCATAAGGTCCATAAACACCACGACTCTTATAGTGGTTTGTATTGGTAGTCTTGGTGAAAGTACCGCTTGGTGAAAATCTTGCTTGTGGAAAGTCGCTTGTGGTTTCCATCGATAAAATGTGTTTCCATCGATAGGCGGTGTTTCCGAGTGGTGTATCCACCGATAGTGCTATGAAATCTTGATAAGCGGTGTTTCCATCGATAGGTCAGACTTACACCGCAAGTGAAAGCACCGCTAGTGGAAAGTCTTGCTTATGGAAAATCTTGCTAAATGGCGATTACAACTTCTTTATGACCACGTTTAATTGGTCATGTAACCACTAATGGCTATAATGGGGATAATTATGAGGCTATTAATGGGCGATTAATACTCATAATTCCATTGGAATATCTCAAGAGTAACCTCCTATAAATAGGAGGTCCGATCATGCATGAAGAACACACGTAAAACGTAAACACTTATTAGTGAAAGGGTTATAGAATTGTGCCTAATTCTCTAAGCGCATTTGGTCTTATCCCAAGTAGATATTCGTGATACCCGGGCATTAGGGTCGAATAGTTTACTTGGAAAGTGATCACACGATTCCAAGTGATATCCGGTAACCACCAGTGGTATGTTATTACTAACAGTTTGTTTGTTTCTATTTGAAGAGTTGCACATTTCTGCTTGAATTGATTATCTTCACCCGCTTTGGGACGAATAACCACCAACACACCCAAGATCAATTGACATCTATCAATACATGGACACAAATCCTTCTCTAAAAGAATATACGCGAGTACAAATATTGATCAACAAACATCGAATTGATACACCGGATTTTCGACCCATTGTTCTTGAAGGAAAATTAGCGATTATTATTGTTTGTGAAACTTAGAATGAACTCAAGCACCCTTACCGATGTTTCTTGAATCGAGCAGATGAACAAAGATGAACTATATCCGCTCATATGATAAAATCATAGAAATAGTTGTTTTTTTCAAGTAACCGTTCGAATTTGACTTATCTTTGTTATTTTAAAGTTTTGTCAACATGGCATGCCAAGACTTCTATCAAGCGAGACTTTTTTCTTTATTATTTACAAAATTAAATAAAATTATTTTCGTTTAAGTCTTGTATAGTTTGGCAAAGAATTTATATATATATATATTATTTTTTTGGAATGCTAATGAGTAAATAACTAGCAATAAAAAAAAATTCTAAAACTAAGTAGCTACATTTTATAAGAGGGAAAATTTATATCTTGAACATAAACATAACAAAAAGCTTGATTAACTTGTTATAGAATTTATGCTTGAACAGAGCAACACACATGACTAAGGTAAAAATTCATTAGGCCTTAACAAACTGAAATCAAGCCCAAAACCCCATGTATCCATCAAGTCCACAAGTCTGATTTACATGCGCTGAAACAAGAACATAAAAAAGTAAACTGGAACTATCACAAACAATCACACACGAGATATCCTGGAATATGCTTTCCAATTAATCAGAAAAATATATGCTCAAACAACTGATCGGTTTTTTTCATCTATCCAACCACAAGCTCGGCTGGTATATATAGGTGTTAGAATTTGCTTTCTAATCCTACTACAATTCTAATAAAGCAAGATAGTCCTTAACAAATAAGGAATCCTAATTAAACTAGAATTGTAACCGCCCATACGCTTGAATCTATTTGTCTTCCCATATGCTCGATCGGACATTGCCAACATTCACCCCCTAATTTCGACTCGAGATAGGTAGGTATTCAACTCCGAGTAACTCTTGCATCTCCTTGAACTTAATCCTAGCGAGAGCTTTCGTAATATCAAGACGTTGTAACTCACCTCTTACCAACTCAACTTGTACTTGGTCTCTTTCAACACACTATCGGATAAAATGATAACGTGTGTTTATATGCTTGCTTCTCCCGTGAAAGACCGGATTTTCATAAGTGCATAGCCGATTTGTTGTCAACAAATAAGACCACCACTCTTTCTTCCATTCCGGTTATTTCAATCAACAATCCACGTAACCATATCCCTTGACACGCGGTGAAGTTGCAGCCATGAACTCGGCTTCACAAGGCGATAGAGCCACCGTGTTTTGCTTTTGTGAGCACCAAGTGATAGGTGATTTACCTAGATAAAATACATGCCCGGTTGTGCTTCACCATCATCTTGGTCCATTGCAAACTACTATCACTAAACCCTACTAACTCCTTGGTTTTCTTGGTTGTATCGTATTCCAAAATTCAAACTACCTTGGATATACCTTAGTATTTGTTTCACAATGCCATATGTGATTCTTTTGGTTCTTGCATGTAACGACTAACCAAACCAACCGAATAAGATAAATCGTGTCGAGTGTAGTAAATACCTTAGACAACCAACTCGTCGTCTAAACAGAGTTGCATCAACTGGTTTTCCTTCCTTGTCCATGCTTAACTTCATTCCAGGACATTGAGTAGGATTTGATTCATGCATTCCAGCATCTTTTAAGATCTTCTTTGCATAGCCCGCTTAACTTATTGAGATACTCGAATCCTCTTGCTTTACTTCAATGCCAAGATAATAGCTCAATTTTCCCAAATCACTCATATCGAACCTTTCTTGCATTTGTCTCTTAAATTCACCAATTTCGCTAAGCTTGAACCGTTACTAAGAGATCATCTACATAGACCGCAATAATCAAGATTGACTTGTTTGTCTTCTTCATATACCGCTTGTTCGTGTTGACATCGTTTGAACGATATTTGCTTGAGTTCTCTATCAAGTTTTGTATTCCACGCCTGGGGCTTGTTTAAGTCCATAAAGCGCCTTTTTCAACTTGTAGATCTTCCTTCCTCTCCTTTCTTCATGAACCCTCCGGTTGTGTAACAAACACTTGCTCTTTTAGTTCTCCATGTAAAAGTCGACTTTACATCCGATGATGTAGCTCCATGCTTCTTTTCATGCCAATGAGATCAATAAACGCACTGCTTCAATCCGTACTACGGCGCAAATACCTCGTCATAGTCAATTCCTTTCTTTTGAGCATAACCCTTTACTACTAAACGAGCTTTAAACTTATTAATTGAACCATCCGGATTTCTCTTAATTTTGAACACCCACTTTAATCCAATGGGATTAACATTAACCGGAGCTTCAACTAATTCCCATGAATCATTCTTCTCGATAGACTCAATCTCTTGCTTCATAGCAAACATCCACTTGCTTGAGACTTTTGCTTCTTGGAACGTTCTTGGTTCATCATCTTCAATCAAAAGTAGATTTTGATCTTCATTAACAAATGAGGTTCTAGAACTGGACCCCATAATAAAGTCATTAAATCTAGTTGGCTTAGTTGAAACCCTCGAAGAACGCCTCATAATTGGTTGAGTTTCTGTCACAGGATTAGTGTCATTACCCGCCTCGATTTGAACTTCTTGTTCGGTATTGACTGTTGATTTTCATCAACATCATGATGATTTTCACCTCTTAATCTTCCGCCTCAACTTCATCGGTCACACTGGGTTAACAAATCCACAACCCGTATCAATAGAACCGTGCCATTCTATGACAAACATACAGGTTTAGCTCGTGTGATTCGCTTCAAAGAACATACTTCCACCAAGTTCCTCATTAAACTCCGCATCACGACATACCACTATCTTCTTTAGTTTTGGATTGAACAATGAAAACCTTTGTACGGCTCGTTTCGATGTAAATTAGTCGTGTTGCCGTCGTCGTCTAACTTATGTAAATATAGCCTTGTTCCGTTGCATAAGCCACACATCCAAATACCCATGAAACCCTCCAAGTTAGGCTTTTTCCTTTGAAAGCCTCGTATGGAGTTTGATTAACTAGAGCTCGAGTTGAAACTCTATTAATCAAGAATGTAGCGTGTCTAACTCCTTCACCCACATGTAGTTTGGTACGTCTCGTGCTTTCAAAATGCTTCTAGTCATTCCCATAAAGTACGGTTTCGCCTTTCCACGACTCCATTTTGTTGCGGTGTGTAGGAGCGGTTAGATGTCTTGTTATACCTCGTTTTCACAAAAGTTGGTAAATTCTTTTGAAGTGAACTCACCTCCTCTATCGGTCCTTAGGGTTATAATGTTCTTTCCCGACTTCTTCTCAACTAAAGCTTTGAACTTTTTGAAGTATTCAAATGCCTCACCTTTTTCCTTCAAGGTAAAAGTCCACATAAACCGTGAGAAGTCATCAATAAGAACAAATATGTACCTGTTTCGTGTTATGGATGGTGGAGAAATTGGTCCACATAGGTCGGCATGTATAAGTTGAACTTGATGAATTATTGGCAACTTTTCAACCATGCCCTTCCTTGCCATTAATTCCATCGTCTCGAAATTAATGTGACCCATCCTAGCATGCCATAACCAAGCATCATCTTCCATATTTGCTTTTAGACACACCGGACTTCCAACTTGGAGCTTAATCTTGTAAAGTCTATTACTTGTTCTAGGAACCTTCATCAGAAGCTTGCCATCTGAGTCACGCATAGTAAGAAGGTTACCTTTCATACGAATGTCACATCCGCCTTGGTAGCTTGCCCAAGACTAATTATGTTGCTTTTTAGCTCGGGTAGGTAATAGACTCCGGTGATTAACCGTTGCTCACCCGTTTTTCCTTCAATGATTATCGAACCCTTCCTTTTATCTCGATGTAGGAGTTATCACCAAACTTCACTCTGGGAGATATTCTCATTCAACTCCGAAAAGTATTCTCGGATCCCGTCATGTGATTACTTGCTCCATTATCCAAATACCATGTGTCTTCCTCGTTTGGCTTAGTATTCAATTGGTTTGGGATAATCTTTCTTCATTCAAGAAAACTACTTCTTGAACGCTTTTCATCATAAAAGTGTCGGTCATCATCATCCTCCGTTTTCAAAAGGTTTGCTTCATGCTTTTCTTTTGTACACCTGCGTTCGGGACAATTAGAAGCAAAGTGACCATATTCATCACATCAAGCATTGAATCTTTGAAAGGTCTCGACTTTTGTTCTTCTTTTGCTCCGTATTGTTCTCGGAGTTGTTACGGTTGTGGTTATTAGCTTGACCACTACCACGAGATTTGTTTTGAGAAGAAAAGTTTTGACCTTTATCGTTGCCCCGAGGAATTCCTTCCTCGACCTTTCTTATCATATCTTTCACCCTTCCGAACATCAACTTGCCTTGATCTTGAGTGGTGTCAACACCTTCATTCTTCCTTCAAAAGCTTTCAACCTTCCAATTGCTTCTTGAAAAGACATAGTATTCAAGTCGAAGAATTGTTCTATTGAGGCAACAATTGCAACATACCTATCCGAACGGATGCAAGCGACTTCTTAACAAGTTTCTTGTCTTCATAAACTGTTCCCAAGCTGTTGACTTGCCATAATTTTGCCTAACCTAGCCGCAAAGTCATCGATTGATTCGTTGACTTTCATCTTTAAAGATTCAATTCCCAAGGTTTGCAACCTTGCGTCGAACCCGATCAACACCCACATACACGGTCTTCAAAGCTCCCAGTTTCTTTGGTCAGTGTTGAATTGTGAAACTTGAAAAACAAGTTCTTCGGAATCGCGGAAAAGTAACGAATCGCCATGTGATCTTGCTTAGCAACAACTTGTGTTCCTTCCCCGGTTCCAGGCATCGAGTATTCCATGGACTCGAATACCGCTTTAACTCTTATTGCCCATATGTTATAGTTCGTGCTTGTTAACATTGGACATTGAAGAGCCGTTTAGAATGTTCAATAGGTGGTTGACTCGACTCGCCTTGCACCATCCTTCTTGAACGCCTTTTGTAAGTTCTGGTGTTGTTTGTTCGCCTTCCACCCTAGGTTCTAGAGGTCGAGTGATTTACTTCACCCAAGTAAACCAAGTCGAAAGTTTGAAACTTTGATCGACTTCTTGCTTAAGTCGAACCCTAGTAAAACCCTTGTGATCGACTTCTTGGTGAAACCCTTGTGATCGACTTCTTGGTGAAACCCTTGTGATCCTTCTTGGTTAAAACCCTTGTCGATCCTTCTGCTGTTGAATAACCTTGCTCTTGATACCAATTCAAGTCCACAAGTCTGATTTACATGCGCTGAAACAAGAATATAAACAAGTAAACTGGAACTATCACAAACAATCACACACGAGATATCCTGGAATATGCTTTCCAATTAATCAGAAAAATATATGCTCAAACAACTGATCGGTTTTTTTCATCTATCCAACCACAAGCTCGGCTGGTATATATAGGTGTTTGAATTTGCTTTCTAATCCTACTACAATTCTAATAAAGCAAGATAGTCCTTAACAAATAAGGAATCCTAATTAAACTAGAATTGTAACTGTCCATACGCTTGGAATCTATTTGTCTTCCCATATGCTCGGTCAGACATTGCCAACAATCCAGGGACGGAGCCAGGAATATGTGTTAAGGGGGGTCGAAGGTCGTACATAATTTGCATAATAACATACGTTTCTTAGATTGATTACCTTATCGATTCAATTCGATCACCCCAACAGGTCTTAAAAATGAATAATGAAATGCAAAGTAAGTCATTAGTTATCTTATATGACCTTAATTCATTAACAAAATATTAATATGCAATCAAATTAACCGATACTATATTTTATGAAAATAACATATCTAACTTTCATAACTTTTTACACAATACCAAAAGAATAAAAGATAACAACCAACTACAATCCAAACTAAAATAGGAGTAAAAAAGAAACAAGTAAAAACAAACACTGAAATGGGTTTATCATTAAGCAAATTACCTAAATGACTCGTATTCATACTAATTTTACCAATCTAAACTATTTTTTGATATTTTACAAGAATAACCAAAATCTGTCACATCAAACTTTATTTTACCAAGACATACAAACTTTATTTCACAAGTTACATAAAAATTCAAATAATGACCCCACAACTTGTATAAATATATTTGACTATTAGTCAAATTAATATCCACTGATTCACGAAATGTTACTATATTAAATTTGTTTTTTATACACATGCTTTTGTGTATTGTACATCATGCAATATTATAAGTACATGGATTATGTATTTGCAAAACTGCCTCAAAACCCACACAAAGTGACAAAGTGTACTTGTCACTTTTGACTCGCCTATGAATCGCCTCACAAATTTAATACAACAAATTACCAAAGTAAATTACTTGTCACTTTTGACTCACCTATGTAGTCACTTTTGACTCGCCTAGACACTCGCCAGAAAATAAAGCACGCCTAGACCCCGCCTTTGTACACGCCTACACCCTAGCCCCGCCTGGAAAATAAGCATCTCGCCTAGGCATGCCACGCCCGAGTTCATGCCTGTGGCACGCCCGTGCCATGCCACCTAGGCACGCCCACCACCCAGATTCCACGCCCGTGGCACGCCTCATGCCACGCCCAGCACACTTAGGTCACTCCTCGCCCAGACCACGCCCGAGGAATTGGTGTACAACGGTTTAAAGCGTACACGGTACCAATCTAACGTCTAATATTGAAAAGTTCATTTTAGAAAATTGTATGGGCGTGGTTTATTTGTGTAAAGTAGTAAGGGAAAGTGTTCATTTCAAAAATTTCTCTTTATCATTTATCCAAAGCAATATGACACTTTGAAAGTACACATAAATAGATAGTATATTTTATACTATTAAATATAATAATTTTTCCTACCCTACCAAATTGCATCTATCTTCTTCTTTCTTCGTGAACTAACATTTATCTTCTTCATCAAACCCTTAGGCTGGTCCCAGTCACGAACTGGGACGACACGGGACAACTGCGCTACGTCGCTTTTCTCTCCAAATGACCTAAGACAACCCGGATGCCCCAATGACGACCCAAGGATTTTTTATTTTTTATTATTATTAATTTTTTAATTCAAACATTTTTAACATTAACTTTAAATTTCATTCAAATTAAAAAACATTACATTACTTAAATTAAAAAAACATTACATTACTGAAATTAAAAAAAAACATTACACTCTAATTTAAAAAAACATTACACGAAATTCAAATAACGTTAAAACATTACAAAACTCTTCATCGTCTTCGTCTTCGTCACTATCGACTTCTTCCGCGAGGAAGACGAAGAAGAACCGAATAAAGGCTCGAATGACGACATATTATAAATTGTGTTTCGTGGGTATTTCGTTAGAATGGTTGATTGAATATAGATGAGAAATGGTGAGTGGTGAATTGTGTTTGAGGAGAAGTTGGTATTTATAGAGTGGTAAAATGGGTTTGATTTTTTTTTTTTAGTTTAATGAGACCAAACAGTCTATTTTTAAAAATTGTTTTGGTAAGCTTTGTTTCACATCGGTCTTAAACCCGCTCGATATCCAAAAATATGGTCTCTAGACCGATCTGACAACCCACACCCACATTCGTGTTGCCCGATGTTCACATCGGTTGCCGAAGGAATTTTTTGATGCCAACCGATCTCGACCGACTCGAATGCGACCAGCCCAAACACTCAAATCTTTCCTAAATTGTGTAAAACTATCAAAGACTTTATAAATCAAAATAACGATGTTTAAGACTCGACAAGCAGTTATGATTTCAAGAGCGGAATTCGCCATTACTATCACGGAAAGCAAGATACATAAAGCCTTTTTATCTTACAAATTAATCACATAGATTGTTGTGTTAATTTATAAGCCAAGTATGCTTAAACGTCTAAGTCTAACGACAAAACAATCTCAAAATGAAATGTCTTGAATAAAGTTGTATTCTTGCATAATATGATTGTCTTGATGCTATCTTGTATGGTGATTTCTTGTCTACTTAAGTGCAATGTGTTGTTTTTGCTTATATAATATGTTATCATTTGATTTCTATCATGTTAACATCTTTTGTCACTAACAAATTTGTTTTGTAGGTTGATAACAAATTATTTGTTATCTCAATTGGTTCTAACTTTTATATGCTCATTTTGTATAATCCCCTTTATTACTACGTAGATTAGTACTATGCTTCATGGGACCCCTACACTTGCATATAGTTTAAAAGCATATAGAATTAAGTTCTAGAGGTTGGCTTTGCATTTTGTCTTTCAACCGACCTCTTTCCAAATCTCATTTTGCTTCCGCTTTCCAAAATCACCTCCATCATTATTTAGTTATAACAATACTCTAATCCTCTTCACTTCCTATTAGAAAACCACATGCCTCATCATACGATCATCTCGTATTAATCGAGAAGAGGTCGTGACTTTAAGGATGAAGTTCATTGTATGCTAACCATCATCCGAAAAACATCACTAAACTCATCTCTTCGTTAACCCGAAAACCTCCTAAACACTTTGTTGTCATTCCTTATTTGATACATTACACATTATGTTGGATGTCCACCAATTAAGGGGAGAAATCCATTCACATAATTGTATTCATCAAATTTTATGTCTCTTAGACTCTAAAATACCAACACATAGGCAAACACCACTTAGCTAAAATCGGTTCACGAAACCACAACTAGTTCAACCTTTTAACCTTATATCACAAGTTTGCACCAATATCTCATCAAGTGAAAACGCATCATGTGTTTTACAAAGCGTCTTCATCTCCACATATAGGATTTTCCTTAAACTAGCACCTTACAACTTCACTATCTAGAACACCATCATAGGATCTTATCCTTTTCTCGCTTATCATGCATGTCCTTGTCTGCAAACGATATATTAATCAAAACAACCATCTCCAACACGTTGGTCCATCCAACTCTCACTCATATGATGTCATTCTCATCCTTATATAGGTACTCATTATTAGTATTTTCCATATTGTCTTCACTTCTTTTCAAAGTGATAATCATCCATGTCGGTCAAAACCATGCTAATACTACTCTCCCAAATGTCACCTAGAATAGGTCATTTTATAATTCGTGTCAATCAATGAGCGAATTTATCTTCATCACTTTTATATCTGTTGGTATCTTCATTATAATATTCTTAGATAGAGCGCATTATTGATTACTCTTGGGTTGAAGCATATGAGAACTTGCTCAAAACAATAGATTGTTAGCATCAATAAATCATTCAAATCATAACCCTTATGCATCATTGAAATGTAATGTCCATTCACATTTTTTTGTCTTTTCCTCTTAGCTTTGGTCACTTGACATGACCGAAAGGATTGCATGAGTCCATATTTTTATATTTGCTATACATACGAGTTTCTAACTCCTTAATAGCTTCCTACCTAATCACCACCACCTTCCATCACCACTTTCACTAATCATCACCACCATGGATTAGCGAAAACTTGCTTTTGTAAATGTCGAGTCATCTGCCATCACCACATGAATCCTACTAGTAAACCGACACCAACACTAGCACCACTAGTGGCACACCCGGTGGAAGACTTCATATCTTCTTTCTAGGAATTATTTTGTAGGCTTTTATCATATTTTATTCTCACTTTTCTTATGATTGTAATTAGGAGACTACACTTCATGAAATCTTTGATTATATCATTTATCACATATATACATCTCATTTTCTTTGTGAAAAGATGAAATATATTGCACTAATGTTTTTCATTGTAGGTTCATCATCATATACACTCGATTGTATATAACTTACTCATCTAAGGATGAAGTTTGCATCAATTATTTTTCTTATTTTAGGTGCTTCTTGACACCCTAGAACAAGGAGGAATATCCTTTAAGCACTCATATTGCATCGCCTATACACTTGGTTGTATATGACATATTTGTCTAAAGACAAAGCTTCTATTATACTAATATTTATTTTGAAGGTTCATCTTGGCCTAGAGCAAGGAGCTTCGTCAAGAATTCTTGAATGCATCTTATACAAACTTTGTTGTATAACACTTACTCGTCAATGAGCGAATATAGTTTTGCACTAATATTTGTTTTGTAGGTTTTAATCATACCCAGCGCCTCAAACAAGGGGAGCAACCGTCGTGGGGAGCATGCACGCATTTAGCATCATTCTCACTTTTCAAACAAGCATTTGTGCTTCGATAATAAGTGGAGAAAATAGGCTAACATTGCTATGCATTTTTCTTTTCATATATTTCTCATAATTTTTGTTGCATAAAACTAACCACGATGTAGGTTAAGCCTCTTTATTTGATCCATGGATCCGCTACCAAACAAGGGACGAATTGAAGTGGACGGTTTAACTTCACTAGGGATGATGCAAGCTCATTGGGGAAATAAAGTTAAACTCAAGGACACGTCCTTTTGTTTCGACAAAAGGGGAGAAGAGTGTAAACGGAGAATGTAATGTAAGGTAGTAAGGATACAAGTAACCTTTACATTTACTTTCTATTACGTTTATATATTTGTCATCATCAAAAAGGGGAGATTGTTAGTGCAAATATTACGATATTTAATCTATACAGCCTCGTTTGTTTTGATTGATGACAAACATGTAACTTGTAATACATAACGTAAAATGTACAAGTTACTTGTAATTACATTGTCTCAACATACATTCAACACCTCTCGATGTCTCAAGTCCTCGTATGTTACAACACAGGTTCGTACATGTTTGTTATGTGGCATTATGATCAAACCCATTAACAAATCATATAAAATGTTTAAAATACGTTTAGAGTCACTAAGTATTTTAATAGGTTAACCATTCTATTTAGAACCTCATTTTACATTTTGCATTCACAAGTATTTCAAAAGGTAACTAGACATTTTATTAACTAGTTACATAATACAAGTTTACTTTGATAAACATTTTAATCGAAAAATGGAAATACATGTTACATCATGGCATGCATCATCTTTGAAATCCTTGGAAGATCTCTTGAATATATTGGTTAGATTGGCACTCAATATATCAAATATGATCTTGGTAAGATATGGTAAAATCTTGAAAAGATTTGAAGAAAGATTTTTAGATTTCTTGTCAGCACCCACGGCACAAAATGCATAAAGGCGGAACCCTTTAATTGGTACCGTGGTCCGTGACGCCCCGTCCTCTTTTCCTATAAATAGAAATTGTTGGGAATTAAGGTAATCTCGATTACTCGGAAGCACAAGTCTTGATTCTGCGAAAACTTTAGTCGAAGAGATTCTTTGAAGAAGAAATGATCTTGCAAGTTATACTTGTTGATGATAAAGCAGAACAGTGTGTTCTTCTTCACGAAAGTGGAACCACGTAGGAGAGATAAGCTCACTTTAGAGTAAAAAAGTCAAGTATGTATAGGTTGGCGCCATTATGTGAGAGCTTACTCGGAATAAACACGATGATTAACAAAACAAAATGATTAGTTGCATGCTTGTCTAGTTGCATGCTTAGTCTAGTTTAGTAAGTAGAAGCGTAAAATGTCAACGCTTATTAGGGTTTCTTGCTATATAAGAAACCATATTATCTTGTAATAGATAAGTTTTTCTCAAGTTTCTCAAGTCTTGTATTCTATCCGAAACATAGAGTTTCTATAATAAAAGATCCATAGAGGATCAAAAGTGTTCTTAGTTACTATAACTTGTATTTATTTTCCGCTACAATACCAAGTTGTAGAGATCTTCTATTAGTTTGCTTGTGATTACATAGGCAAAGCTAACGATCCCCGAGTGCTTAAGATCTATCAAGGTCTTTGTTTCTAACAAGTGGTATCAGAGCCTCGGGAAAGTCTCTACGATACTAAGAACCAGTCTCACCCCCATACAACCAAACATTCATTCACCATGCCCGGATCCAGATACTGAAAATGAAGTCACCAACACAAACAACACCAACACCAACACCACTTCCATGCAACAACTCAGTCTCACAAACAAGAATGGTAAATTCCTTATTTAAAGAGGAAGAATATGAACTTTGGACTATGAAGATGGAAAGCTGGATTTCCAATATTGATTGGAATCTGTGGGAGGTAGTAAAGAAAGGAAATAGTCTAAAGAAGATGATTCACGACGGAGATGGAAGTTTATCATGGCTCCACCAAAAGCTATGAAGAAGTGCCGGCCATGCAGAGAGCATAAAGTGAAGACTATTCGCTCAAGCCATACGAAGATCATCTATGTGATTTTCATCATATGGATGATGCTAAAGATATTTGGATGGCTCTCAAAGCAAGGTTTGGTGGAAATGAAGAATCAAAGAGAATGAGGAAGTCCATGTTAAGACAACAGTTTGGGACTTCAACATATCGGAAGAAGAAGGTATACACAAGGGATCTGACGGGTTCCATAGGATCTTGAGTCGTTGAATCGGTGAATGCTAAACCGGACAATGAAGATTGCAACTCAAAGTTCTTGAGGTCCTTGCCACCATCATGGTTGCATGTTAGCATTGCACTCAAGGCTAAAGGAGGGTCGGACATGCTCACCTTTGATGAGCTATACAGCAGACTCGAACCCTTGAACCGGATGTCAAGACTCCCACCGTACATCTTCTTCTAACCATGCGACTTTTGTTGGGACCTCTCATTCCAACATGATGGTACAAGCTCCTAGCTCCAACTATTTCCCATCATCTCCTAGTTCCAACTACTTTCCATCATCATCTTCAACTCCCCTTCACCACATAACCCTCGTCCCACCTCCAAGTTCTCAAGCTAGATCTAGTAGTGTGATGGAGGATGTTCTTCATTCGTTTGTTCTTCGACTATGATACTCGAGTATCTTGCATATGAAGACTTTGATCGGTGGACCTCTTGATATGGAGGAAATGAAGTGAAAATGCAAGTGGCTTTGTTGTCTGTGGACATCAAAAGGTTTGAAGAAAATTTGGAAGGAAGTTTGTTTTCAAAGGAAAGGAACCATTTCGCTTTGATAGGGAAAGTCGGTGCTACTCTTGTCATCGGATGGGGCATTTCTAGAGAATGCAAGGACAGAAAAAATGGAGATGGAGCCAAACAGTGAAGCAAAGGCAGATGGAGCTTGACTCTCCTCACCATGGATGAACAGGTCAATGGACTACACATGAACCTCGTTAATGAGGAAGCTCATAATCTTGACAAGGTTGGATTGCTTGCAAGGTGCACTTTGGATGAAAGGCATGATCGGTTGCCTTAATGGGATTATCTCGTGTACACAATTGTATTTTTGTTCGTAGTCTTAGATACAATGAACTTAAAGAAGAATTTGATGCTATGAAACCTAAGTTTGATGCATGTTATATTGATAATGAAGCTCATAAACTAGCATTAAAAACAGTAGAAAGACAAAAGTATGGTTTCGGAAGAATCAAATTGCTTATGAAGAAAGATAAAGGTTTTACAGTTTGATCTAGAAGTTGCAAATAATTACTTAAAAGCGTCTCGAGAAAGCTAAGGATGAAGTCAGATCGAAAACCTAGAGCTTAAGAAAAACTAGCTAAGGAAATAGCTATGCATAAAGAATGGTTGGTAAATGGAAACAAGTTAGCTAGTCAAATCTATAACGATCAAACAGTTACCTCGGCTTAGGACTAGGCTTTCAAAAGTATGTAGGAGTAGAAGCTAAATATGATGGTCGTAAATCCACACCAAATAGAGGTTAGCTAACTTTGTAAAGAAGGTGAATTACATGTCGTCCTGGACCTATTAGAGGTGAATTTATGCCCATAGACCTATCCATCTTGTTGACTTTGATGGATCACATCACCTATATGGCAAAAGTCAAAAGACTTGCGGACCACGATGCCTCATCTAATGATTTTGTCTCTTGCAACCAGCGGTGACAATTCATCGGATCAAGGGTCTACTTCCTATGAAAGTTGTGATTCAAATGAGAAGTCGACCTCCCAAGCACGAACCAACACCCAAGCCTCGCACCCCCGGTCTACTTGTGAGCCTTAGGGAAGCTGCGAGAATCAACTTCCAAGACAGTTTCTCACGAAGACTTATCTTTTAAATGTTTGAATAATCGATCTGTTAAAACAATTCCTTGAATGTATCTGTTTTAAGTACTTCGCATGTAATCCAACATCTTCTGTGTGAATAAAACTTCTAAGAAGAAGACATGTTTTGTATGTGGCGATAAATTTCATTTGATAAAGGATTGTGATTTTTATGAACAAAGATTGAGTGCATGTGCTACTCCCCGAAACACAAACCTAATCGGACCAATGTTGCTAATATTCCACCTTATGTCCCACAAGCGCTAAACCGACTCTCATTGAGAAGCTCAGTTACTAGACCTTATGGCCAACCAACGAGCTCATACTTTAAACATGACTATTGGCCTACATATGTTGACTCCATGTATCTTGGGAAGGGATATGGGAACACCTTTGTAAAGCCCTCATGAGTTGTTCTTGGACTAACAAGGACCAAATTATCAATGGAGAACCAAGGACAATGGTGGATCCTCTAAAACTTCATGCCCTAAACTGTGATCCACAGGCGTGTTCAAGTCGATAATGACTTGAGCCTCCTCTGAATACTAACATGCATATATATTTTTGTTGTTATTTGTAGGATCATCCCTTAAGCATAAGAATATTGGTATTGTTGATAGTGGTTGTTCGAGTAGCATGTCGGAAACAGGGATATGATGCACAATTTTGTCCCTATAGAAGGAGGAGGCAATGTAACGTTTGGAGGAAGTGATGGGAGTATCACAGGAAAGGCACCATAAAACACCTCATCCGGATTTTGAAAATGTGTACTTTGTTAAAGAACTTGACATTTCAACTTGTTCTCTGTTTCACAAATCTGTGACACTAAGAACAAAGTTCTCTTCATCGAGAATGAATGTCTTGTGTTGTCTAAAGACTTCAAACTCCCGTAAGAAACTTCAATTCTCTGAAGGTACCTCGTACTCACAATTTATACACATTCAATCTTAATGAAGTTCAACGGTGGTGACCTCACTTGCTTGGTGGCTAAAGCATCTCTTGATGAGTCCACTAAATGGCATAGAAGAATGGCGCATGTGAACTTCAAGACCATTAACAAACTCTCAAAATGGGTCTTGTTGAAGGACTTCCACCAAAGTCTTCACAAATGATCACAATTGTGTCGCTTGCAACAAAGGAAAACAACACGAGCTTTACAAAGCCATCAATGCTATGAGCATCATTCTTGAACCTCTTGATTTGCTTCACATGGATCTGTTTGGTCCAACTCAAGTCGAAGCATTGATCATAAGTTCTTCGTTTGGTAATAAGCGATGGCTATAGCGATTTTGTTGGGTTTTCTTTCGGAACCAAAGATGAAACATCTCAAGTCTTGTTGAATTCATCACTCTTGTTGAAAATCGTTAAACAAAAGGTTAAGGGTATTGATTGTGATAATGGGACAGAGTTCAAAATGCTATTCTTATAGAACTCGTGGGTCAAAAGGCATAAAAGGGACTATAGTAATCCAAGAACCCCACAACAAAATGGGGTGGGTGAAAGAAAGAATAGAACCTTAATAGAGGTGCTAGATCCATGCTTTCGGACTCTAAGTCGCCCACCATGTTTCGATCAAGTCATGGCACCGCCTTTGCGCTATGTGCTCAACAGTGGTGTCCATTACTGCACTCACAACTTAAAACCCCATATGAACTTCTCTTTGGAAAGGTTCCGTCATTCACTACCTAAAACCTTTCGGTTGTCAAGTGACCATTTCGAACACAAGTGATCCGTTGGGAAAATTTGATGAGAAGGCGATGATGGCTACATTGTGGGTTATTCAAATTTCATAGTAAGGCCTACGGGGTGTACAATGCGCAAGCTAAGAAGATAGAGGAGGCGTTGAACACGAGATTTTTGAAGATAAGCATAATGTTCAAGGACGGGGTCATTCGTGGTCTTTTGATCTTGACTACTTAAGCGACTCTTTGGGCTACAATAGACACTTGGCTAATCAAAATTGTGGTCTTCAACCTCTCCCATCGACATTGCGGGTCCCTTGAATGATGACTCGAAAATGAGTTTGAAGATGATGAGCAACCCATACTTGTGCCTTCTTTCTCTCCTAACAATATTGCGGTACCACCTCCAAGGATGTTCTTGACATGTGATGAAGATGACTCTCATTATGTCGAGGACCTTGCTAGGCTTCGACTCAAGAATTTCTTCGCCAAGCTTGAAGCGAAAGGCGAAAGAAGGATGGCTAATGAAGAAGTCACAGAAACAACGTGTCTGGCAAGTTGACCTTGTCACACCCACCATCCCCAAATCTGGCAGAAGGCTATCTTTGTTTCTACTCGAGTATCTTCGGACTTTGGTGAACCTTATACACGCTTTCCAAAACCTTGGATCTAGGAAATCATCAACCCAAAGTCAGCATCTTCACCTCACCCTCTTATGATCTTTGAATTTGAACCAACCATCACTAATCTTGATTCATCCATTGAAGTCAACCCCATTGCTACTCGGAGGATCAACTTGCTCATCCTCGATCCAACATCATAGGTGATCTTCGGCTCCTGTTAGGACTAGAAGAGCTATCACGATCCTCAATTTGGACAGATTGCCTTTTCTCTTATGTCTCCAACCAGCGAGAGAGACAATCACATGAGACTTCAAACATTGTCTGCTTGCTTGTTTTCTCTCAAGTGGAACCAACCAAAGGTATCTCAAGCTCTTAATGATTCGAGTTGGCTAGAAGCAATGCAAGAAGAGATGCAACAATTTCACAATCGCAAGTGTGGATCTTGGTTCCACTACCGATGGCAAATATGCCATTGGGACAAAGTGGGTTACGAAGAATAAGAGATTCTAGAGGTGTTGTGATTAAAAACAAAGCAAGGTTGGTAGCACAAGGCTTGAGACAGGAGGAAGGAATTGATTATGATGAAGTGTTTGCTCTGTTGCGAGTTGAAGCAATTCGCATTTTCTTGGCTTATGCTTCTTATATGGGCTTCATGGTGTATCAAATGGATGTCAAAGGTGCTTTTACGTATGGTGAGATTGAAGAAGAGGTTTATGTCTCAACCAAAGGATTTGAAGACCCGGATCACCCGGATCATGTTTACAAAGTTGTTAAAGCTCTCATGGCTTACATCGGGCCCAAGAGCTTGGTATGCTCGGCTTTCATCATTCTCTTTGAAGCATGGCTATAGGAGAGGAGCTATTGATAAAACTCTGTTCCTCAAGAAGAATTACTCCGACATCATTCGGTACAAGTGTATGTGGACGACATTATCTTTGGTTCCACAAATGAAGCTTGGTGTGGAATTCGAGGAACTTATGAAGGTGAATTTCAAATGAGTGCTATGGGAGAACTTACTTTCTTTTGGGTCTCCAAGTTCGTGAGAACAAGATGGCATCTTTATCGTCAAGATAAATATGTGAGGACATTCAAGAAGTTTGGTATGGAAGGTGTTAGGACCGCCACCACACCTTATGAAGCTCAAAGACTAAAGCAAATAATGAACCAGATCTACCAGTGAATGTGCATCCGTCTGACAGTCCATGATTGGTTCATTGATGTATCGACCGCTTCAAGGCCCGATATTACATTTCTTTGTGAGTGTGTTCTCGACATCAAGTCACTCCACTTGCTTCCCATCTCAATGTCGTAAAGAAGATCTTTAAGTACCTCAAAGGCCAACCTCTTTTAGGCCTTTGGTACCCAAAAGAATCTCCTTTCAAGTTAGAAGCATTCGGTGATGATGATTATCTTTGGTGCAAACGGATAGAAGATCCACAACCGGAGGTCGCCAATTTCTAGGCAAAGGTTGATTTCTTGGCAATGCAAGAAACAAACCATTGTGGCCGCCTCAACTCTTCAAGCAGTACGTTGTCTTCACGCAAACTAGCGTGGACAAGTCCTTTGGATTCGAACCAATTCTTTGGACTATGGGTACAACTTTATGAACACTACAATTCATATAGATAATCAAAGTACCATCCGCATAGTCAAAAATCCGGTTTTCACGATCGAGCGAAACACATTGAAATCAGCACCACTTTATAAGAGATGCTTATGAAAACATTTGATAAAAGTGGCTAAAATCCATCTTGATGATAATGTGGCGGACTTATTAACAAAGGCTTTTGATGGACCAAGGTTTCAACACCTCGTGGTCAATATTGGTATGCTAAATCCTTGATCGCATAGTTTAAGGGAGGCATAGGCCTCTGGGAGGCATATGCCTCGGGGAGATTTGTGCAAACTCGCAGATTTTTGTTTGTTTTATATTTACTCTGCAGATTTTTGTTTGTCTTTATTTTTTAGTTTGTAATCTAACACTAACTTTTAATATTTCTCTAGTTTGTTTGTTTTTGTTGTTGTGTATGTTTTAGTGTTTGTTTTGCGCTTGTTATGCATCGCATTTTGTCTATTCCTTATCCGGATTGCGCTTTATACATCCCATGATCAAGATCAAATTCATCAAGAGTGGCTCATTTGTACATGGTCGAGATATGAAAAGGTGTTGCTTGTTTCTTCGATATCAAATCTTCAAGCATACAATTTGATTCTCATCAAGATAATACTGAAGAAAAGAAAAAGAAGTCAAATTGTTCATTCATTCATTCAAGAAACAGTTTACAGCTTACAGCTTACATAAAGTCAACTTCTATTTTGCATCCTCAAGCTAAGCCTAATCTAATGTATATCTTTCATTTCGAAACCTAATCGAATGCTGGATATGCCTTAGATGCTGGCTTTGCCTTCGTAGGTCTTGCATAACCACCCATTCAGTCTAACTGGCTGGTTGGATATGCACGACCAGAACGACGAAGATGCTAAGGACCAAAATGGAGGGATGGATTGATGAAAACGATTGACGATGACGATGACCACGTAGGATGACGAAGAGAACTATCGTGTCCTTTGTGCTTCATCTACTCATTTCAATCGAATACAATCGATCCACCTCCTCAAGCCCTTCTTCTATACGATGTGTGTTCATGCACCAAAAGATGGCGTGATGAGACCAAGAACCACCTCTCTATCTTTGGGAGTGGCGGATTCTGCACGAGGTCTTTGTTGAGACCGAGTCTTGGAGGTTGGGAGTAAGTTCCCTCCTTATAGGAGTCATCGAATCATCGCAGATTCACTTGGATTCACTACACCGTCATCTTCAAGAAGGAAGAAAGGCGATTTTTAGGTCTTGGATAGGGTTGAGGAAAGTAAGAGAACCATGGGTTTGATTCACCACTGATGATGATGAAGAGGATGAGGAAGTCGAGGAAGTAAGATCTATGACCTCGTGTTTGGTATTCATGGCACAATTGGGTTAATTGAGGTTATTTGGCTTCTAGGGTTTGTGGTAAATATTTGGGGATCTTGGTGAAAAGATGAGTTACATTGGGATCATTTTATAGACGGGTTCGAGGTTCAATGAGTTTAATGCAAGTGGGTGGCACAGTAATTCTAGAAACTTACCGAAGATTTTCTTATCTTTGATGCATTCTGCTGATGCCATAACTTCAGCAGATTGATCTTGTGATTCTACCGAAGTGTTATTTTGGGTTGGGTCAAAGTTGCCATACACGTCAGCAATGGTCAACCAAACGGTCCATTTTTCTTTGACTATAATTTGGGCAAAAACACTTCATCCACCTTCACTCGCTTCAGAACAAACAAATTCCCTCTCATTCCACTTTCACAAACTCTCACCATTCCAAAATCATAATCCTAAACACTCATATTCCTCATGGGTCTTGAATTTAAATATGATCACAACAAAGTTGCTTTTCTGGGTAATGGCAAAGGTTATGAACTGTACGAACCAATGGTGGAATTCCTGAAAAGGTCCAAGATACGTTATGCTCTAACTCATTCTCCAAATGAGATATATGAATCACTGGTTACTCAATTTTGGGCAACTGCTGAGAAAAGGAGTGAGACAGAGATTAGGGCTGTGATTGATGAAACAGAGTGCATTGTGACCGAGGACCTAATCAGAAGAAAGCTTCACTTGGAAGATGCTGATGGAGCATTTTACTCTAATCAGGAAGATGTGTTGAATGGGCTAAGGGCTATTGGCTATCGTGGTACTAGAACTGATATGTGGCTTAAGAAGGAACTCGCCCAAATGGAGGTTCTGGTTCACACCGCCCAATGCATGAGCAACAAGACGGAGGATGGGACGGTTCTCAACCAGACTGGGATATGGTATTGTGTGTCTTTCTCAAGGGGTAACTTTCAATTTTTCTAAGTATATTTTCGAAAACATGGTTGAAAATATTCAAAAGACAAAGGGAAAATTTTTAATGTACCCAAGGTTTTTACAAATCATATTAGACACCTCTACCCAAGCACAAGCTTTTTATCCTATAAGTTCCTTGACTGCTAAATTGTTTGCAACCATGAAAACTCACTTTCAAGGGGAACATCATCCCTTGTTAGCTGCTATGTTGCCCCAAGGTAATGAGGCTGCTAATGAGGAGAATGTGGCTCATAATCCTCCTACTTCACCTGTTGCTACTGATGGTAATCCATTGGTCAACATTGATGAGGGCCCATCTTCTACTGTTGAAGCAACTCATGTTGCTCCTGACCAGCCACCCTGTCCCAGTCCTCCACCCACACTTGATACTCATGTTGAGTCAGAGATTAATAGACCACCCACACCAAGTCCTGTGAGGGATCCTCTTGATGAAGATATTCCCCACATTGAGCATGACCAGGTTACTTCTGGAAGGTCCAATGAGGCTCCCCTACCACAGAGCAATCTGGTGGAGCCGAGGACCCCATTACACTCTCATCTGTATGATCTTGTCAACTGGGTATCTTGCAGAGGTTAAGAATCAAAAGGAGCTTGCAGAGACCAAGTCTTCTCTTGAGGCAAAATTGAAGAACTGCAGAATCGATTAAGGTCTTAAAGCACAACCTACAAGGGTCTTCCAAAGGAAATTGGTGGTTTCATCGATGAAGAGCAAGAAGTTCCTCCCTTGGATCTCTAGAAATGTTGGTCAAGTGTCTCCATGAACCTTCATCAAGAGTCGCCACTTCATCAAAGAAGACGAAACCTCGCTCGTACACGGAAGAAAGAGATCGATCTTCACAAGGTTTCTTTCAAGCTTCAGAGGAACTCGTAGTTGATAAGGCTGCATCTGGCGATATACAAATGGAGGATGCATCTCCGCACCTTGGACGGACTTCATCCGCTCAAGAACCATCGACCTTCACCTTCAAGCAGATCATCCCGATGTTCTTGTCTTGACCACCTCGGTTGAGAATCTACATCAACATGTTGATTTAAGTACTCGGAAGAAATTCTCGTAGTTGATCTTCATCAAGAAGAATGTGCTAAGCAGCCTGATGACAAAGGGAAAAATGTCATCACTGAAGATGAGCTTGGTCCTAACCTAGTGACCGAGGAGGAAAGACTAGGTCAAGCTAGTAGATGGGCAGAGTTTGAGAAGTCAAAGGAAGATACAGCATTGGCTAAACAATTTGAGACAGAAGAATTCTCATCTCTAACTCCTGAGAGAAGAAAAGAACTAGATGAATTGAGGGTTCAGATGCCTGCTGCACAATGGGATGTTCTAACTCAGCATGTCATTTCAAGACCTTCCCTAGCTCAAAGTATCCTAGGTGGAGATTTTCTTAGTGACAACTATGTGGAGCGAATGAGGGCTCAGGGAAGACAAAGGAAGAAAGAAGCACTTGCACAAAAGAGGCCATCCAAGCCGAGAAGGTCAAAACAAACCTCCCACTAAAGATGAAATAAGAAGGGTGGTGAAAACCAATACTCACGGTCCAACTCGCCTAACAATGAAACAAGTCAAAGCTCTTCCCGATCATGTCTGATCGCAGATATAACCAAATCATGGAGGAAAGATCATTATCTCTAGCAAAATCTCTCAACCTAAAGAGGACTTCAGCGAATGAAGCTGCTCCAGAAGCCAAAAGACTCAAGGTCGTTGATGCTACAACCAAAGAATCTTCTCCGGTCATTCCTGCTGAAGTAACCTCCAAGTTGCTTCTTCATCGACAAGAGTCAATCACGAACCATCTTCCATTCCTCCTGAAGCACCAAGCATCGCTCCCTCTCCACAAGAACACTGTTGTCACGAGAGAAGATTCAAGTCAAGGAAACCGATCTCGCGAAACCAAAATGTAAAAGGCTATAAGGATATCCCGGGATGAAAGCACTTCGTGCTTCAACCATGTCTCCATCTACCGATTCATGCCCCACTACAGAAGCACAAGATGAAAATGCTCCCCCTCAGGAGATCTATCTGCCTGGGAGGAGAAAGAAGTCTAAGGCCAAAATTTCTCCTTTGGATCTTGAAGCTAATGACTCATCTTTTATCATAGAAGGGTCTGCTGCTGATTTTCCTGATGGAAACTCAGAAGATGGGATAGCCTGGACATTGAAGGAAGATCAGATGAATGTTCTTCTTCGTAGGGACTCTACTTCAGTGGAATTCACCTTTCTGAAGGAAATTCTACACTTGATAGATAGAGCAGACCTACTTTCTCTGTTTACTCAAGTTTCCACCCATTATTGCAACAAAGAACCTCAAGGCTCTGGAATGTACCTGCCAGGAGATTTTCAAATCTTGTTAAACTCCCACATTCCCAATAGTAAAGCATCTTCAATTTGGGAAAACTCACATCGGTGGAAGCTCATATCCTGGAGATTCTATCCTCTCCTCGGGTGCATGTCCTTGAAACTAAGGGTGGAATCATTTGATGCTGTTGTCCGAAAGAAAATATCCTCGCCTAAAAGACTTATGGAAAAGATGTTGAGTCGAATT
The DNA here is from genome assembly GCA_022545495.1 of Chrysanthemum lavandulifolium. Taxonomy (NCBI): domain Eukaryota; kingdom Viridiplantae; phylum Streptophyta; class Magnoliopsida; order Asterales; family Asteraceae; genus Chrysanthemum; species Chrysanthemum lavandulifolium. Next base: position 242,026,855 of record CM040243.1, on the reverse strand, counting down.
GGAAATTCCTCCGGATCACGTGGAAATGAAAGACAATCTGCTTTAACACTGGTGGGATTGATCAAAACTCAACTTCAACAACTGCAATAGGCCTCTTCTTCTTCCACATAAGGACAATTGGTACTCACTACACTACTTTGTTTTGTTCATTTTAATCTGCTTTTCTTGTGATATTTCCCTATTATTGTCAATTTTCTTTTAAAAGTAAACGTCTTTCACCAATCCACACAAACATCATTTTAAAAATAGTGATAGCGTTTATTTAATAAAAATTAGGTTTTATATTTTTCAACTTATTATTAAGCTTTTTCAGTTTTATAAATTGTTTTTAGTTAAAAAAAAAAAAAAAAAAAAAAACTACTTTTAAGTAGAATTTTTTTTCTGATGGTCTTTAACTCACCCGATGTACCTTTTGTATATCAAAGAGTTGGCTAGTCCAAAGGGTACTGACTTTGGTAAAGACACATCAAATCATTGATAGTTGTAATGGTTTGCTCAAAACCATAGGGTTAGCAACCACCCATGCTTAATCTTCGAGAGTTGTATGGTCATCAATTCACCATGGTCTATTCCTGTTTGGAATCCAAGAATTGGCTAGTCCACATGTATATGGCATGTGGTAAAGACAATGCATCCATATTTGGTTCTCAATTCACCAATCCTAAGAATTGACTAGTCCCGAGCAAACGGCCACGGTAAAGACAAGACAAATCCGTTAATATGGTTCTTTGGTTTGCCAATAAATCGATGGTTATCAATGTACCATAGTTTTCGAACTCAAACATGTGGCTACTCCGGTAGTAATGGCTATTGGTAAAGAGACATCAAACCCATTAATTTCGATGATTCACCTCTCACAGAGTTAACACACCGGAAGTGATGAGAATAGTATTGAACTTATATGTTTTGATGTACATGATGTCACATGTTCCGCAAAGATCGGTATTTCACGATTCGGTCATCATAGAGATGTTCTTCTTGACGACTCCTGTCACGATCCTCTCGTTCTTGTCCACTCATTGCTCAATCCACATTATGGTACAATCCTCAAGGAAAATGTTACAATCCTCAACAAAGATTATAGATCTATCAAGGAAACCGGAACTTAACCTAGTCAAATTCCGGTTTAGGGAGGATTGTTGGGAATTAAGGTAATCACCGATTCTCGCCAAGCACAAGCTACCGATTCTGCCAAGCTTTAGTCGAAGAGATTCTCTTTGAAGAAGAATGATGTCGCCGGGTTATACTTCTGCCAGAAGTGATAAAGGCATAGTGTGTTGTCTTGAAAGTGGAACCACGTGGAGAGATAAGCTCACTTTAGAGTAAAAGTCGTCGCCGTATGTATAGGTTGGCGCCAGACATGTAGAGCTTACTCGGAATAAACACGATGATTAACAAAACAAAATGATTAGTTGCATGCTTGTCTAGTTGCATGCTTAGTCTAGTTTAGTAAGTAGCGTAAAATGTCAACGCTTATTGTGGTTTCTTGCTTATATAAGAAACCATATTATCTTGTAATAGATAAGTTTTTCTCAAGTTTCTCAAGTCTTGTATTCTATCCGAAACATAGAGTTTCTATAATAAAAGATCCATAGAGGATCAAAAGTGTTCTTAGTTACTATAACTTGTATTTATTTTCCGCTACAATACCAAGTTGTAGAGATCTTCTATTAGTTTGCTTGTGATTACATAGGCAAAGCTAACGATCCCCGAGTGCTTAAGATCTATCAAGGTCTTTGTTTCTAACAGAAGCCCATTGTTTTCTCATTTCTTCACCATTTAAAAGCACATCTTCTCCACCTTCTTGCATACATTTAGATCAATCATTAACAATGTAGTAACACACATTAAACACCCTAATGATCATGATCATAATGCTTCTAACATTCATCTTTGTTGTAAGCATACTCTTTGATCAACCAAGGAAATCTTGGAGATCTAGCCATCCCCACTCACCACAAGTTGAAGATCTATCACAAGAAGTTTAGGAACTTGTGATCTTCATCATGAAGGCTTCCTATCAATGGAAGTTCATTTAGAAGTAGTTATTCATATCCATTAGACATTTGTGTCATGGATCATTAGTGTAGACATCATTGCATCATAACAACACTTTCACCAAACTAGATTAGATGGTTTATGTGTTTGTGCCATAAAACACAAGGTTTATTATGTTGGGCCATAAAACATATTGGGAGTGGTTGTACCCTTGTAAAAGAACTCGACATCTAGCTTAGTGTCAGAAATATTGTATAGGCGACGTTAGGTTGGTTCTACCTCGAACTAGAACCCGGTATTTAGCTTTGTACCGGAAAAAGTGTAAGCGACGATTGTAAGGTTTTCTCCGCGAGAAGGGAGCTTGTTGATTTAGTGAAGTAACTCTCGAGTTGGGTACCGGGAGTGGAGTAGGCGAAAAGGAGATCCGTGACCGAACCACTATAAATCCTCGTGTTCGGTTTGCACTTTCCTTTCTTTATCTCTTTACTTTTATACTTGCACTATACTATTGTTTGTGATGTGGTTTGATGTTCATGATTGTGTGACAACTTAGTTTACCATGCTTTATATTAGTCACAAACAATAATTGGTACTTTCATATTATAACAAGCTTCATAAGCGATTTGATACTAAAGATCTAAAGAATTTTAAACGATAACGTATTCACCCCCCTCTACGTTTCCACATTACCGTTTGTAAAAAAAAAAATTAAAAATTAAAAAACTTTACCACTTTTACAACATTATAAATACCAACCTCAAACACATTTTTAAACACACAATTTCAAATACAATTCAAACAACTTCTCATCAATATTCATCATGTCATAAAGAAAACTCCCATATCAAAAACCGACGATCCCGACTTCCCAAAATTCCCGAACTTGAATTTCTCACGGATCCACCGTTTGAATTAACGGTGTAACACCACCACAAAATCGGGTATTCGTTTCGAGCACCGGTTTTGATTATGAAACACGACTACCACAACCCAACCACAATCAAAACCCATTTTCGTCAATCGTCCATATTTCCCACCGGTCGTCCGAGTATCAATCAAAACCAATCACCAAGCGGTCGTCATATCATCCTAACATGGATTTCTCCCAATCTTCCCAACCTAATCAATCGTTTTCACCGCTTCATGGTGTTAATCTTGATATGGATTTTGAGCATTTTATGGAATTCCTCCTCAAAACTACACGCCTCAACAATACCCGACTCAAGATGCTTCGATGGGACAAGGTTCGGGCACGGTTCATACCAAGGTTCTATTCGTATTGAAGACGATGTTGAAGAGACGTCACCGTCAAATCAAAGAAGGGTTCAAACGGGCTACAAAGGAGAAGGGCAAGAATGTTGCAACCAAAAGGTCGAAGCATGGACAAAAGCGGAAGAGGTCGCGCTTTGTAGAGCTTGGATACATGTCGAAAAATTGGCTAGAGGGAACGCTATCAACCGGAGTAGGTTTTGGGATGAGGTGATAGCGTACTTTGAAAATGAAACTGGTTCAACAAGAACCTACGACTCCATAAAGACCAAATGGAAGGGTAGGATTCGTTCTAGGGTTGGTTTCTTTTGTGCAATTATGGATAATATCAAGAATAATCATGGAAGCGGTGAGAATGACGAAGACGACTAAGAAAAGGCTTGTAACGAATACCGTGTGATTCACAAGCATGAGTTTACATTGAAGGAGTGTTGGAAAGTTTTGAGAGGGCATTCGCTTGAAAACTGTTGAGATGCCTTTCACCCGAATAGTCGGAAGAAATCCAAGACTTGGAAACCACCCGGGGTCAACAAAGGTCCTTTTAATCCCTAAGGCGTGGATGATTCTCGAAGAAGAAGAGACTCGAGAATCACGACCAAAAGGTCGTGACGACCAAGAAGAAAGCACCCGAGCTACCAACATCATTTGTTACAAATATGGCCAAGAACTTTTTCAAGTTCAAAAGTTTAAGGAAGGAAAAAACAAGAATATGGAAGAGGAATACATAAAGTTAAAGCAAAAAGAGTTGGAGCTTGCGGAGGCAAGGGCAAGGCGAGTCGAGGAGTTCAAAGGGAGAAACTTGAGCTCCAACGTCGTGACTTGCATTGACAAAGACAATCAAACCGGCGCAAGATTTAATTTTCTACAACACACCCCGACCCAAATATGCCCGCACGACAACTACAAGAACTTCAACAACTTAAGGCAAAGAATCAAAGAACGTTACAACTTAGATTATTAAGTTGCGGTTTAATAAGTATTGTAACGTCTACGTTTTATTAGTTTAAGTTTTTAATTATTGTTGTAATGTTAAGTATTTTATTAATGAAGTTTAATTTTGTTTTAAAAATATTTGAATTAAAAAAAAAAAAAAAAAAAAATTCGTGTAATCTTTGTGGCAACTAGGTCGTCGAAGGTCGTCAAGAGAGAAAGGCGATGTGACATGGGTGAACTAAGTTGCAATTGTGTTTAGCCTAAAGGATCACCACGTCATAAAGAGGGTTCAAATGTAGATCGGGGTCATTTGGAAGTTCATTTGCTGATCAAGGCGAGTTCATCCGATTTACTTGGATCTTAATTTATCTTTATGCATGCTAAAGGACCTTGTAGTTTTAGACCGGTTCATTTCCGAGATTTGGTTCTGATGATTTACGTCTATCTTTTTACGTGTTAGACCGAGTCATGGCTATCTAATGTAATCTGTTAGTGTTAAATGGTTTTAGAAAATGATTTTCCCAAATGGTTCGACAAAATGGGTTTTGCCTCGCACTAAAACCGACTGCCCCATATTTAATTTAAGAGTTAATTACATCAATCGTCTTTGTGGTTTGCGAATTTTACGGATCTTGTTCTTGTGTTTTTAAGTGGGTCATGTTTTTGTGGTTTTGATTTTACGGATCTTGCCCAATTTTCCACTCATGTCTAAACGATCGTAAAAAGGTCCTAACTTGACATTGACGGACCAACGTGAGGGCTAACCTTTTAATTTGAGTTTTCCTCTCAAAATACAAACCACAAGGACGATTTATGTAATTTACTCTTTAAAAAACAAATATATTTTTTTTAAATTTTATTATACGAAATATTTTTTTTATGTTTTTTACGTTTTCATACGTTTTTGTCTGTTTTTATAGAATTTTTGTACGTTTTCATCCGGTTGTATACAATTTTTTTTAGTTTTTGGACGTTATTATACGTTTTTATCCGTTTTTCATACGTTTTTAAAAAAGAATAAACTTTTTATACTTAAAATTTTGGCTCATGTAATAAATGATTTTTTAATACCTTTTGTATGTTTTTTAAAGTTTTGTATGTTTTCATATGTTTCGTCCATTTTATACGTTTTACGTTTTCATCATTTTGTATGTATTTTTACGATTTTGTACTTTTCATCCTTATTATACGATTTTTCGTTTTGGACGTTATTATATGTTTTATCCGTTTTATCGTTTTTGTTCATTTTATATGTTTATATACGTTTTCATACGTTTTGTTCGTTTTATACGAATTTATACGTTTTCGTTCATTTTATCGTTTGTCCATTTTGTGCGTATAAAAGGAACAAAGTGTACAAAACTTATAAAACATAAGAAAACATATGAAACAATGTACAAAACGGATGAAAACGTATAATAACGTCCAAAACAAAAAATCATACAAAACGGATGTAACGTCTAAAAATCGTATAAAGCGGACTAAAAAGTATAAAAGCGGACAAAATGTATAAAACATACGAAACGCATAAAACGAATGAAACTTACAAAATCGTATAAAACGGATAAATATTTACAATAACATCCAAAATGAAAAATGTCTTATAAAGCGGGTGAAAACGCATAAAAACAAAGAAAATACATACAAAAAGGGATGAAAATGTATAAAAACTGATGAAAACGTGTAAAAACGAACGAAAACGTATAAAAACATACAAAAACGTAAAAAAATATGTCGTATAATAAAATTAAAAAAAGTTTTTTTTTAAAGAGTAAATTACATAAAAAAATCGTCTTTGCGGTTTGTATTTTGAGAGGGAAAACCCAAATTACAAAGTTAGCCCTCACGTTGGTCCATCAATGTCAAGTTAGGACCTTTTAACGGTCGTTTAGACTTGAGTCGAAAATTGAACAACATCCGTAAAAATCAAAAACCACATATCCCGTTTAAAAAAAGCACAGAGACAAAATCCGTAAATTTGGACAAACAACAAGGACGATTTATGTAATTAACTCTTAATTTAATTTTACTAGAAGTGTCAAATGTCTTAAAAGAAAAATAAATTTAAATGGGTAAATGTTTAAAGATTTAGGCGCGTTTAGCGCGATTTTTTTTTTTTTTTTAAATGGGCACATATAGCCCATTGAAAACTTAAACCAAGACTATGAGACATTTTTTTTCTCATTGTGAAACATTCGATCGTTTAAAGAAATGTTTTTATATAAATAAGATATTACGTTTAAGGAATTTATTTCGTCGTTTAGGTATTTTATTAAGCGATTTGTATAACATATCTGGTTGTCCCATCGCAGTTTAAGCGGTGCTAGTTTAAGCCGTCTTGCGTTTAGCGTCCCGTGCCTCCCGCCCGCCACCTCTAAATTTTACTAACAAACTTCAAAAGTTATCAGTCTTATGGCTTCCTCTCTAACTACATTTCTCGGCTCCGTCACCGTGTGTGACATTGTGAATGGTTGGATGACCGGCTCAGGTGCTTCAAGTAATATGACCTCTGATCCTTCTCTTGTTTTAGATGCTCGTCCACATACATGTACCGATAAACAAACTATTTCTTCACATCTCACATATTGGCCAAGGCTAGAAAATAACTAATGATAATATACAATTTACTCTAATTCGATTTTGTTGCATCTATAAATAAAAATAAAAAGAAAGAAACAGTAAAAGTGTCACACATTTATAGCGATTTCGATTTAATGTCTTCTCTTTTTCTTCATTTAATGTCTCATTTATTTTTTATCGATGTAAGGCGTATAACAGTTCTTGGTTATTTTATGATGAAAAAATTACATGTTTCGTCCTATGGTTTATCAATAACATTCGTAGTCCCTATTTCATTTTAATTACGCAGAGACGAATGTTTTGTCCGTTTTATAGGTTTTCATACGTTTTGTCAATTTTTATACGTTAACTTTTTTAAAGAAATTAAAATTAAAAAAAAATTACAATTTAAAAAATTAAAAAATATTTTTTTTTTAAAAACAACAAAATTTTTAAATTTATTTAAAAAAAATTTTAAAAAAAACTTAAAGTTTTTAAATAAATTTAAATTTTTAAAAAAAGTTTTTATCCATATTTAAAAATAAAAAAAATTTAAAAATTTTAATCTCTTAAAAAAATTAATTTAAAAAAAAAAAATTTTAAGTTTAAAACTTTTTATATATTTTTTAAAATTTTTAATTTTTATAAAATTTTCTTTTTTAAATTTTAACTTTTTTTTTTTTTTAAACTTTAATTTTTTTTTAAATTTCTTTTTAAAAAAAATTAAAAATTTTATTGTTTTTATAAAAGTTTATTTTTTTCAAAAAAAATAATTATTTTTAAATTTTAACTTATAAAAATTGACAAAACGTATGAAAACGTATAAAAGCGGACGAAAACATTTTTCTGGCGTAATTAAAATGAAATAGGGACTACGAATGTTATTGGGATAAACCATAGGGACGAAACATGTAATTTTTTCAACATAAGATAACTGAGAAACCGTTATACGCCTTACATCGCAATCAAAAATAAGTTGAAAGACATTAAATGAAGAAAAAAAATAAATACATTAAATGAAATTATTATAAGTGAAAGACACTGTTTATCTGCACTGCCAAATAAAAATTATGAATTGGTCTTAGAAATAAAAAGTTTATAGAAATTGAAAGATGAAAAGCTACATTATATTTTTATATGACACCTCAAGTACTTAGTGGTTTTGTTTTACATTTAGTCTTAACTGATCCTGCTAACATGGCTTGTGATAGAAAACGGGCAACGTCAGAAGTATTTGCAGCATCATGATCAAATTTTCAAACGTCATGCTGGAATGCAAAATGATGAGCTCAGAGGTGGAGGCAGGACACACACCAAATGAGGGCTAGCAGGATTACAGCATATATTCGCCTTATTCACGTTTGGCAAGTGGAGTTGTGGTGGACGGACATATCCAGCAGCTAGTGGTACACACAATATCGTAATTTCAGTTCTTGATCCTGTAAAAGAGCAGGAAATGAACAATTGAGCTGAGGAAAATAGTAGGAGATTGGATCAACCGAGACCCATGGCCTAACTAATCACTAAAAAGATCATGACCAACATCTATCCGTCCATTTTTTAATTGTTTTAAAGCGAGAATAACAATAAATATTAAGATCAACCTAGACAAGCTTCCTTTTAACTATAGGTGGCTGTTTTCGATACAATACAAACCCAACACGAAAATAAACGGGTTAGGATTGTTGACAAATCCAGCCGCAAGTGGTACACACGATATTGTCTAACCCGTTTAGTTAAAGAGTCATGTTTGGGTTGGGTTGTTGACAAACGGGTCGACCTGAAAACCCCTTTGATCTATTTGGATAAATGGGTCAAGTCAGTTGGGTAAGTGTTACATGGATTGAGCATTTCCGGGTTAGGGTTGCTTTTTTTCCAATCGACTAACTGAAAAGGGTCATGTTCAAGTTGGGTGTCACCAGATACCAACCATTAACCTTAACCCTATATGAATTGTCACCTCTACTTATAACGCACCTTGCTTTGTGGAGAGAGTGGCATGGCCTCGTTTCCTACCAGCAATCATCCAGTTTTTTGTGTTCGCCTTGACTTCATACAATAACTCCTCGTCCACATACTTCAACCTTTCCACTCTCCATTTCATTGTGATTACCTGCCCAACTCTAAGTCCATCCGAAGGAAGAGGAACAAAACCAACAACCAAAAAAGGTTCCAACACCGGCCGTCGTATAACAAGAACACTCCTGAATGTCAACAACAACGGTTTGTCATCACCCTTCGAGTCTTTAGTTTCCAGAGATACAGGAGTATGAGATCCTATGTTTCTATCGCCAGAAACTGAATACTTAATATTTAATATTGTATCAGGATGCACCACTTTCCCTTCATCTGCAAAACCACATAATATGTGAAGGTAATTTCGTGTATAGTTATTAAACCACATAGCATTGATAGTCTATTAAAGAATAGATTACCTTCGGTGGTTGTAGTTCCCATGGATATACCAAAGAAAATTCCAGTTCTAGATGTTGCAGGAACCACAAGCGGCAACAAGTTAGATGTTGGTCTCCCGTCACCTTTTGTGGTATGAGAAAAACCATCTTGTAGATCTAACCAAGCATCATGAATAGTTAATGAGGCCTTTACCTTTGAGTTTAGTATCACCTGCTATTAAACAATTATACCTCTCGTGATCCCATTTAATGTAAATTATAAACATAGTTTTGCAACTAATATAGTAAGAATCAAATTACTGTTTAATGACAACAAACCTGTAAAAGCAAAGCACCATCACTGCCCTGCTCTGCAACAAGTGTGCTGATGTGGAACGGGTCAGTGAAATGAACAGGCACAGTCCTATCAGTAACCACAATACAGTGTTACTAAAGTTAAAATACATCCATTAAGACAGCGAAGAGGACCTTGAAAATGAAACCTTTTAAATATCTGATTATGTGACACGCCAAATTCAAGTTTCAGATTTAACGTCCTCAGTCCATCAACCACACTCGTTCTTTGTGAAGAGATTGCCCCTACTAGAAAATATGCTAAAAAAGATTATTACATAGTCAAGATATGGTCCATTTCAAAAAAAATATATATATATATAGTCCAGATGCTGAATATGTGATAATTTTGAACCATTTACTCATGAATCGGTTGATTTCGGTTGTTTAATACCTCAAAGTCTCAAACGGATCAAATAGGAAAAATTAAATGGGAAACATGTCAGATGGGATGAATGGAGCAAACCGAAAGTGGCCCAAAGTATGCATGCAACCTCCTAAATACTTTTTTCCCATGGAAAATGGGTTGAACGGAGTTTAACGAATTGATCATTTAAAAAAAATGGACAAAAGTGTTGGCTGGTCAAACTGGCTTGGCTTGTTCTAATCCGTATAATAAATGGACCCATTTCAACCCATGGCACCTCAAGAAAATATGCATAGACTGATAGACATACAGAAACGATAAATGTGAGAAATTAATGTCAACAAAACCTGAAGATGTTCCTTTTGCCAGTGTGTCACTAGTGGCACAAACCGGAATCCATATAACGCTAACTATACTGCTGGCCCAGTCTGGTAACTCTATACTACCATCCCTTAAAGTAAGTTTTGCAAGTTCTTTTGTTACAGAAGCAGCGATATTAGTATCACCATTTGTATCCTTCAATCCGTCTGCATTACATGATGTATCAACATAGTTTTCCATTTCAATGGCACGTGACTCCTCAATTTTTAACCCTGGACCACTTTCAATGTGCAAAATTGCATCCTTAAGGGAGTAATTTAATGGTGTAACACTTATCCCAACCCACTGAGGCTCATTCATCAGTAATGCAGACGAAACCACAGCAGCAAGATCAATAAGAGGCCTTGGTTTGGACACCTGAAATTGGAAGATAACACGAATAAGCAAAATATATCAATATCATATTATCATGGTAGGAACATATTATACTATCAAATAGTCCAGGTGGCAATTTCGACTCGTTTACTTATAACTGGATCGATATTAGATGGGTCAAATGAGGAAGCTTGAAAGAAATGGGTCAAATTTCACCTTAAATGCATTTTTTAGAGAAAAAGTGTTTACCTTTGACAAAATAAGTATATACAGAAAAAATCAATTGTTTAGACAAACAGTTTTTAAAACAAGTCAACCAACATGACCCTCCCATTTTTCACTACTAAAAAATGAAATGTTGACTTGTATGTTTTTAGTTGGTTATGATATATTTTCAGCTCTGAACTGTGCCTGAAAACAGGATAACTACCTTTAAAATCGGCCTCGTTGGCTTATCATAACTCATAAGATCATCAATATCTGCAGGTCCACCTCTGGAATAACCATGAGACCTAAATCGTAAATGACCAATCTGCCCTGTAAGAACACCCAAGACATAGGAGCCAGGTTTCTGTGGGGGCAACGAAAGGGTAATCGTATTTCTACCATGGTTCAATATCGTCACACCACAGGTCCTGATCGCCTAAAAATCACAGCAAGAATATTTCAGTTTTAAAAATTGCTTATGCTGCTAAATTGCATAGTTATTATTTACCTTAACACGTTCATCGGCGTTATTGGTAGCATTCAAAGTAAGACTAAGTGATTCAAGAGTGATGTCATCTGGGAATTCGCTACATAATGTTACAGGTAAGGTACCCGGATCACCGTCACATAGCTCCACAGGTGGACCCGAATTGCCAAAAAATGTTATTAATGATGACACATCTAGAGGCACTGGGTCACTCATTTCACCGTGTGCTAGACGAACTACTTCTGACTGAAAAGCTTGGCGCTCATTAGTCAAAAATAAACTTTTGTCAAGTGAAAGTAATCTCACACAGGATGATAGGTAACCAGGTTGATCATTAAGTATATTTTGGCATTCAGCTAAATTAGGAAGCAAGTCTGCTAATAAATCTTGCCATCCTTCACCAGAGTAAAGAGCACAAACTTTTTCGTATAATTTTGCTGCTAGATCGTAATTACCATGCTTAAATAAAATATTTGCAATTTCACCCTCGAGAACAACCCCGTGTCTTTTCCACCATGAAAGATGATAATTATCAGACGCACCCTTAGATAGCTCCATATACATTTTCTGTTGGAAACACGAATGATCTCAACAAAAGGCCTTGCTTTATACTAACGAATTAATTCAAATATGATTTGTACCAAATACCTCAAAGTCCCCTAACGATGTTAATGATTTCCACAAACTAGGATCAGAAATAGTTTTACGGAGAGCATGCTTGGCAGCCACAAAAAATTCCGCTAGTCTCATGGTATCAACCGTGCTCTCAAAGTTTACCGGTATAGAGGTGGTCCTTGACACTGAAGATGGAGGTGGTGTAAGTGAAGAAAATGTCTCTGCTTCTGAACCTGAGCTGGCATTATATAACATGTTTAACCAAACGGTTGACAAACAAATGGAACAAATCTAATGGTAAAGTAATCATTTACTTGCCTGACAGTTCAAACATATTTCCAACAGAACTAGACGGTCTTCGACGATTAGCCTCATGCGGAAGAAAAGAAGGTTCAAGAGGCAACTGTTTTCTATGAATACCAAAATGCTTCATCCTTGGTTTATCTTGAAGAATCATCTATAGTACTCCATAGATTTATTCAGGTTGAGTGTTTAGAACATAAATATCATGAAAAGATAATAAAAAGAAAAGAAAAAGAAAATGAATATACATACCTTTTCTTGCGCAACAACCTCAGATGAAGCATCAGAAGGAACTGAAGGCCAAGTTGCTGGCTTAGGCCAAGGTACCATGCTAAGTGATGCGCTGTACAAAAAAAGTTAATTGTAGATAATACGTAGTAATAGACTTGTTTGAAAGCAATAGTCGATATTGAGTGTCTACCTGTTGACTGGACTTCTTTCTATATTAGACCCGTTCCCAATCAAATATGCAAGTCTCATGAACTGCCGAGCTCATATGAAAACTTCATCAAGAGTCCGTTAATTAAAAAACTCAAGAAATGAAAGATTTTTAATTTACAGAATTTATTTACCTTAACCCGGGATAGAGAATATAGTTCTCCACGCATACGATAATATTCTTTTTCTATTTCTGGTGTCACTATTCCATCTTTGTGATGGTCAGCAGTTGCATTGACCAAGCTCAAGCACGAGGTTAGGACCCATACTTCCCTTGTACATAAGGGCAAGATACTCTAGGGAGCAACCACAGACAATCAGCAACTATAAATGAGAAATTTTAAGTACAAATAATAGATCGGGACTGCATGCCAACCTCATGTAGAGCTAATGCTTCCGAGAAACTAACTATGAACGAATAGCCCCTTGATGCAACCTCAAATGGGCGTTGTAAATTAAACAACAGCTGCAAATACATGGGCTCATCAGATGATCCATATGATCAATTTGAGTATATTTGACTAACAAACTAATTCAAGTAGCATTATCTTGGATAACCTTAGCTTGACGAGCGAATAAGTACTGTCGAAATTCAAACTCCCTAAAGGAACTATCTTGAACTATCTGTGTCAGCTGTTTGTTTCCAGCTTTTAGCATTGCAGATTGATCGTCTCCATGGTCCATTCCTCCAAAGTCCTTACGTATGCCAGCAGCATAATTAACTGTATTTTCAGAAGAAGAAAAAAAGACAGTTAACACAAAATAAATTAACATATAAATTATAATTCAAGCACCTGTTTGTAAGTAATAGATCTCTAGTTCATCATATTCCCGCAATGAGTCTTCGTATAGATGAGCCATTTCAAACATGAATGCAAGGCTTTCCTGCACATAGAATTAATAATTAACTGAAATGCCATCTCAAACATAAGTTTTATCCTAACAAAGTCTTATTATCACAAATATCGTTGGGTACCTTGAGAATAAAATAATTACAGAAGCTCCAAACTGGCATTATCGTTGTTCACTGAGTTCTGAAGCTCGTCCTCATAGAACTGGATGCGCTTTTCAAAAGTGTTTTGAGGCAGTCCGTGAGTTTTAGTTCCAAGTCTTCCCAAAAAGTTGCTTCAGGTTCAAATTGATCAAATTTGACGCATCTGTTGAACCAGTAGTCCTGAGTCAGAAAATAGACCGAAATATCTACTGATCGATTATGGGTATGCTATATATTTATATCTAACAACACAAATAAGCAAATTATGGGAGCTCTATGTAGGATATTTTTAAAGGACGAATAATCAGCCCAAATAAATTATAATACACCTCCCAACCCAAGAAAGTTCTGATGGATTTTCACGTAATTACATTTATTAGTATGTTCTTAGGGTTGATTTAAGTTTGCCTGAGCTGAACTATGTAATATTGTTATGCATGAATAATTGGTGGGCGCACGTACATAACAAGATAATTAAAGTCTGGCAAAGAGTAAATAGTTACAAGTGTTTACCGTTCCCTCTTTCTTGAGTTGAAATCAACTTCAAGTCTAGCATAAACTTTTTTCGCCATCTTGTTTGATTGATCATCATCAGGTTTAGCTTTGGACACAAATACAATGAACCACTCCTCTTCATTTTGCAAAACTAGTTTCAGACGTGGTTTTAGTATTGTTTTAAACTCGTCTAAGTCCTACAAAAGCAATAATTTGTCATTTTCAACCAACTTTATGCTAAGGAAAAACTCAACTTGTACAACCAATCCAATTCTTACCTCACATGTCACGAGAACCACAATTGCAATTGGTTCTTGAAACCAAAAGACCAATTGCTCTGGAGAAAACTTGCTGCGGATTCTTGAGTCTGTTGTAAGTATAAACTCAGCTGGCAAGTTATTGACAGTTACAGTGTTATGCGTTTTGTTGTTTAATACAACTCTTTTAAATGGAAGCCGTTCCTCAAATTCCTTCTTGACAAGAGGCCACAGATCACTTACATCTTTAACTGAAAAACGGTTCAATACATAAAATTTTGTTAGTGAACAGATGAAAAGTTACTTTATACCCCCTCCACCAAAAAAAAAAAAAAAAAAAGAAAGAACAAAGAACAAAGAAAAAGAAAACAAAAGCCATTAGTAAATCATACCAAGAATCAGTTAAAGTAGCTGATGTAAAGTTAGTCATTAAGCACTTGTAGTACGGTTTACTCATATTTGTAATCCAACTTAGATTCTATTCTCTTATTCTATATTTGGCTCCTTATAGTGTTAGGATGAATTGTTTTTGAGTAATCATGGTTTCCGACCATAGTGTGGAAAATAAGTGAGCAAGAGAGTGAGGGCACCCAAGTGCCTTGTACAATGGGTTGACATAATCCGGCCTCTTCAGACGTATCTCATATGTAATTATAAACCTTATTATCCTATTTATTGTTAGTGATTTGAGTGTAATTAAAGGATTTGATGACATCAACACTTAGTAGGCGTGCTGTGCACATAAAATCCGGACCCAAGATAGCACGTCCATGTTTCATGATTATCACATGTGAGTACGGGATAATTATCACATAAGATAGTTGTGTCCTCATAGACTATAATATGTGTAATAACCATAGACATGTTTGTTTTCACTTTAAGAGTTGTTAGTCGAGTTTCAGATGCAAGTAAGTTGGTTGCAAGTGCCAATTAATGTTGGTAGTAACTAACACTAATCTCTTTGCAAGCATGGCGTGAATTATCTCAAAACAAAACTCGAGATGCTAGACAATCAGTGATGATAAACAAACTATTTACAGAGATACTGAGGTCGGCTAAAATCATAACCTAGTGCGATAAAACACCAACTTCTCCCATAATTTTTGGTTTGAGTTGTCAATTTGATCATTTTTATAACATTCAAGGTAACTAACTCAACATGCAAGTGAATAAATTACGTGTCTTCGTAACATAAAACATTAGATAAAATATACGATGGAATGATACCGGCAATGACGAGGTGATCGCATGAGTTCTTGATAGATTCATACTGAGCTAAGAAATTTGCCATGTATAATATATTATTAACATCGAACAACGTAGAAGTTGAAAGAGTATTATTAGTGTTGTTGTATTTACGTGATCAGTCGTTGAGGTGTGCAGTTAATGTCGATTAATTTGCTCCGGTCATAGTGGAGATTAATCTGTAGGACTGATTCTTGGACTAGACCGTTGCATGGAACAAAAGTTATGGAATGTTTTTTTTTAATTTGTTTATGGGAATGTCTAACCAATTGACATCGGTTAAGATTTGTCTCTTGTGATTTTTAGTTACACAAATGGTTTTTATAGTTGACACATAATTACATATTTGAACGAGGGACCCACATAAATACTTATTATAAACCACAAAAGAACAAATTTTAACCAATGCCATTGGTTAAACATTCCTTTTGTTTATTACATCCTGATAAAGTTTTACAAAGATATATAAATGTGCCACGTCACAAACACATAAACCATTTACAAGTATAAACCTATATTTCTATTACAAATAAATTTGTTAAAGCTTCACAAACGTATAACATACCTCAATGCGTTAAATTGAGTAAAGTTGGGTTTAAGTTATTAAATATGGCGTCTTTTCTACGATGTCTTAGATATAGTACTGTCTTTTTGAACCTGGTTGGGTAGTGTCTTTTTTTTTACGTGTCGATATGGTCACAAGCGTCATACGTGGCAAGCCAAGTAAATAGATCGAAACTTACGTGGAATTTTGTTGTTTTCTTTTTAACCCTTTACATGGTTCTTAAGTCGGCGGGTTTGTGTGGCGTGGGCTGCCTACGTGGAAAAAATAAAAAAAATTAAAATTTTAATTTGGAAAAAAATTAATTTTTTAAAAATTACGTTTAAAAAAAAAAAAAAAAAAACTTTACGTTTTTCAAATAATAGTTTATAGGTTAGTCCTCCGTTAATAATAGTTTTCACCTTTTTGTCCGTTTTATCCGTTTCGTTAGTTTTTATCCTTTTCCGTTTTTCGTTTTCGTCCGTTTCATTCGTTTTTATAGTTTTGTCCGCTTTTCTTACGTTTTATCTGTTTTCTTATGTTTTGTCCGTTTTCTTACGTTTTATCGGTTTCATCCGTTTTGTCCGTTTTCTTACTTTTTCTTAGATTTTGTCCGTTTTCTTACGTTTTGCTGTTTTTAAATGCGTTTATCGGTTTTCATCTGTTTTTTTCTTTTTTAGATTTTCTTACATTTTCTTAGATTTTGTCCGTTATTCTTACGTTTTGTCCGTTTTAAATACGTTTTTTTATCGGTTTTCATCTTTTTTTCTTTTTAGATTTTCTTACATTTTGTCCGTTTTTCTTTCGTTTTTGTACTATTTCAACATATTAAAATTTTTTCCAAAAAGAAAAAAATAGGAAAAAAATTTTCATTTTCAAAATAATATTTCCAAGCGTGTAATTTTTCATTTTTATAAAAAACGTAAATTTTTTAAAAATTTAAATTTTTTTCGATTTAAAAAACGTAAAGGTTTTTTTTTTTTTTTTAAGCGTAAAGTTTTTTTTTTTTTTTTTTTTTTAAGCGTATATTTTTTAAAAAATTAAAATTTTTTTCGATTTAAAAAAGCGTAAGGTTTTTTTTTTTTTTTTAAGCGTAAATTTTTAAAAAAATTAATTTTTTTTCAAATTAAAATTTTAATTTTTTTTATTTTTTTCCACGTAGGCAAGCCAATTGACTTGGCAAGCCACGTCACACAAACCCAATTATTTGGGCAAGCCACGTAGATTGGAGAAAGTGCAGTTAATATCGACACGAAAAAAAGTACACTACCCAACCAGGGTTGCAAAAAAGTACATGTACCATATCGATACGTTGGAGAAAATGCGTATTATTTAATAAACTTAAACCCGTAAAAGTTTAAGATATTGAGCCTCTTTTTATGTCATGTAAGAATGAAATTAATTAGATTTTTTGACGAACAATATTGTTCGATTATATGTTTTTGGTGATAATAATTTTACACATGGCAAGAATTTTAGGGAATAGTGTTATCACACACCGTCTATTATAAAAATGGTAGAGTACTCGTGCATCACGATGCAATACCGATACGAAAACGGTAGCCAGTAGTATTACAAAGTTGTGATGATTTACGGTGAAAGTACTTGCTAGTTAACAAGATTTTTATAATAGATTAGTAGCTTGCTTGGTTTGTATCATATGGTATACTAATTGTATTTTTGAATGATGGTGTATTTTAAGATTAAAATTAATTATAAGTTTTATATAGATGTATTGGTGCATTAAACAATTTTAACAAACCACTTATTTTAGTGTACGTTGGCCATAAGAGCATAAGGTGTCACGACAAGGCAAACCTTTTCGTCAGTCTGGCACTCAGTAACCACATCAAGATCCCACTTTCTACAACTAACCACAACAAACCCCCTCCTCACTCATAACAAACCTCAACCTCTTCATTTGGGGCCCACCACTACCACTTTATTTTTTTATTCAATTTTCCAAATAAACTAAATACATTTCATTCAAAATAAACTAAATACATTAACATTTTTATAAAAATATAAATAACATTTTATAAAAAAAAAAAAAAAAAAAAAAAAACAATTAAAACATATACCCACTGCACATTTCACCCAATTCAAGCCCATTTCCAACCTAAAAAAAATAAAAAATCATCTTCATCTTCATCTCTTTTCCACACACACACACACACACACACACACACACACACACATAATATATATATCGAAAAAGAAAATAAAATAAAAAACAACGGATATATGTTTTGGTTTGTGGTGGGTTTGTCAGAGTCATTTGCTCGTCGTCAGGACGAAGAAGCAACGAACGGCGGAGGACGGCGAGGGGGTTCGGTGTCACGGCGGGGCACGGCGAAGTGACACGGTGGACGGCGAGCCCCCACGGCGAACCCACACCGTGAGATCTAACTTTGCCACTATTGTATAGTATATTTTGTGATTTTATGGGAGTTGGTAATTCGAGATAGCCAACTTGGTTTGTTTCATTCTTGATGATGTTGATCGAGGTATATTTGAGTCTTATTCACGTATCATTAAAGCGTGTGTTTTCCATGTTAAACATGAGTTAGTCAATAATAAATGCCTCTTTCGGGTTTATGGTAAGGTAGTAGCTAGTAGCAATTGGTTGTGTCGGACTTAATCTATTTGTTTTGTTCATTTCTCTATTTACACCAATTATAAATGTTTCTCATGTCTTATTCTACCCTTATTCATTCTTCATCCTAACATTTAGCTTGCTAAGATTAGGGAATTGAGCAATCATTAGTGTCTCATTCATAGATTTGGATGTACATTGATGATTTTGTCGCCCTTTTGGTTTAATATTATTGGTAAAAATTACTTAGTCCTAGTCTTTAGCTTATTTGAGTTAGGGAGTGAGCAATCATAAGTATCGCGGTCATGAATTTGGGTGTGTATTTGTGATTTTGTTGCCTTTTATGGAATGTTAGAATCAGTAGAGACTATAAAGAATGACGAACCCTTGAGCCTTCACATTATAACCCATTTTGCCTTTGATATTGTTTATTGTCCTAGACTCTAGTGGTAGAGATGTGTATCCTTGCCAAGCTTATGATAGAATACTCACCACGATTGTGCAATTAAGCGCACCACTAAATAAACACCTTAGATTAGTTATGAGAGATGAGCGAATTTCATTTCCTATTCATGAGGTGTACTGGTTATGCACTATTGGTTGAGTTAATTATTTTGATGCTTAATTTCTAAACAAAGGTTTGGGATGATTTTCTAATTACTCAATCTAGAGTCTAATTGAGGACAAGTAGATGTCAAGTGGGGGGATATTTGATAACATCAAATTAGTACTATATTTATCCCTCAAATATTGTATGTTTATGACTGAATTGATAGTTAATTGTTTAAGTATTCTATTTTCAGTGTTTTTGGAACAATATTGGAAAAGATGCGGAAAAAGACATGATTTGAAGCTGTTTTGATGATTTTGTATGCAAGCTGCAAAAGAGCATACGACGTATGTAACTCTGGTCATACGCTGTATTGATATCTGGAAGAATTCACTAAGTATTGATAAATATGAAGGCATACGACGTATTTAACCCTGGCAATACGTATTGGAAGCTCTGCAGTCAAAGCCCAAGTCAACTATTGAAGGTATACGACGTATGAAACTCCGGCCATACGCTATATTTATCATCTTATCCCAAACCAGAGACCAAAGCAAGGCTCGACAAAACAGAAAGTATCATAGTACATTGTCCTTCCCTGAAATAGAACTTTCATGAACTAGCATGAAATTCGATCTATTACAACCAGCGCGGTTGTTCATATTTCATTTTCTTGCGAATCTATTTCTATGCTTCAATCGGATACCAATTGCTGGGATCTGCTTCTTCAACTCGGTCAAATGTAACCGCTGGTCTTGGTGCTATATGTTGCTGGGGCTAAAAGTGAACTATGCAATGCGAGTTGTGCGTGGAGTTTTGCCTAAACAGTTAAGTTAAATAGTGGCGTTTGTTGTTTTCGAGTCCCCCATGCCTTCGGCTCCTAAAGGTACATTAGTTCTCCATAGGCGTCTAAGGGCAGCCAGTCCAAGTATGTCGCGCATTTAAACTTATACGATGTATCTTACTCAGCAATACGTCGTATTGAAGAAGATTCTCAGAATATGGTTGGAATATGCTTTCTTCGTCAACACTCAAGAAACGGAATCATAGTCGGAGATAAAGGGGGGTGCGGGGGTTATGTGACCCTCCAGCGAAAAAAATTGTAGTGGAAATTTTCAAAAATTTCCGACTATTTTTGTAATTTGCCCCCCCCCTCAACGAACCAATTTTTAGTGTAGTTTCTAAAAATTATCATATTTTGCCCCTTCGACAAAAACTTTCTGGCTCCGCCCCTGTCTGGAATACGCCGTATTAAGTAATTCAATACGCCGTATCTGGTCTAAACCAACAACCATAAATACAAGCCCTAATACGGGTTTGTAATATATCATTCACTCACCACTTGCCACCACAGCCGAATTCCACCACTCCAAAGTCCCAAGATTAGCCCCAAGAGCTAGGAAATCAAGAAGAGAAGGTCTCGTATCATCACATTAGGTTTAATCATTCGATTTTCATATCGATTTCATCATGATTTCTATTTGTCTTTCGTTTGAATTTACTTCTTGTGCTTTTACATACATTATGGGTAACACCTTTTGGTGTTAGCCATGTTATGACTATTATATGATTGTTATATCCGTTTATTAATATTTGATGTTTAGTATTATTTAGTTGTATTTATCGTTCAATAAGTACTTGTGTTTGTGTTTGAGCATTTTAAGTCTAGGAATTGCCAGGACCAATGGGATATTTAGATGTATAATGCGAGAACACTTAAGTTAGTATAGTGCTATTCAATATAGTGACTACGTGAGAAGAGTAGATATTGCATGAACCAAGTGGGTATCATAGATAAATCACATAGATTAGTTGACACAACTTAATGCATGCTTGTAATTGAGTAGGTGCATGGACCAAATGGTCTATAAGATTACATGTATAGAGGCTAGATGCATGGACCACGTGGTCTAATCTAAGTTAGATAGGAGTATAGGTATTTCCAGGACCAAAGGGATATGCTCTGTACATTTTGAAGTCACCATTACTTTACATTAAAATCATTGAACTAGTAAACGGATAACTAAAATGTGTAATAGAAGTAACATGGCTAGCACTTTCTTCTCTTATTGATCACAACACACGTAGAATAGTTTAGTATAATTTACTTTTCCTGTTTAAGTAGTTATAATATAATCAAATTTAAAACCCCTTTTAAAACCTGTAAAATTCACTATGTTAATTCTAAATAACATTATTCCTGATATCAACCTCGTACTTACCCCACTGGCTACATCTGATCGGGTACATTGCCTATGAAAATGTGTCTTTAGGTAAAGCCCGACAAAATATAAATTTAAAACTTGAATAAAAAATACCTACAACGAAACACACATCAATGCTCAATTACTTTTTTTCGGACACAAGTACTTAAAACTTTTACATATTGCCTAAGTTACATAACTTTCCATTAAGTCCCGACTATCATGAACCGTTAATTACGTAGTAAGCGCGGATGTTGTGAATAGATCTATTGGGTTAAAACCCCCGTCTAGGTAGTTACCCTACTTGACTGGTATGTCAAACGGACGTCATTTGAGGAACTTGAGTGTTCATGGAAAGGAACACTTGCAGGGGCACAAAACTAGAAGCATTAAGGCTTCAGGATAATGATCTTAGTACAATAGAAGCTGATACGTGTACAAGGCGTGTTCGGGGTCAAAGGAACTTCCTTTTCGTCGAGCAAGTTTTTCAACACCCTAGGCAGTGAAACTAATCGTTGTAGTGTAGTATTGGGTAAGCCTCGGGTATTGATATCGTTCTCTAGGGGAATAGGAATGCTAGTAAGAAGTGTACTACGCTAAGGTTGAAGTTGAGGAAGATTATTTTTTTATCTTTTTATATATTTTTTTAGAAAGATAAGGGTAAAATCTCGGGGTTTGGATTTGGGGGGTGGTACTTCTACCGATTACTTCTACTATCTAATTATCTAAACTATGGGTAGTCTTATGTCTATTGATGTGTGCTCGTATGATGATTAAAAATGTGTCTACCTAGATACTATTACTCCCTAGTTATATTTTATTGGTGGTTGAATTGTCACGTCCTTATTCTTAACGCGTTGTGTTTTCTAAGGTCGTAGGGTATGCCTTTTTCCCTAACTCTTTGAGACTACCTTAAGGTTATTGTCTACGAAATCCTCTAGATTAATCATAAACTAACTTTAAAGTTATCTTTGGATGTTTAGCCTACGAAATCCGCTAAGTGATTTATAAACTAAGGTTCACAAAGATTACTCAAGCATTTAAACACAACGATAGCTTAATTACACTCCTAATCCAATTACAATTAAGATAAGAGACAACCAATCAATAATTAATAACTAGGTTTCATAGATCAAAGCAAACAAACAAGAAATTAGCCTGGCATGTTAAACACGCAAGCATACACACATTCAATGGAAGACATAATGAAATCAATGAAGTAAAACACTTATCTTGATGTAAAATAGGGTTTGAGAACCCTAAGATACTGTCCAAGTCGGACTACAAATGTTTAGGGTTTTTACTCCACAAGTCTACCTCTCAAAATTCTGAAAATTCAATTTCTATATATAATTTTACACTTGCGACGACGTCGCCTTATAGGTGGGACGCCGTCAGATCGCCGTCATTAGGGTTTTTGTCTTGGCCAAGTAATCGTTGGGACGGCGTCACGTTGTAGTTGTGACGCCGTCGAACCGGCGATAACGTCGTCTAATTCGGATCTAGGTCGTCTAAGAAGAAAAGTCTTATTGGACGCCCTTCTCTTCAAAGCTCGTGTTGTCGGTGTATTTAACAAAAGTCTCTTGAGCCGTCAGAGATTTTATTTTGTATAAAGGGACGGCGTCGCCTTTGATTGGGACGCCGTCAGTGCAATTCAATGAGCTTGAGTGTCTTTGATCTTGACTTTGCCATTTTCTTCATATATTCACTCATTTTCGTCCAAATATGCATCATTCCAGCATTTTGCTTCCAAGAGACCTAAAAAGTGAAAAGGAATGAAATAAGCAGTAACTGATATAAAAGTGGGCAATTAAGGGCTTAAATGACCCCCTAAAAATGTACGTTTTAAATCCTTATCAGTAACACTTTTTCTATGATATTGTATTTATTATAATGGCTATACATGGGAAATCTTGTGGTTCCCACTTGACATTTACATTTACATAAACCTATGAACTCACCAACATTATGTTGACATTTTTAGCATGTAGTTCTCAGGTGCGTAAGTTTGCTCAGTTTGGCATGCATGAAGTCCATACATAGAGTCTCCATTGGAAATTACATTCACGAATATTTTTCTGCATGGACTTAACATCATTTGACTTTGTTTTCCAAAAATTATCTTTATGTTGCTGTGAAACTTGAGAACTCGTTGTTGAAAGCTTTAGGTCTTTTTAATGAATCAAATTGTGTATTTTTAAAACAGCTCATATAAAGGCCGTTCTTTATATTACGTGACTTTGTGCTATGAAGTCATTTGTCACCCCAAATTACATTTTTGCGTGGAATGGAATACACGGGGATAAGCGCCATAGCATCATAGTTACGGTTATATTGAGCGACCTAAAGTGTCGTTTTGAAAATACATCGTTTGATTGAGTAAAATAATCAGAGTTTACAAAACATAGGTCCCAAAAGATTTCCAATGTACCAAAATGAGTTTGTTACAATCAAACGCTAGTTAAGTGCATAAAATATATGTGAGACGCGTCGTCACCACGACTCTATGATAAGTCTACATGCATGCCATGAAGCGAATGCCTTAGATACCCGAGATAAAACATGCTAAAAGTGTCAACACAATGGTTGAGTGAGTTCATAGAGTTTGTTTAACATGTAAAGCTTTTAAAGAATGATCACACAACAAAGGCATTGTAAATCCACTCAGTTCCATGTTCCGCCCATACAAAATTTGCAACCTGTGTGTTTACAACCCACTGCTAAAAGTAGTATGTCTAGTAGTCAAGTATACGTTGTCATAATAGTTCACAATATAGCACCACGTATATAATAATTCAAGAATGCTCCGAACATGGGAGACTTTGCACTGCTCCAACAAGGGAGACTCCTTTGTCACTCCACCACCTAGGCGAGATTTATTGAGAACGCTCCACCAATACGGCGAGACTTTAGAACGCTCCACCGATATGGCGAGACTTTAGATTGAGAACGCTCCGTAACATAGTGAGACGTTCTGCTCCGTAACATGGGGAGACTTTAAGTCGATAACGCTCTGTAACATGGGGAGACGTAATATAAGTGAGTACAATTCATTAATACAAATCATAAGTTCATAATTAAATTCAAGTGTTCCATTCAAAAGTTCATAACTAAGTTCAAGAGTTTAAGTCGATTTCAAAATTTCAAAACAGTCAAAGAGCTCAAATATATATGTCGAAGGGTTCAAAATCAAGGAAACTGGTTCAAATAATAGTGTTCATAACATAGTAATCAATTTAGTTCGGGCATAAGCTACTTACTAGCATAAAGAGTGAAACAAAAGATTAGCAAGTTCATGATAGTTCAAACAATATAGTTTAAGTTTAGATTCAACATATAGTTTGCAAATAATCGAAATTGAAATTAAAATAGTTGAGCATGTATCTCCCCCAAAGAGTTTGTAAAATGATTAAACGAGTAAAAGTGGGGCTACGAACTCACCTGATGCAATGATTATGATGACAAAAGTAGATACACTGAAATGAGGTGCGATCTCTATCTGCAACCTAATATGAATGATATGTTCTAATGTAAGTCATGAAACAATGTCGTGCATGCAAACTCATATGATATCCATACCACTTGTGCATTTGAAAATAAAGTTTATCGTCGAAAAATAAGTTTATAACGTCTTGTCAAGTTATAAAATACTTTACGCTGATATATATTGAAACAACATCCCACGATAGTCGTTTAGTGATTTATCAAGAAATTATAGCTTAAGGTTAGATTTCGGCAAAGTTTGAGTGATCGTATATTATTCGTTATAACTTCGCTTGACGAACGGTTGAACATTTTGAAAAATAGAATAGATAAACTCACTTTTACTAGAAGACATCGTTTTCTCAAAAGTACTCTATCGATATGAAAAACGGCTCCAAACATGGTCACTTGCGATAACCATTTTGGATTAATAGAAAATATGTAAGTGTTATTATTTGTGAAAAATAATAGTTACGATAGCCATATTTCAAACGCTTGTAACTTCGTCGTTATAGGTCCGTTTTCTACGATTTATATATCCTTGGTTTCGTGTTAATGCATACTAATATATTTTTGATAAGTCGACTCATTTAAATTATGTTTAAAACTCGGTTTTGCCCCTTAAAATTCCCTTGACAGCAAGTATTATTTCAGAAAATTAGTTTTCGTCGTTAAACTTGAAAATAGCGTATCTTTTTCGTTATAAATCCGCTTTAACCCGTTCAAGCGACCACCGTTTCGTTTTTAAGTCTATTTTCTGAAAATATAACCCAAAATATCCTCTGACCTACTGATTTTTCCAGATTTCACAAAACGGAACAGCCAATAATTATATTTCGTCGAAAATGACTTTTCTAGTTTGAAACTTGTTCTAACCCTTTCCAATCAAGACCAAAGCTATTCTAAACCTACCATACACCTTCTTAGGGTGTCATGGGTTCCTAAACTTCTCCAAAAATGATAGAGTTCATGAGAATAATTATAGGATAGTTAGAACCCACTATAAGTAGAAAAACAAGTAAAAAGTGGTATGAATACATATAATACTTGCATATATTTCTTACTAGATCATAAAAATACATCAAGTAAGAGTTTATAAGAGTAGGAAAAATTAGTTGAAGCTTACTTGAGTTATTGAAGAGTTTTTGAGCTAGAAAACTTAATTAATCTATAGGTTTTTATTTCAAAACCTTAACATAGATTACTAATAGAACTTGATAAACACTAGATCTTGGAAAAATTATGGTTTCCTCTTGTTGTTCTTGCTTGGTCGATCATCATCAAAGGGATGAGAGGATTTCTTGCATTTTTACACCTTCTAATATGTGTTTGTATGTGTTTTTGATTAATAACACTTTTGTATATTGCAAATATCTAGTCAATTTGTGTATGTGTACATCTAGATTCAAGATATTTAATAAAAAGGATGACAAGGGGGGGGGGGGTGGCGTGGACATGGGATAAGGGTGAAGAGTTTGGTGTATTTTTGATAATTAATGTAATTAAAGTTATGTATAATGTGTATTTTGTACATGTAATTAATTATTTAGTGTAGCGTTAACAAGAAATCGATTTTAACGGAACAAAATAAAATATATCGAAGTCATAAAAATTATAAAAATACATTTCTCGCAAGTATTGAGTGAATAAATAATTATCGAATAGAATTTACGAAAACCGTCGTAAATATATATATATATATAACAATATATATACAAAATAAATCCAAATCATCGGGTAAACTAATAATATAATTTTTATAGTCTTAAAATGAGTATAAAAAATATATCTGGATAATTGTTGGAGGTGTCGGATCAATTATTCAAAATAAATGATCGTGCGATAGCGTTTATTTAATAAATAAATATGCGTTAATGAAATATGCAAACCCATGCATGAACTAATATGGAAATGATGTTACTGATGATATGTAGACTAACTCTAGTCTATATGAAATGTTCTCAATGATGTTCCATGAATACGCGGTTAAACCCTTACGGTTACGCGAATTTGATAATCGTAAACCTAGTTTACAAAAATGATGAATAATAATCGTGAATATAAATTTTTCTCCGGGAATGAATAGTGTTTTGTGAATAGTAAAATTTTGAAATAACCTCTCAAAATATCAAATCGACTTCAAAAATGATGAATAGTAAAATGATGAATAGTAAATTCCCGAGATGAATAGTAAAAATTTTCAAAGTTTGTAAAATGACCTGAAATTGAGAATTGTCACAGTCACGCCCCCGGTTACCTTTCTGCTACGACATTTTGGGGTGTGACAGTTGCGGTGGTGGTAGGTCGCAACGGCGGGTTGTGGTGGTGGTTGGTGGTTATGGCGGTGGGTGGTGGGGGCGGGTGGTGCTGGCGGGTGGTGGCAGCAGCGGGTGGTGGCGGTGGATGGGTCGTTTTTGAGTTGGTTATTGATGGGAAAGGACTAACAGTGCACATTTTGAACAACCAAAGGGATGAAATTTGTAGACCCTGCCATCAAACGGTTTCATTGGTCACAATGCGTCTTTTAGAGGTTCTTATTCATAATGAATCATTGCTGAAAGTAGGTTATTATTTTATAGGTAGCATTTACCCTATTTTTGACAAGTGTCCTTTATTTTTTTGGGTAATTTGTACTTTTAGGGACACTTGTCAAAATATACTTTTAATATATTGTAATATTAAAATAAGAGACACTTGTCAAAATATGGTTGAGTTGCCAATAGTACAATCGTCCTTTACTCTTTTGGACTTTTTAAAAATGAGGGAGTAAAGAATGATGTGCCCTTGAGCGACTGGTCCCTTTTCAGAATTTTCCCTTGATATAATCTCAACTGTGGAAAACTAGAAGGGGGTTGAATAGTTTTGCCAATTAAAACTTCCGTTTAAACTATTTAGATCGACTTATGTCAATCTATTTGGATGTGTGTGTTGGATGTTGATAAACAAGCATATAAAGGTAAGTAATGAAAAGATAAGAGTAAAAAGCACAAAACCACAACACGAGTATTTATAGTGGTTGGCTACACAAGGACACCTTCCTTGCCTACTCCACTCCCGAGTCACCTACTCGAGAGTTCGTAATCACTACACCAATCTCCTTATGGCGGAGAAGCCTTCACAACGTCGCCTACCCTTTTTCGGTGCTAGGCTAACCACCGGGTTCTTTCACTCCAAGGTGAACCACACCTACACAACGTCGCCTACCCTTTATAAGGTACTAGGCTAAGTACCTAGTTCTTTCACTCCAAGGTGAACTACACCTTCACAACGTCGCCTACCCTTTATTAGGTACTAGGCTAAGCACCTAGTTCCATTGCAATGGAGGAACTACTACCACACTACACCAACGACTAATCCCAAAGGAGATCTACTCCTTTACAACATCATCAAGGATATCAATATCCTTGGATCTAATACTAGTCTATCTTGTACATCGAAACACACCATATCGAATGTACATCTAAGGCACCTTTCACTAATGCCTTTGACTAGATCTACAAGACACCTTTCACTAATGTCTTGTGTCTTCACTTCTAAGCACCTTTCACTAATGCTTCTTTGTCTTGACTTCTAAGCACCTTTCACTAATGCTTCTTTGTCTTGACTTCTAAGCACCTACCACAAGTGCTTATCCTATAGACGATAGATACCCTTCACTAATATCTTCGTCTTGACACTTGAGACATCTTTCACTAATGTCTTCAACACTACACTTCTTTGAAGAAAGAAAGGAATCATCAACAAGAAGACTTGATAGCCTTGATGATGAGGAAGCATGGCAACTCATGGACTTGAGCTTGCTCGACTTCAAAGGTGGTGATCTTGCCTTTAAGAGGAACCTAAAGATCACACAAAAACAAAACTACAAACATAGATCTCTTGGATCTAAGGTTAGTGAGTTTTAACTCGGGGAGAAAGTGTGTTAGAAAGGGTGAGAAATAATGAAGAAATGGCTCACTATTTATAGAGGAAAAATCCTCTGTTCCCGGATCCCACGGATCCCTACCACAAGGGATCCGGCTAGCACAAAGCTAGGGATCCGTGGGCGCTCCTCTTTGCCCATGGGTATTTTGGTTATGGGTCATGGGTCATGGGTTGAACCATGGATCTTTGGCTAGATACAATGTATCTTTGAGTGCAATGCACTTAGTCACTGGGTATGGGTTGATCCATGGGTTATGGATATTATCCATGTATGATATAAGCATGATGTCATGCAATGGGTTATGGGTCAAGATCCATGGGTTATGGGCTTTGGGTTGTACCCAACTACATTCAATGTATTTGCCCAATGGGTTGTGATACTTAAGTTTCTACCCATTTATATTACCCAATATACTACATACTAGTTATGTGTATATTTTATCCAAATATGTAAACACTAGTTGTTGTACATATGTATTACTTAAATCATAAAATCACTTATACTTGTTTTAGTGTTTTATGTGAAAATGTGAATATGTTAGAAACTATTAGTTCAAACCATTTACGTATTTTATTTGTTTCGTTAATATGATTTTCGTTTGTTATCGACAAAACATTAGAAGATCGTAAAATATAAATAAACGTTTTACGGCTTATTTGTATTAACAATCTCCCTTTTGTTGATGACAAAACATAAAATTATTTTAAGGAAAAGCTAAAATTGTAAAAGTTTGAAATTGTAGTTTTACTTTCTTCTCCCCTTTTGTCGAAACAAAAGTGTTTGAA
Source organism: Chrysanthemum lavandulifolium (assembly GCA_022545495.1). NCBI lineage: Eukaryota > Viridiplantae > Streptophyta > Magnoliopsida > Asterales > Asteraceae > Chrysanthemum > Chrysanthemum lavandulifolium. The sequence continues at coordinate 241,997,161 of CM040243.1, read as the reverse complement.
GGAAAGCAACACATCGTTTTTAAGAAAACATGTGAAAGAAGTAAAAGTAAAAGAAATAGAGAGCAAGTAACGGAAAGGATCTCGTCGTTACTCCCCTTGACGAGTCCATCCCTAAGTAAGGGCGTCAAGAAACTAATTCTAATCTAGTTCATTTGCAACTAACTTTTGCAAAAGATTACGTCTATGTGACTGGTGTGCTCCCCCTAGATGATTGCAATTTTGCAACGGGAAGTCATGAAATATAAATCTAAGATTGCAAGTAATTTTGCAACGTATTGTTTTGACACCAAGCTCCCCTAGCTTTAGGGTGTCAAATTCTTCATGTGTTAATTGAATAAGCGCAAAACAAGGGTTAGAAAACAAGTATAATTCACAATTTCCGCAAATGTGGTCCAAGTTAGTAGGAAAATAGTTTCTGTCTCACGGATCCCACGGTTCCCACCTAGTAGGGATCCGTCTAGGCAAACTAAAGGGATCCGTCTGGTGATGAATAAAATCAGCAAATGGTGGTATAACAAGAAATGTTAATACCAAAGTGAGATATGGATTATATAATATACTCATATACTCAGAAATATAGCAAGTAGCATGTAATATCATTTAATAAAACAAGAGTTATGATATACATGACTCTAAAAATAAGAAAATAGACAATACATGACTAGGAATTTCTAGACCAACTAACGCTTGATGCTAGGACACCACTAAAATCTTCTAGCTCAAGTTTTGTTTAGGTTTAATCTCGTCGAAACGTTCGAGGAGATGATAGAACATGAAACGTTGGTCTTCTCGTACTTCATGTATCAAACTTTCAACATGTTGACAATGATAGCAATCTTTGTCATGGCTAGGTAGTGGTGGTGGAAGAAATGAAATGGCTTGATGCGAAGGATCAAGTGAAGCGGCTTGTGGAGCTTCAAACGATAGAGGGATTGATGGAGATACATTTGAGAATGACTCAACCAAGAATGATGGTAGTGGTAGAGAAGTGTCAACTTCCATATGATCGGGTGGTTGACTTTGATGATTTCTCATAATCCAAATGGGATTATATGATGGAAGCGGCGAAAAGGAAGCGGAGCAAGTGTTGACTCAACACCTTGATTTTGAACCATTATTCCTCTAATGAGGAGAATGTTGTCGTGAGCGGATGAGACGGCCTAGGAGGCAAGTCCTCTAAATTGTAGAGGTGTGGTGATGATAGTGGGGATGTAAATGAAATAGCTCTAGGAACCAATGGTGATGGTTTAGTGGAGATAATATTGTTTGGCCTAGGAGGTATGGTGGTGTTTGGCATTGGTAGTTTTGTGGGTACTATCCTTTTAGGAATTGGTTTGATTGGATGAGGAAGGATCCTATCATTTGTTGGCTTGACCGGAGATGATTCGGTTGAAGAGATTTCGTGTATAACACGAGCCTTTTCATGGGTGGTTCTTTGGTGGATAAGTTACTACTTGGGGTTTTCCTCATGATGAGATGATTTCAAGAGGTTGCAAGAGCTGAAAGTTAGGATGAGAGTGATGACTATGGAGGTCCTAACAAAGTGGTTTATAAACCAAGAGATTTGGCAAGTGCATTTAAGCCTTAAGCCACTAGGATTCATTGGAATGTGATGATTAACATGCACAAGAGTCAACTTCAGAGGTTGCACTGATCTAGGAATTCATTTAAGATGAGATGGAGTGTTTGAGTTAGGAAGATGAGTTGAAATGATTGTTTTAGCAAGATTTGACATAAACTGTCATCCGGATCCCACGGTTCCTTCCTCAGAGGGATCCGTCTAGGCTAATCCTAGGGATCCGGCTTTCAGCAATTATGAAAGAGTGGAAATGATGTTTCTAAGATCTAAGACCTATATCATCTTGAGTGTTTCAGTCCTCCTAAGTGTTTTAAATGAAGGGGTGCTTGAGTACTTGAAGGTAATGAATGATGTAGCTAATGATTGTCATTTATGGAAGGATTTGGAACTTTCAAGAGTACCAATGGATGAGCAAGGATGACACTAAAGATTTAGAGTGTCAATTGAAGCTAAATGATCCTAGAGATCAGGTTGTGTCTTAGGATAGTGTTTTGGAAAATATCCTAGAAGCTTTGAGATGGGAAAACTAGATTTTGATCAACTTTGATCAATTTTGAGGTGAGGATGATTTATGATCAATTTTGCCATAATCGAAAGATTTCTAAGACTAGATGTGAGGATCAAGTAGAAAATGAAGTGTGAGTTTAAGAGCGGAAGAGTAATGGATTAAAAGCGAAAGCGGTAGATCTACAAGCGTCTTAGAGTGTGATCTAGATGAGTTATGTATGAGTAGGAAAGATCAACCTATCTTGATAAGGACTTAATTTGCCTTAAGACACTATGTTTAGCTTAGTGTGAGGTGTTCTAAGGATATGTTTGAAATATAATGCTTGCAATTGCATTTTCTATTTGCCGGATCCCACGGTTCCCTAAGTGTAGGGATCCGTCTAGCACAATCTTTGGGATCCGCCTATCTGCTCAGCAGGACCTTTACTAAAGGTATGCAATGATCTTGACAATGCATTATATCTCAAGGATAGTCTAAAAGGAGTTCTAATACTAAGATATCAAATGTAAGATGTTTTATTTCATGAAAGAAATTGGATTACATTGATAAAGCACGAATACAAGAGAATTGATCCTATTTTGGAATACTACTAGGTTCCTTGAGTGTTTTCGCTAGGAGGATCATTATGTGATTGATGAGTGTTGGTGGAATCAAGAATGAAGAAAGTCTTCATGAGAGATATGTTTAGCGGTTCCATCATCTTGTTCACAAGTGCGTACAACGGACTTTGAAATTGAGGATGGAAGTGCATAACATTATGATAGAGGCGTGTCAAGAACATTCCATAAGGGATGAGTTTATTCTTGGAGCCTTGAAGATTTGCAATTCGCCTTGCGAAGAAGTAGGCGAGATTGTATGGTTGTTGTGTTAGCAAACAATACAACATGTGAGCACAACAAGCGGGAAGAATTTCTCGATTTCCTAAGACTCCAAACATTTTCACGTGGGATGAGTGCAAGAGGCTTGTACTCTTCTCGGATATCCCTTGTAAAGATAATGTTTGGATCGGAGTAATATGGTCGAGGTTTGCATATTATGCGATTTAAATCTTCGGAGAGGGTATGTGTGAACAATATGGACTATTTTCTTCACGAAAGTTGAAGAGAGAATCAAGAGACCAATCTTGGTGAAGGCACATTGTCCATGATTTGGAATCCGGAGGATGTGAGCAAAATGCCCAAGGGTTAGAGTGAACTTTTGGTTTTGATATAAAACCAAAGAGATGAGAGCGATCCTCGTTACGAACGAGTTCGACTTGACGGAAGAATTCCATTATGAACCTTGGACATATCTTCTCGTTGATTTCAAGAAGACATTCTAGTCCTATGGCTCGGAAGGAGGTATTGATACCTTCTTGAATTGTAGAGAGGTGTCTACAATACGTCCTTCGTGGAAGTGACGGTTTCGAGATTATTGAACCCACGGACATGATTGCGGTGTGTTGGGTTCGAGAGAGATGTTCGGAGTGTAGACGCTAGTGAGTGAAAAATCAAACTCATATTCATGCGTCATAGTTGAACCTATAGAAATGATAAGTTAATAAAAGAGATGTTTGTGGTCAACCTATGATAATCTAATGTTTTTACTAGATTTTTATTAACAATGGTATTTAACACTTTAACTTACTCAAGGTTTTGACTTTCTAGTGGATTATTACATTTAGAAAGATATTGGTTTTTAATCTTGCATGAAGACTGTTTTCCAGTAGGACGGATCCCACGGTTCTTTTACAAAAGGGATCCGGCTAGTATATCTTCCGGGATCCGTGGATCTGTAGTAACAGAAACAGATTTGATAAAAACATAGGTTTTACAGGTTTTATACCACGAAATATGTTTTATCCTACATTTTCTTTTAGCATGCATACATGACTTCTAATGTATCACGAAAGAATATAAAACATATAAATCAAAGTAAGTGACAAACACATTATGATAAAAATAACCTAGATAAACTAGATTATTAATAATATTGCATTTCAATACTAAGGATGATACAAAGGATTGGGTATATGATCCCAATGTAGATTAACAACACAAAGTAAATGTCTCCATATGTGAACTTCATCATAGGGAACACAAGTGCAATGAGTGTTAAGGCGATGAGCACGAGTGCGATGTAAACCATGTTGATGACGGATCTTTCTTGGTTTCGGTTGAGATGGAATGAGGAGGAAGATGAAATTTTTGAATGAGAGGAAATTTTTGAAATTGGAAGATTTGAAAAAATGAGGGTTTGGTAGAGTGGCCGACGGTGGGGTTATTAATAGGGAAGGAGGAATTTTTGAAATTCGTGTTTTGTTTTATTATTGGATTAAAAGAGATAAAACATAAGCTTTATATACTACGACTATAGACGAGAAATATAACACGTATGTGAGAAAAAGGCTTCCTAATGAAGCTTCATGTAAAACATGTATAAGCACAAAAGATAATCATATAAATACCTAAATAGGTATACTTAATTATCAAGCAAAGTAAAAAGAAAATCATACCTCTAGCGCACTTAGGAATGTCTTTACAAATGACACAGCAAATGTCACTTAGACGATTCCCGCTCCTTTGCGTTTAAGATACCTTCTTAAGGAAGGTATTCTTGTTACCAAGCGACTCCTAAAGCTTGGTGGGTATGAGCTTTGACTAATCAACATGACAAAGAAGATTAGTGCAATTAAATGAAAAAGTAAATAAAAAAATGTTGTTATCAACTCAACATCCAAACATGTAGTTTTGAAAGACATGGTGTTTGCTTTTATGAAAAACCTTCTTTGTAGTTTTCAATTAACCATGGATCGTATCAAGTTTTTAAAGTACAATATACTTCAAGAAACTTGGTAACGAAGCTCTGATGCCAATTGTGGAAAACTAGAAAGGGGGTTGAATAGTTTTGCCAATAAAAACTTCTGTTTAAACTATTTAGATCGACTTATGTCAATCTATTTGGATGTGTGTGTTGGATGTTGATAAACAAGCATATAAAGGTAAGTAATGAAAAGATGAGAGTAAGAAGCACAAAACCACAACACGAGTATTTATAGTGGTTCGGCTACAAGGACACCTTCCTTGCCCTACTCCACTCCCCGAGTCACCTACTCGAGAGTTCGTAATCACTACACCAATCTCCTTATGGCGGAGAAGCCTTCACAACGTCGCCTACCCTTTTTCCGGTGCTAGGCTAACCACCGGGTTCTTTCACTCCAAGGTGAACCACACCTACACAACGTCGCCTACCCTTTATAAGGTACTAGGCTAAGTACCTAGTTCTTTCACTCCAAGGTGAACTACACCTTCACAACGTCGCCTACCCTTTATTAGGTACTAGGCTAAGCACCTAGTTCCATTGAAATGGAGGAACTACTACCACACTACACCAACGACTAATCCCAAAGGAGATCTACTCCTTTACAACATCATCAAGGATATCAATATCCTTGGATCTAATACTAGTCTATCTTGTACATCGAAACACACCATATCGAATGTACATCTAAGGCACCTTTCACTAATGCCTTTGACTAGATCTACAAGACACCTTTCACTAATGTCTTGTGTCTTAAGCACCTTTCACTAACTTGACTAAGCACCTTTCACTAATGCTTCTTTGTCTTGACTTCTAAGCACCTACCACAAGTGCTTATCCTATAGACGATAGATACCCTTCACTAATATCTTCGTCTTGACACTTGAGACATCTTTCACTAATGTCTTCAACACTACACTTCTTTGAAGAAAGAAAGGAATCATCAACAAGAAGACTTGAGAGCCTTGATGATGAGGAAGCATGGCAACTCATGGACTTGAGCTTGCTCGACTTCAAAGGTGGTGATCTTGCCTTTAAGAGGAACCTAAAGATCACACAAAACAAAACTACAAACATAGATCTCTTGGATCTAAGGTTAGTGAGATTTAACTCGGGGAGAAAGTGTGTTAGAAAGGGTAAGAAATAATGAAGAAATGGCTCACTATTATAGAGAGAAAAATCCTCTTGTTCCCGGATCCCACGGATCCCTACCACAAGGGATCCGGCTAGCACAAAGCTAGGGATCCGTGGAACGCTCCTCTTTGCCCATGGGTATTTTGGTTATGGGTCATGGGTCATGGGTTGAACCATGGATCTTTGGCTAGATACAATGTATCTTTGAGTGCAATGCACTTAGTCACTTGGGTATGGGTTGATCCATGGGTTATGGATATTATCCATGTATGATATAAGCATGATGTCATGCAATGGGTTATGGGTCAAGATCCATGGGTTATGGGCTTTGGGTTGTACCCAACTACATTCAATGTATTTGCCCAATGGGTTGTGATACTTAAGTTTCTACCCATTTATATTACCCAATATACTACATACTAGTTATGTGTATATTTTATCCAAATATGTAAACACTAGTTGTTGTACATATGTATTACTTAAATCATAAAATCACTTATACTTGTTTTAGTGTTTTATGTGAAAATGTGAATATGTTAGAAACTATTAGTTCAAACCATTTACGTATTTTATTTGTTTCGTTAATATGATTTTACGTTTGTTATCGACAAAACATTAGAAGATCGTAAAATATAAATAAGCGTTTTCTGAAACTTATTTGTATTAATTCCCTGATCAAGAACATCATGAACACTACCCAGATTTTTCAAAAAATTAACACCAAAAACATAAAACAGCTTATTTTTAGATCTTGTTTGATATTGTTAACACACTTGCAAATCAAGAAATACCCAAAAATTCATACGTAATTCGTATATGTCATACGAAATATGAATTTGTTTGGGGCTTATGACACATAGGGATTACATATGAATTTTCGGGTATTTCTTGATTTGTAAGTGTGTTAACAATCTCAAACAAGATCTAAAAATAAGTTGTTTTATGTTTTTGGTGTTAATTTTTGAAAAAACTGGGTAGTGTTCATGATGTTTTTAAGTGGGGAAGAAGACAAGGGTAAATTAGTAATTTCTCATGGCATTTGACTAACGAGATTTTGTAACGAGAGTTAGCAAGAAACGGGAACAAAGACATTTCTCGCAAAAAACCCAAACGTTAGGTACACAGCTAGCGATTTTTCAGAAATAGGGACATTTCTCGCGAAAATGACAGACTTTAGTGACATTTTTTTCAGTTTACTCTTATATAAATATTCAGTTACAAAATTGAATGATCATTATATATTTGTGTAGTTAATAACACAATGACCATTAATATAGATTTGTGTAGTTACAAATTTGCATTTATATAGTTTTAACTTAAGTTCTAATGTTTAAATTAATGTGTACAATTACAAATAATTGATAGTTATAATGAATAATTATTACTTGTATTAAATTGAATATTTATTTATTTTTTCCAAAAAGAACTAATAATAACAAGTGTATAAGCTTACAAAATTTAAACTTCTAAAAATAAAAGTCCTAAATACTTTATATATAGCAGATGCGTATAGATATTTTATAAAACAAATTACCAAAGAAGACTAATACCATACCCCTTTTTACCAATCAAGACCAAATTTCAACATCTTACCAAAGCGGCCCTCCGGTGCGTTCCAGCGTGGCATGCGCGCACTTCCATTTTCATCCACTCAGACGTTGTGACAAGTATAGCAAGTGCACTCGTTGATTTTCGTGCATGCACGCCACGCGCTGGATCGGGTTGGTTAACTTCTTCATTTTCCTAAACCAGTTTATCACAATTCAAAACACCCGACATACAACCAAACCTTAAGATGATGACAAAGAGGATATGGTGGGGAAAAGATGAGGACGGAGAGGAAATGGTGGGGAAACTATGGTGTTGGATAATGGTGGGGTGGGGAGGATGGAGGATATGGTTCAGGAAGATGGTGGTGCACAATGGTGGTGAGGCGGCAGCGCACGACGCACATGGCGAGAGGGGCGCCGAAGGTCTGGTTTGGTAAGGAGATGTTTTATGGTCTTGTCTTGTAAATACAACTGGGGGTGCTCTTCTTGGGTAATTTGCTCTTTTTTATATGTAGATATGGTTGTTCGGGTTTTTCGGTTCAGTTTAGTTATTTTTTTTTAAATCATAAACCAATTAAAGATCTAGTTTCGGTTTTATTTGGTTTTGGGCGGATAACTTTTCGGTTTATTCGGTGTCAAACCAATTACTTAGTACCCTTAATGAAAAATATTTCATCCGTCTCAATTTAAATATGAGAAAATTACCAAAAGAGGCCAAATTTTGAGGTTAGTTCAATTTAAGACCTTTTCTCACCTCTTTCCCAAAAGAAAATGCTTTCATTCGCCATTCCATACGTATTGTGACGTGTGTCAATCTAACAAAGTACAATCTGAGTTAGGTGAAGATCTTTTAACTTTCGCTTAAACGACAAAATTCCCTTTATTATATTTTTTATTAATTATCCCACCTACCCTCACCTAACTCCATCCACCACCACCACCACCACCACCGCTGCTCAACTGCTCGACTACCACTGCTCAACTGCTAGACCACCACTGCTCACCACCTTACCAGTCCATAACCACCACCACCACCGCTGCTCAACTGCTCGACTACCACTGCTCACCACTGTTAGACCACCACTGCTCACCACCTTACCAGTCCATAACCACCCAAAATTACTTGTTTCATCACTGATCCACCCATTCAATAAAATCCATCTCCACAATTTTATTAAAAAAAAAAAAAAAAAAAAAACGCATCACAGATCTGAGAAACATAACTTTACTTAATTAACCACAATTTTATTGTTAAAAAAAATACGCATCTCAGATCTGAAAAATAAATGAAAAAAATAATTGTAAACTTGGACCACTATTTTTTCCATCTTCAAAAAAATAAATGAAAAAAAAAATAATTGAAAAAAACGAGAGATCATAGATCTGCTTCCATCTTCAAATATTTTTTCCATCTGCTTCCATCTTCAAATATTTTTCAACCAAACCAATTATTTTCAACCATATTCAATTATTGCTATTGTAAATCATTTTTTTTTCATGGAAAAATAGATGATAATATTCCTTACACATTACTAGTAGAAATAGATGAGAAACATTTGAAGACAATGGCTGGCGGTGAAGACAGCGAGCAGATCTGTATTTCAACAAGATGTTGGAGATCTGCTATGGTGGAGATCTGCTACGAGCGTGTTTTGTACATAAACTACGAGCGTGTTTGGTCAACTTTCAGATGGTGGAGATCTGCTATGGTTGCCGGATCTACTATGGTTGTCGGATCTGCTATGGTGGCCGGATCTTCCGTTTGTGGTGGTGGAAGCTTTGTGGTGGAAGCCAGATCTGGTTGATGAAAGAGAGAGATAGAGTATTTATATATGTGGGGTAAATTTGTCATTTAAGTAAAAAGTTAAAAAGCATGCTCACCTAACTTTGTACTTTGTATTGACACATGTCACAATATGTATGGAGTCGAGTAGTTGAGCATGGCTTTTTTGGGAAAGAGGTGAGGAAAGAGTCTTAAAAATGGACTAACCTTGAAAAATTGGCCTCTTTTGGTAATTTTCTCTTTAAATATTTATATTTTTATTTTAGGATGTCCTCAAATAAATGTTCAGTTTCATATTTTAGCCAATTAAAACAGTATTTAGTGGGTATAGATGATTTTTTTTATACATATAATGCAATGGTTTCATTTTTTTAAAATCGTGCATCATGTGAAAATAGATATTTATAATTTACGAATGAGAGATTATATAATAAAGCACATAAAATCTAAGTTATATTGGAGTAGTATTTTTTATTGGGTTTTGCTAACAGCAACCTTTAAGGTTGTTGTTACCAACTAGTTTTTGAAACTTTTGATAGAACATTATACAATGTCTAAATAAAATTATTCAAAATCATAAAAAATTATTAACCATTTCTTAAAATTTCTCACACACAAATTCAATTCACTCTTCTTATTGGTTATTTTAGCGAAAAATGAGGAGCATGTTTCTCACCATGTCTTTATATTAGGAATTTTATAAAACATTTGTTTTTCTTATTTTATGGGCCTAAATAGTTAACGGGTTCCCTGCTTGACCATCACTAAAATCGAACACGGCTATTGAACGGTTCAAACAGGTTTAGTTATTTTCTTGTCTAAGAATTGTGTCAAGAACTATTAAAAGTCGCAGAATAAATTTTTATCAATACTTTTTTTCTTTTTGAAACCTCCATTAAAGATACCTAACACGATTGAGAGTGTAATCCAGGTTGTTTCGATTATTACGACTCAAGAATACACCTAATTCAACACTTTTCTCATAGACATTAACCGCTAATTAAAAATCACATCATATCTGAATCAAAATAAGTTAACTAAGGCTTGGTCTATAATTACCGGAAGCAGTAATTGATTAGTGAACAATAAAAGTTAAAATGGGCAGGTTATCAAAGGCAAAAGTAAACAAAAGTAACATAAAGAATAGATCACTTTTATCATATAAACAATCATTACATCAAGAATTCAAGATCAAAAATTACACAAAAAATCTCTAAACATCCATGGACATAACCGAAAGCCGGCTAGGCGTAGGACGAAAATCAAGCCACCGTCTGGTCGGTTTTCGACCAGACGGTGACAAAGCTCTACGTACAATCTCTTTACTAGCACCCCTCCTTCTTGGGGCCATTATTTCACGTCCGCTATTCCTTCGAACCAACGTCGAATTCAATCTACGAGGCCTTGGTGATGGTGATACCATATCTTTGAGTCTATTTCGGGACCTTTCGGCTGAGATTGATAATCCTTTAACCTGAGAAGGGTGTTGAAGTGTTGTCATACTGTTTTTCTTTTTGGACTTTTGGTGTTACGTTTTTTTCTATGACAAAGAATTGAATTCAAGGAGCTTTTATATATGGGTGGATGGTGATGTGTTGACTTTGACTTTGAAAGAGTATTAGCCGTTTAAGTTTGACTTTCAAACACATGGAACGTTCTATTGTCGTTTTTTGACCGTTGATGGTTGTTTGTTTTGAAGGCAATAACGTGGATTTTAGACCGTTAACCCGCCCAACACGTTATTGGATTTTTAAAGCTGGTGCTATTTGCAGAGATACGGTGGTCGAGAAATAATCGGAACAAGTAAGGGGCAGCCCCCCGTGTTGCGGCGGGTCTTAGGTGGGCTTTTCTTTACGGTTTTTTCTCGCTGTTAGCGTGTTCAATTTGCGTCTAAAGTTATTTTCTTGGTTGCTGTTGTTATTAGGTCTCGTGAATAATTCATTACTATATGTTTAATTAACATTTTTTATCCGTAATTATGTTTAGATTGGGCTGGATTTGGTGCGTTTTTTGTTTATATTGGTTTGTAACAATGGCGTTTGATTATGTATATATTTCAGGTTTTTTTTTAACGATAACTGAGTATTCCTTGAGAGCGTTTCTTTTTTTTAAGCGGTTTTCAAGAAATTTTTTTTGGGTCCCTATTTGGGCTTGTAATTTTTCGTATTTAGAGTTGGGCTTCTATATTCTTTCCATTTCTTTCGATGGCCCTTTTAACGTAAGCATTGAGGGGTTAAAACGGTGTTTGTAACTTGTCTAGCAGTTTTACACCCACCTACTATAATCATTTGGAGATGAGTGCCATGCCTAACATTGATTAAATCAAGGCTGCCAGTGGATCTGAAAACCTCCCGTAAGCCTTTAAGTATCTGTTTAGTACTGAGATCACTGAGGATCGTGCGTTTTTGTTGTGTATGGAGGGGGAGCGCCAGCAACTTGTTGGTTAGATTGAAAAGCGTAGGAGGACCATCATAGAGGCTCAGTGGTATGAGTCTTTCGATAACGATGCGGTTGATTGTTTACAGGGACTCGCTGAGCTTCAGCGTGTGGATCGAGAATTGTTGGTTGCGCTTGATACTCTTATCGATGGGCTGCGTGCTGGGATAGCGACCAAGGAAGAGCAGGTCGGTTTCATGGAGGTAACTGAGCAGACATCCGATGATTAGTCTTGTTGTGGGCAGGTTTTATCAGTCTTTTGTGAACCTTGTTTATAGTAGTCATAATTAGTAATGGTTGTCTAGTTTCCTTGGGATTTTAGGTATCCCATGTGTTCATGTACAGTTAAGGGTTGGATGTAGCCTGTAGCAGGTTACAATTTTGGCATTTATACCACCCATATTATCTTATCCGAACAATGGTGTAGTTATGGTACTTTTAATGGAAACATGATGGAACGTTTATCTTAAGCCTTAAAATTTTTCCTTCGTTTCGTCACGGTTACTGAAATTTTGTTAAGGTTGGTTTGTGACTGTCTTGGTGTGACAAATAGTTATTGTCTGTGGTTTTGGGTAATTGGTTTGTGATGTGCTCTGATAAAGTGGTTGCATTTTTGTATGGAATAAGGCATAAATTTGTGGTTGTAGCTATGGTGGAGGACTATTTAGATGACCGGTGTGTAGGAGTGACAGAATTTCATGGGAGCTATGTTGTGAGTGTTGGCCAAAATGTGTGCGTAGCTATTCGGTATACATTATTTTCTTGCATTAGGCATTCAGGAGAGTGTTGTTTTCAAGGGTTGTAAATTTTAGGTTTCCTTTTTCGTTTTCACCTCTTTAAATTGATGGTGATTACCGAGTATTGTCAAGTAGGTTATGGTGCTTTCATATGGGGTGTTGTTTATGTGTGTATGTCATTATGCATACCTCTTTGGTGGATGTGACATGTGAGGGGTTTCAATATATGTGTGTGTTTGTATATGTTCGACAGTTGTTGATTGCCTGATGTGATTGATAGTCTGTTAACGGGAGATTATCTCATGTGCTTTATGTTAATTTCATTAGGCCATGGTTTTTCGTGTCCTTTTGAACCTAAATAATATTTGTGTTTGGTGCTGTAGTTGAGATGGTTTGGTAGGGAACATCTTTTGTGCCATTTGGCATGCTTGCGAGGCATACCGCTTTTTTCTTTTGCAGTCAGTGTTAGTAGTTTTTTTGTGGAATGTTGGGTTCAGTAAATACCCAAACCCCTTAATCTAGGATTTGAATAGAAAATAACCTAAGTGTTTAATCCGTTAAACACTATCGTGTCCTTGAGTGCATAGTCTCGTTGAGCCATCTTCGAGATACTCGGATGAGGCGAAGAAGAAGCCTCTCCACCAAAGAAAGCGGAACTTAATGGGTGAAGACTAAGTCAAGAAGAAGATGGTGGATTCGGTGGTGATGACAATAACTCACCTGAATCCTAAGACTCTCTCCAAGCTGTTAGCACGAAGACAAATGAAGGAAGAGGCGAAGGCTTTGAAGACTAAAGAATGAGCGGGACTAGGCGGAAAAGTTTACCCAGATAAAACTAAGTCCCCAAGTGCTTTACCGAGATAAAACTAAGTCCCCATCTACTAAAGCCATATCTTCCCATTTATAGTAGCGGCGATACTAAAGGATTCTCTGTTAAGGAAAGAAGCTCACTACCGACTACTAATATAGCAAAATGTGATGTCGAATATATCTATATTCGTGATTCTGTGATCAATGTGTTTGTCTTCTAGGATAAAGTTAAAATCATACTTGTATAAATAGCATAAGAGAATGTGTGAAAAGTTTAAGCTTGTGAATTGTAAAAAACACACATACACACAAGCCAACTTTTCACTCTTCCAAATACAACTTTATCCTTGAGCTAGCTCGCTGGGTTCTAAGAGTTGTGCTCGGACTTAGCCCGAGCTTGAGAGAAGTCACCCAAACTTTGTCATTTCAATCCAGTACTATTCATGAAGTACTTGGGTAGCGATTCTTTGATTTATTTCTAATAAGAATATGATGTTGAAAATTACTTAGTGTGTTTTACTTACGTTAATTTAGGTCATTATTCACTATTAAATTGTTTTAAGTACTTAATTGTTTTTAAACTATAGTGAATAGGGAACAACAAGTGGTATCGAGCAAGGTGATTATAAAACCTTTTAAGCCGCTCTAATAAGTTTTTAAATCAGATTCCTATGGTGAAATTGATGTACCCCAACTAGTCGATAAAAGGGTGGAGCTTATTCATTTGTTGTCCCTAGACTTGAAGTTGGAAAATTCAACAAATGGAAAAAGCGTATGCTTTGCTATTTGATTGGGATGGAACCTTATTATATCAAGTGTATTAATGAGGGTCCATTTGTCCCAATCTTCTTGAAGGTTTGCCCAAACCTCAAGCTCGATGGACTCGGGATGAAAGGAGAGTGGTCAACCGGGACCAAAGACTCAAAAGTATCATCATATCATGTCTTCACGATGATATAATGGAGTCGATTATAATGTCGTAACACGGCTAAACAAACTGGGATGACTGGTCCATAGCCATGAAGGTCCATCGATACCAAGGAAAGCAGGATAATGGACTGAAACTTGAGTATAATACCTTGAGGGCTAAGGATTACGAAACTCTCTCTCAAACTTACACCGTTACAAAACTCTTTTAAATGGGCGGCTAATGATGGTTTAAGTTATCCAAACATGAGATAAATGTTGGTTTTGTTAATTGTCTCCACGAGAAATGGTTGAACTTTTCTCGGGGACTTAGAAATCAAATCACATCCAAACTCTTGAACTTCACGAAATTTATGGGAAATTTGTCTATGAGGAAAACCTCATAAGCAGACGATACCCGACTTAAAGAAGTCTCGGGAAGTCAAGAAGTCCCCGACCATCACCTCACCTATATCAAGCGCCTTCTTTTCTAACAATGTGGTTCAAGATTTTCAAGAAAATTCGGATGATGAGCACGATGAGAGATCAAGTGAGGAGTACCTAAATGACCGAACGTTGAATTTGAGGAAAGGGCACTCCTTGCAAAATCTCAAGGTTTATTAAAAGAAACAAAGGTTTTCAACTGCTAAAGCAAATGAGGACCTTGAATGCTTTAAGTGTCACAAAAGAGGCCATTTGCAAAGGACTTTTTCAAAAACTATTTCGAACCTCTTCTGGACCATCGAGGTCAAATCGAGTCCTCGTGCTTTAGCAAATTTCAACATAAAATCTATCGGTCTCATCAAAACTTTCGAGAATAAATCGGCACGAACAAAACAATAGATTTTGAAGCCAAGTATAGGAAGATCAAAGCTAAGCTTGCATTACTTGAGGCCAGTCCTCGAACCAAAAGTGTTCAATCATGCGGGGTAAAACAAAGGTCTTGTTGCTAAAACCTTGATTGGGATGAAGAGGGTCTCATCGGATGATGAAATGGTGCATGTCGGCACCGATGGCCCTCTCGAGGAAGACAAGCTAGGCGTTGGAAAGAATCATGCCGAAATGGAGAATGGGTCAACATCACAATGAAGAAGGTAAATATTCTACTTTCTATGGATGATGATTACGATTGGCGATCCTATATGAACTATATCAATGTTGATCTTAAGTTTGTAGAGGAGCAAAGACTAAATCTTTTTCTAAGTACAACAAGTTAAGTTTTGAATTGAATAAGTGTAGGGATGAGTTACTTGTGTTAAAACAAAACAAGCTTGAGGCTATTACCTTACAAATTCAAAGCAATTGAATTAGTTAAAAGAAATCGAGCTCTTTAAGATGAACTTAAGAAAGAAAAAGAAATCATTGATAGTTGGACTAACAAGAATCCAAGAGTCTTTGATCTTGTGGGTGCTCCCGGTAGCAAAAAGAGAGTCATAGGTGAACATCATCTTTCGACTCTCACAACAAAGACCAAAGTCCTAAACCATTTGTGTACGGTGGCATGATTACCAATATGTTGTCGATCCTAAGCCCGGTGATTGGATTGAAAGACTTAATCACGAGAGTAAGCTTCTAACTTTGACTCGGAAGAATTCTAGAGCACGAAAGTCAAGCTCTAAAGAGCATGCTTGGACTCCCGGATGTGCCCGAGCACCGAACACATCTTGAGTCGAAGATGAATCTCAAGCACCACTTCCACCTTTGGAACCTCTTGAGTCTTGATCCTAGCTCGAGCTTACCCCATTACATTACAATCTACACTCTCCTAAAGAAAGGTCGGACTTGGTAGAACCATTTTGAAAAGACCATCAAAACCAACTAAACAAGAATCCACCCCATCAAGATTCCACATCCTCGGTCCCCATGGTCGATCGATTCAAAGAATCGATGAACTTGTGAGGAAGCTAGCGACAAAATGGAATCTATTGAAAAGGTCCTGAACCAATCAAGGAGACAAAGTCGACTTCCTCTCTAGCTCAAAGTCAAAAGCCACCACCAAAACAAGCATAAGTGTGATCGTGCCACTATACGGTCATACCATCGACAATTGTTATAGAATCCTTTTTGGATGATTCGTAAAAGGATGATCACATGACTGCGACCACTTGCAATATGTGAGCTCTCGGTCAAGAAAACTACACCAAAGTTGGTCATCGGATGCTTCTTCATCCAAAGCTCAAAAGTTGAGAGCAAAGCCTTTTCCTCCTTGCTCACATCGTGGCTTTAATGATCATCATACGATGATTGTCTTATGAACATATCTTTGTGATATTTGCGGTAACACGACTCATAAGACATCTCAAACATGACAATGTCATCCATGCAAGGAGAAGTTCAAAACAACCAAAATCCACCGAGTCATCCTCGGTCTCTAAATGCAAAACACGTGGTAGCTCATTGCACCACCATGACCATGAATTGATTGCTCAATTCAAAGAGACCATGAGACCCAAGCCCACTAGTAAGTGGGTCGAAGAGAAACTAATTCGGTTTACTACTTGTGCGAGGCATGCCAGGAGCCAATCGGCATCTAGGCGATGGATGCTCGAAGCATGGTGGTGTGAAGGAATATCTACACAAGTATGTAAAGGAACCGGGCCCAAGGTAGTATTTGGTGATAACTCATCATGTCCCAGAAGGTTATGGTTCAAGATGGCGCAATGGAATTGTTTTCTAGGATTGCTTATGTCAATGGTCTCAAATACAATCTCATCGATGTCGATCGACTATGTGATGCTAAGTACATTGTACAATTCAATTACAAACAAGGTACCATTTTCAATGCCAACAAGGAAATTGTGTTGATTGCTCTAGGAGAGCGATTTTATGTCTTAGACATGTCAACTCTCTCTAAAGATGGAACACATCTCTTTGCCAAAGCCACCGAAACTATCAATTGGTTGTGGCACAAGAGACTCACACTTAAACTTCAAAACATCAACAACTTGGCAAAACAAAACAAGGTCCTTGGCTTACCATCACTTTGGTTTTGCAAAAGATAAACCATGCTCGACTGTGAAAAGGCAAACATAAAGAGCATCTTTCAAAACCAAGCAAAACTTCTCTATCAAAGTCGCCTTCACCTCTTGCGTATGGATCTCTTTGGACGGTCGGTCCTAGATCAATCCGGCATGAGAAGTATACACTTGTCATTGTTGATGAGTATTCAAGATACACTTGGGTATACTTTCTTCCAAAAGAGTCGAGCGGTGATACTATAATGTCATTTATCGGGAACATTGAAAACCGAATGACATTACGATGAAACAAATCGAATCGACAATGGTCTGAATTTAGAAATGCTAAGCTTGAAAGTTTACGTGATGAGAAGGAATCTCCCAAAATTTCTCATCTCCTTATACCCCGAACAAAATGGGGTAGCTAAAAGGAAAAACAGAACTCTCATTGAGGTGCAAGAACCATGTTAAATGGCTCACTCTTTCAAAGCATTTACGGACTAAAGCGATTAAAATGTACTGTTACACTCAAAAGCAGGTCAATCATTGTCAAAAGACATAATAAAACCCCATATGAGATATTCAAAGGTAGACTTCGACATCGCCTACTTCCATGTTTTGGATGTCCGTGTTTATTCATAACCACAAGGATAATCTAGGCAAGTTCGATGCTAAAGGCGATGATGGATACTTTCTAGGTTACTCAACGATCTCCAAAGCCTTGAGTGTTATTTAACACAAGGAGACAACAAGTTGAAACCTATCATGTCACCTTTGATGAAAGTATAGAAAGCATCGAGTTCACCAACACTTGATGGAAGAAATAGGAATTGATAACTCATCAAGATATCCTCGATGAGTACAACATCGAAACCAATTCCTCATACCA
This sequence comes from Chrysanthemum lavandulifolium, assembly GCA_022545495.1. Lineage (NCBI taxonomy): Eukaryota > Viridiplantae > Streptophyta > Magnoliopsida > Asterales > Asteraceae > Chrysanthemum > Chrysanthemum lavandulifolium. Next base: position 241,979,073 of record CM040243.1, on the reverse strand, counting down.
AGTCGACATCGACATCTCATATTATGTCTTGCCTCACAACCTATCACAACCAACTATCGGTGAATTCATTGATAATCGATCGGTCCCTCATGGGATAGGTAACACCGATCCAAATGATCGAGGATCCTATAACTCAAGAACCTCTGCGAACAAGTCACCTCAACGGATGATCTAAATGATCCCGTGGCTCTTGCACTGAACTCACTTTGAACTCCCGGTGACATCTTCAAGCTCGGATCCCGCACCACAAAGTAAGTGGATAAGATCTCGGGACATTGAGCTTGTAAACATCATTGGTGAACCCACCGAGGCATGCTCACTAGAAGCATGGCTACTAACTTAATCGCAACTTCACCAATAAATGTCTATATCTCGATTACCTATCGAGATAGAACCCAAAAGTGTCACCGAGGCTCTAAAATACCCAAGCCGGGTTCGGGCTATGCAAGAAGAACTGCAACAGCTTGATAAAACAAGGTCATGACCTTGATCAAATGTCCTCGGGATGTAGTAGTCATAGGAATGAAGTGGGTTTTCGAAACAAAGCGATGAAAGCGGCATTGTCATTAAAAACAAAGTCGACTTGTAGCCAAAGGTTTGATCAACAAGAAGGCATTGACTATGATGAAACATTTGCTCTGTTGCAAGAATGGAAGCCATCGGGATCTTTCTTGCATATGCAACATACATGAACTTGTGGTCTACCAAATGGATGTTAAAAGTGCATTCTTAAATGGTGATCTAAAGGAAGATGTATATGTTCGGCAACCTCCGGGCTTTGAGAGTAGTGAATTTCACGACTATGTCGCGCAGCTTGACAAAGCCCTTTATGGACTTAAACAAGCTCCCGGGGCATGGTATGAAACTCTCTCGCCCTTCCCGATACAAAACAAGTTTGTCACAGAAAGATAGACAACACTCTGTTTGTCTATAGAACTCAACAGGATGTGATTCTAGTCCAGTGTATGTTGATGACATCATCTTTGGCTCAACAAACTACAAACTTTGCAAGCAGTTTGAAAAGCGATGACAAAGAAGTTTGAAATGAGCATGATGGGGAACTCACATACTTTCTTGGACTACAAATCGTGCAACCGATAAAGGAATATCCACGGTCAAGAGAAATACACCGTAAATCTCTTGAAGAAATATGAGATATCTCGATCGTGCCTCGGTGAAGACTCTAATGGTCCCACCTAACAACCTTGGACTGATCTCACGGGCAAATCGATCAATCAAAATCATTTCAAAGGGATTGTAGGCTCACCGATGTATCTAAGCGCTTCGGACCGGACATCCATTCTCATCGTCTAATAGCAAGATATCGCCCAATCCTAAAGAATCCCATCTCACTGCAGCCAAAAGAATACTCGGTACACAGAGGGAACCCCAAACCTTGGACTCTATTATCCAAAATGCTCGGGGTTTGATCTCAAGGTTACTCGGTTACGATTATGCTGGCCGCAACATGGATGAAAAAGCACCTCGTGGTCTGTCAATTTCTTGGAGGAAAACGGTTTGTTGGAGTGCTAAAAGCGGCGATCGGTGGCTATGTCTTCACCGAAGTCGAATATGTGGTCTGCTGCGAGGATCTTTGTGCCAATGTTTTGTGGATGAAGAGTCAACTCGGTGACTATGATATCCACTACAAAATGGTACCCATCTTACGTGACAACACCGATTGCAATTGCAATCTCCAACAACCCTGTCCTCCATCAAAGAACCAAACACATTGATATCGATATCACTTCATCGGGATCACATAATGAAAGGAGACATAGAACTTCATTTCATCCCCACCGAATATCAACTTGCGATATCTTCACCAAACCTTTGGATGAACCTACATTCGTGAGGCGAAAATTTGAATTGGGAATGCTTGACATTGAAAGTCGGGCATCCGAAAATCAATCTCGATGAGTTACGTGAAGCGGTTCGTCTCCCGAACATCCAAAATCTACCTCTCACCGAATGAGTAAGACTCAATCGGGGTCCACGACATAATGCATTGAATGAGTAACTAAATGCTTCAAGTATTAGTTACTTAAATATCCTAGGTTGGTAATCCCACCAATTTAATATAGGAATACATGTCTTCATGTCGGAGTATCATCATTTACCTCACCCCACTTGGCATTAAATGCCTTCTCACATAAAATATCATATGGATATTTTATTATCGCTAAAGTGCACTTTTCTTGTGCATTGCAACTATTTTCCTTGAAGGACGGATTTTTTGCGTGAAGTAGTGGGTGGCATTAAATGTGGAATATCAAACGATTTCAAAAATGGTCTTTACATATCCACATTTATACAAAACCACCCTCTCACTACTCTATAAATACCCTCTTCAAAACCACAAAACACACACAAATTATTTTACGCAACTAAACTCTGTCAAAATCCTTTCTCAAATCCGAGAAAAATTTGTGTGTTCTCAAAATCTTTAAAACCTCTTTTGGAAAACCCTCTTTGTAAACATTTACAAAAGTTTTCATCACAAACTTGAGAGATCTAAATACTTTGATTGTTCTAGTCAAAACATTTTTTAACCCTAAAATCTTCTTTAATAGAAATGGCTAGAACACAATCTCGGTTTGCTTCTCGATGGTGGGGATCTTACTAACGTTGAATTTAAAACAAATAATGTCATAGGAAATTTTGAATACCACGAAAATGTCCCAACCTATAAAGACATTATAAATTTTTTATTCAACCGCCCACTCAAAACGGCCTTTGTAAAATGTCCTCGATCTTGTACCCAAACTACCTCGGGGAGTTTTGGGCTCTGACTAAAGCCTTTGACCCGACACCTTCTATCGATGAGAATAACCTTAGACCACTCGGGAGTATCTCATCGAGTTCGGTCTTAATGGGGAAACAATACACCTCGGATTACAAAAGCGTTTTGCACTTCAGCGAGGTTAGATTATAACAAAGGTATTTATGTCGCCCATCCACGAACCCTCCACGGTGAAGGATGGGTTAAAACAAATCGTTTAGATCCAAATTTTTGGACAAGACCCGATCACTAAAAGCTCATTCCCGTGGCTTGGAGGATCCTCTTCACTTTGTGATTGGGTCCTCGGAGGAACCACTCATCCACTGAACAAGTTAACTCTATTCGATTGATGATGGCATCTTGCTCGATGAATGGGGTCACTATCGACATAGGGAGATCATTTACGGTGATCTCGTAACTGTTACTCTGAGCAAAACTAGGATGAAGCACGTTTCGTATCCTAGGTTTGTCTCTTGTGCTTGCAATCGTTCTTGGGTTCAAATTATACTCGGGATGAAAAATTTGGAAATTTACCGGCATCCTAAGCCCATCAAATTTTCAAAAGGACCCATCCTTGTCACTCCCATTGAATTGACGGCCCACATGATTCTTGTAAACAATCAAAGTGGATCGGTGTCTCAAACCCCGCTCTTAAAAAGAAAGGGAAGTCTCGGATCGACTAAGACTAAACCAAAGTCTCGGGGCCCGAGGCTTGGAGCTGACCTAAGAGGCACAAAAACCCGAGACTAAGCAGACACCCACCGACTGGGCAACAACCACCCCGTGACAACGAAGGACACCGATACATCACGATCGGTGCCTTGGTCACACCTACTACTCCTCAAGATCCGGAGGAAACAAACAACCCACCTGGTAGGGGCGCTTCCACTATGCCCGATGATGACATTAACAAATCCAAGTCTTTGTGCGAGGGCACAGATCAATCCCAAAGACTGGGGAAACAAACAACCCAGCGATAGGGATACAACAATCATGACTCCGCCAAAGTGCGGGAAACACCCACCGATGTCTCGGGGGTCACTGGGGACAAAGACTCGGAGGAAAGAAACAACCCGCCGACACGGAACCAAAACCAATCGACTCGGGAGAAGGCACTGGGAAACTCCCACCGATGTCCGAGGGGTCAGCGGGGACAAAGACTCGAGAGGATATATACCACCGGCGATATGGAACCCATCACCAACCCCTTACTCACAATTCTTGATGTCACCGGTATTCTATTCTCGAGGATGAACTTCTTTGGCGAAGATGAAATTTTATCGGTTTGGAGAAGAAATGGACACCGAGGTTCAATCGAACAAGAGCCTCAACTCGATCCAAAGGAGCATCTGAGTCACCATTTCATCAGAAGATAATGACTCGGACTCCTCATCATCCATTCTCAGGAATTTAACCGTTTGACAACATTCTTCCATCACCGAAAGGCGGCTTGTTTAGTGGATCACTAAAGCCTCAAGGAGGCGTATAATCGAGGTTCTTGAACAATTTGGGATCAACACTGCTGAAGCGGGACCGACTCTGACGATCTTTGATCGATGTGCTCACCTTCAATGAAAATGTTCATGAGCACGAGATCTCATGTACCAACACCTTATCGGTGGATGAAAACACGGTTAAGTTTCTCAAGCATCTTCATCATGTGGAGTTACAATTGATGAAATCGGGGATCTTTGTTAAAAGACCCGACAATCAATGCCAAAATCTTGGAAGCCATTTGAGGTGTATGTGAAGAACTCATCTCGACTCACCGAATCGATTGAAATGCTCCAATATGCCAATATTCGTGGTCTCCAATCTTGATTCGGTCTCTTCGACCTTAGTGGACTCATTGAACACCAGTGGTGCTATGGCTCAGCCTCGTCTTCCATGGCACGGAATCTTGGTCCCCGGATGATCGCTTCGAGCTTTCTCAAGCTAACTTGGATACAAAGGTCTTTGGTCTTCAGCGGATACATCGAGATTAAGGCTATGATCATTTGAAATATATCAGCCTTCAAGGGTCAAGCGACTCCGTCCCTCAAGGCACTAACTCCAACTCTTGCCCTCACTGAAGTTCCCAGCAGTTGAGGGGAGAATCTTCTTGAAGAAACTCCTCTTCACACGGGGAGCAAACACCTCCGATGTCAGTGGCTCCAACATCATCTCGCACCTGGTCTCAAGAATACCCATATCCTCACTACCACCACAAACATCAACAACAACAACACCGCGGTCACAACAACAACACCACCCTTAGTTGCATCATCTTCCTCGGGCGGGACAAAGGCAAAGGCATAATGACAAGCTCACGAGCACGAGAAGATTCCCTATAAAATCGGTGACATGAATACTGCTCACACCACAACGGTGAGTAAACATCTTGCTAAAGAAGAAGAAGATTGAAAGTAGCTAAGGAAGAGAAAAGAACAAAGAAGCACCGCAAAGGTTGTCACTTGGAGAAGGCGAGAACATGGGATTAGATGCAAGCAAGCTCCAAAAGGTCGAGTAGGGCAAAGTTCAAGGATGCTCAGTACGCTCGAGATGGCTACAATGAAAAGCAGTTTGATGCAAAGAAAAGAGCGAAGGTGTCGGGGCAAGAGCAATTGATCATTACAAGCTGGACAATGACAAGTCGAAGGAAGCTGAGAAAATCACGATGTCAAAATCATCCCAACTCCAAACCACTAGCAATGAATGTCTACAGGGGGGTGATAAGAGACATTCGAGATTCATGATCCTTAACTTTTGTTGATTTTGGGATCATTGAACTCGATGAGCTTAGTCCAATCATTGAAAAGAAGCAAAATAAGGTGGTCAAGGACACGATGAAGATGCTCGACAAAAGATATGAAAGATCGAGAGATGCACCACCTAGCCTGGGAATTCACTGCCTTGGTGCACCTCAAGGATCTCAACCACAAGCATCCACCGGTAAAGGAAAAGAGTTGAGTTCCACCGAGATCAAAGTGCACGGCTTAGAATGCAACATAGAGCTGCACGAGGTGTGAAATTTGTGACTGTCTAGTGATTGAAAAGCACGAAGAGGGCTATTTTTCATTGATGTCTCGGAACCCGACATTCAAAGGTGGAGTGATATCGATCGAGCAGGAGTGGCTACTATGATCGGCTATATTCGGTGGCCTCTCGGATCCAATCCCCAAAGAAACATCGAGGTTTTGTCAAGACCGAATGCTAAGATAAGAGACCATCGACGGAAACACTCATCACCAAGAAAGTGAAGCTTGAAGCCTTCGGGAATCCATCTGTCTTGACATCATGTTATCTTTTCTATGTACTAGTGATAGGAACCATGTAAGATGATTAATAAAGATGTATGTTTTTGTTAAAATACTCGGTGTTCCATATTGTATTCATTAGTAAATTCGATGTAAGAAGAAGCCATTTGCTCACTTACTTGATCAAACTTAGGCTATTTGTATATCAAATAGGGGAGGCTATTGGGTTGATAAATACCCAAACCCCTTAATCTAGGATTTGAATAGAAAATAACCTAAGTGTTTAATCCGATTAAACACTATCGGTCTTTGAGTGCATAGTCTCTCGGTGAGCCATCTTCGAGATACTCGGATGAGGCGAAGAAGAAGCCTCTCCACTCAAAGAAGGCGGAACTTAATGGGTGAAGACTAAGTCAAGAAGAAGATGGTGGATTCGGTGAGTGATGACAATAACTCTTGAATCCCTAAGACTCTCTCCAAGCTGCTAGCACCAAGACAAATGAAGGAAGAGATGAAGGCTTTGAAGGCGAAGAATGAGCGGGACTAGGCGGGAAAAGTTTACCCAGATAAAACTAAGTCCCCAAGTGCTTTACCCGGATAAAACTAAGTCCCTATCTACTAAAGCCATATCTTCCCATTTATAGTAGCGGCGATACTAAAGGATTCTCTGTTAAGGAAAGAAGCTTCGCCACCGACTACTAATAGCAAAACAAGAGTAATCAAATATATCTATATTCGTGATTCGTGATCAATGTGTTTGTCTTCTAGGATAAAGTTAAAATCATACTTGTATAAATAGCATAAGAGAATGTGAAAAGTTTAAGCTTGAGAATTGTAAAACACACATACACACAAGCCAACTTTTCACTCTTCCAAATCTGACTTTATCCTTGAGCTAGCTCGGTGGGTTCTAAGAGTTGTGCTCGGACTTAGCCCGAGCTTAGAGAGGAGTCACCCAAACTTTGTCATTTCAATCCCAAGTACTATTCGCAAGTACTTGGGTAGCGATTCTTTTGATTTATTTCTAATAAGAATATGATGTTGAAAATTACTTAGTGTGTTTTACTTACGTTAATTTAGGTCATTATTCACTATTAAATTGTTTTAAGTACTTAATTGTTTTTAAACTATAGTGAATAGGGAACAACATGGAATCTACAGCCTTACTTGTAGTGGAGTTGTTTAGTTTTCCTGTTAGTGGTGCACGTGATTGACTGTTCAAGTATATGCGTTGTGATGCTGTCGATATTGTTGGTTGTGGAAGATGACGTGTTTCCATTTTTTTTGTATAAATGTAGGTTTGCATGTCTATCACTTTGTGTTTGTCTATGTTGTGTGATAGGTTGTTTGTTATAGGCATGTCACGCACAAATTGTTTGGTCGAGCTTAGTTTTGCTGTAATAGTGATGCGTTACTGAGGATCGGATGTGCTTGTTTTTTGAAAGGGAGGTTATCGTGGCGCGTGATCGGGAGGCCATGGTGCGCACGTTGTTTTGAGATTGGACGCATATCACATATTTAGAGGACCTTATCCAAGAGGTTCTTTAAGAGGGACCCGACATTGTTGCTACCACTCCTGTCACATATCTGAGACAGGTTCAAGCACGGGAGAGGTTGAAGCAGCCACATTTCGAGCAATGGTACGTGAGAAGCATCTTCGCTCTCCGTGTGACCATGAGGTGCATTGACATCGAGGGCTCTCGATGTTTTGTTTGTATCTATATTAGGAATTATCATGGTTGGCTTGCTTGTTGTACTTGTCTTATCGTGTGTCGTGAGTGTTGTTACGTATTTCTATTTTATACGTGATGTTTGTGTTCAATTAAGGTATGTGTCTTAACCTTAGGCTTTATATGTTTTTCGATTCTTGGGATGCTTGCGGTTTGTAGCAAGGTAGTTTTGTTGTAAGCAATGGTTAATATTATTGGTTTTTGAATGTGTTGTTGGCGGTATTACACATTTGTTGAATGGTGTGGTTGTATCATCCATAGCTTGCGATGTTAGTTTTGATGGGAGTTAGTTATAGGGAAGCGATGGTCTTATAGATACTATTGGATACATTTTTGTGGACGCCTGCCTATTACGCTTTATTGGATACAAACGCCTGCCTATTACGCTTTATTGGATACAAAATGTACAGGCTAATTTCGTGATGTATTTTTTTCTTTTCTTGTTTTTTAACAGGCGGCCTTTGTTAGCGATTATGAATATGTTTGTTTGTATTGTCGTATGCACGTTATCCATTTAATGTTCTCGCAATTGAAGTGTATCACTTTTGTTTGGGACTGAAAATCAAGTGAAATGTTTAACATTTATTTATTACATAGAAAAAAGGATTACATTATATAAGAAATAAAAGCACGATGCATAAAAAAGGACATATATTGACATTGTTAAAGATAATCCGGATGATCTCAAGTAAGGGGCAGGCGGGTTTTAGGTGGGTTTTTCTTTAAGGTTTTTTCTTATTTTGAACGTATTCAATGCGCGTCTAAATTTTTTTTTCTCGTTGTTGCTGTTATATTAACCGATGTCGTGGTTTACCATGGATTTCCTATTAGTAGTTGTTTGCGTATTTAGTTGGTGTATAAAATAATTCTTTACTATATTTTAATATGTCGAATTGCTTTGTTACTTTTTTTTTTCTTTTTTTTTGATTGTTGTGTTGTTTTTTTACTACTAAGTTTTTGCTGTTTTTTTTAACATTGGTCCGTCGTCAGCAATCATGAATATGTTTATTTGCATTGTGATATGCACGTTACCCCGTTTAATGTTTGTGCAAGTAGAGTGGATAAGTTTTGTTTGGGACTGAAAATCAGGTGAAGTGTTTAGTATTTATTTGTTACATGGAAAAAGGGATTACATTATTTAGGAAATAAAAGCACGATGCATAAAAAAGGACATATATCGAGATTATTAGAGGTAATCCGGATGATCCCAAGTTTGAGAATTGTTAGAGTCGTAGCCGTCGTCATAGGTAAATGAACACGAAACGTTGTACTCGCTTTCACCCCACTTCGCATGCAGCATATTGTATTCTCTATCTTGACGGTTTTTGTCTTCCTCTTCCGCTACGGCTTTGCGAATAGCTTCTTCCATTTCTCTTAATACCTCTTCATCTTGAAGAATGAGCCTTTCTCTTTCGGCTTCATCTATTTCCGCTTGTGCTTTGTCTGCCTCTTTCGTTTCCAGCTATTCTCTAAGAGCCGCGTTAGCCATTTCTAATAAGAAATCGTCTTCGTAATTATGCTCGTCAGAATCTTTTTTTTAGACAAATCTTCACCGGCATCGTTTTTTGACATTAGAGATACTACCAGATGGATGTTTTTATGTATGTGTATTGATGCATGTGTCTGTAACATGGTGTTGGTGGTATATATAGTCAAATGAATGTTCTTGGAAGGATAGATAAGGATAAGTGCATATCTATCTAATAGGTTGAGTGGATGAACCTTTTGCAATATTTATGCTTACAGTATTTTGGTGTTTAGCCTATTTCATACTTTTTTTTTGCAAATTTGTTTTTTTTAATATTGAGTTATTATATGTAGCTATGATGGTATATTAATAGAGTGTTGCTGGTGATTGTGTATGATTATTTGTTATTTAAAATTGCGCGGCTCTTTTATTTGAAACGTCGTTCACTATATCAGTTGAACGTTATGAATTTTCTTCATATGTTTGCGGTCAGTTTGGCGAGGTGTATAATTTTAGCCGCAGCCTTCTTCGCTTCTAAGAATAAAGCATCCATGGTTTTTTTTCTATGTTTTTTAAATGAAAGCACATAACATTTTCACATAATTGTTATTATCATTTTTCCAAGAGATTTGTGTCTTTGGTATGTTCGACATTAAAGTCACTTTTTGATAAATCGTCGATGTTTTTTCAGATATCATGTTTTTTAATATTAATTCATATATATACAACCTTTTTTTCTTTTCATTCTTTTCTACTCTCTATTTGACATAACTTTTGTTTTAATATGGGTTGTGAGTGGTCGGTTAATAATGTGTTAATGTTCGTAAGTTAAAAGGGTGTTATGATTATCGTTATGTTTATTGGTTATAATTTAGAAGTATCTGTATTGTTTTTCGCGTTGTGGGAAATATACATGTGTTTGTGCCCCCTTTTTTTTTATGTACCATATGCTTATGAGTAAAAAAAAACCCGAAACATGTGGTGACGTGATTTTAATCTTTGTGCAATATTTTTCGCCCGCATTTTTTTTGTGAACCACCATTTACGGATATTTATGATACTTAGAACTATGGGTGCCAATTTTGGTTTCTTAAAGGAAAGGTGCACGGTTGGTTTATTAGGGTATTGTATAGTCTTGTCGCCAATTTTCTTTTATATCACTATTTCCAACAATCGGTAATCATGAGCATACTTTCCCTTTGACTTGCTATGGGGATTTGGGGCTCAATGCGTGCGTTAATGAGATTGTATATATCTCATATGTATTCGTGATACTAATCATTTTAGTCACGACCTTCGTTTCTCTGTCAACAATAGTTATCTTTCTTTGGTTGAATCCGTGGTGCCCATATCTTCTCAAGAGGGTTACTTCCTAAAATGGTGATGGATTCCACATTTACGAGAGGCTTGCTCGGATTGCACTCTCGATAACATATCAAGGCGTAGCTCGTGTTTGTAGAAAGGTATAGGCATGCTAATTTATGGTATAAGAGCGTGCTAGGAGGCGTGCCTCGGAGGCAAGGAGAGGATTAGGGAAGTGAGAGGCTATCTATCTGGCGGGCGCCGCCCGACAACGGCGTCCTTGCACATCTACTTGCGGTAATAAGGTTGTCAATTGCGGTGAATGAACAGCGTGTTCGGAGTGGGAATCGCGAAGCCGTGGAAGCGTTCGAACCGCCGACATGATGCTAGACTATCTCGAACCTCGTTGCAACCTTAGGTTGTTATTAGGTGGTCTAAGTATGTTAGTTGTCGCTCTTATCCCGGTATGATTGTCTTTTGGGTAGTTACGGGAGTATGTTGTGCTATGTAGGTGCGTTTTATGTGTTTGTTAACCGGTTCTTTAAGCGTCTAGTCTAGATATAGGATAGTAACACAGCAGTTAGTAGTTGTGTAAGCATGTTGGTGCATCAATATGCAAATTACGGTTAGTATAAGTGTAGGATTGTACATACATCTGTACATGTTGGTATTGTAAGGCTAATGCCTATATTTTTGTAATGAAACTTGTAAGGTTTTAATCATTTCCATGGTGTTGTTTGTTTATGGTTTTTTGTATTTCTGATTTGCGAAGGTTTCTGTTGCACATAAACTGTCGGGTTGTGGTTATTGTGTGTGCCAGTGGTGATGTTTTTGTCGTGCGGTGCGTACGAAATAGCTGTGAGTATTTATAAGTTGTGAAATTATTGATTTAGATGAAACTCGGGCGTATATGTGTGCGGAATTTGCTATAAATTTGAAAATACATAGTTGTATAGTTTGTTTCTTTTATATGTATGTTTCATGGTCAGCGAAATGTATGATTTAAATTGAATGCGTGGTCGTGGGTTCGTATACTGCAACCATCTTGTTCCTTCATCCGTAGTTGTTGATTAATAGTGTTGCCACGCGTTGTGTAGAGAAACGGCTAATGGTAAGTGAGCGCGTGTTATTTTAGGGAGCAACCATTCTTGTGTTTTGTTATATATGTTAATCGAATAATTGTAAGCAGTGGTTGTTGGTGGTACAAAATAATTGGTGGCTGTTGGTGGCACAAAGTAGTTTAGATCACACAAACATCTGTTGGTCAGTCTAGATCATGAACATGGTTACATGTCTGTTAACATACAGTAGAAAAGTTTGTGCAATCATTATTTTCAGCTATTCAAGCGAGCAAACCTAGTATTATACATATCACACACAAATTGTTCACAATATTTTAAACCGGGTAGATCATGCGTTTGGTGGGCCGCTAGTCTGTTTTAGCCTTTTTGATGTTGGCCACAGCGGTTTCTGAGTCGGATGTTGCAAAGAGCTCCCTCTTGACGATCGATGGTCCTTGTCGGTAGTCGTATCAAGCTTGTTAAGAGGATCGGTGTTAATGGTAGCGGGGTTGTAGATTCTTGGGTTATTTCGATCACGTATCTTGGACAATAGGTGACATGATTGTTGACGTTCCTTCATCTGGGGTGTTTATGAAATTGGAAATGCGGCGAGAGATACGATGTTCTTACCGTCCACTACAAATTTTGGAAAATTCTTCTTGCTCTTGGGCAAAGTGAATTGTAAACAAAGCGCCTTGTATTTTCTAATAGCAACTTCTCGAGTATTATTCTTGGATTCTTATCTTCTACCTCCTTTATTAAGTCCACGCAACCGATCACCCACTTATCCGTTTACGGGCTAAAGCAACTCATGAATCGTGCCGCTTTAATCTTCAAATCTTGATGAGTGTGTAAATACTCATCATTTTGGGTCAATCTGATCGCAAAACGTTTAAAATGCTCGGAAATGCATCAAAATATCGAAAATATTCCAAAATTGCATTTTATATGTTTCGGATGCAAAATGTTTAAAAGCGGATGAAAAATGAGCAAAGTTTGCATAATTGGCGGTTCAGGTCCCCAAGTTTCAAAAGTTGTCAAAAATAGTCCCGAGCACATAAATTCAAAGTAAAATCACCAAAGGTCCTTTTAAAATCATAAGTTTTCATAATTAGTCCTTTGGTGAAAAATGTCAAAAGTTTTGAGAAATTACAAGTTTGGTCCTTCAAGTTTAAAATTTGGCAAAAATGGTCCCTGGAAAAATTGAAAATGTCGGTTTGGTCCTTGTACTATTGCAACTTGTCAATTTCAGCCCTGAAACATCTTTGCAGAATTGGCAACAATGGTCCTGAATTTTCATAAATTACACAATTAGTCCTTGATTATTAACCCCTAAACTCCTTTGGACTTGTCAATACCATTTTGGACCCTTTTCCATTTGACCACCAAACCATTTGGACCTTCCCTTTTAATAATCCCGATCAAATACACTTTGACTTTTTCCTCCTTCACGAAACCACCATTATCACCCCTGCTGACACCTCTGCGCCACACTCCACCCTCCATCATCACCCCTACTCCTTATCACTCCAAATACACTAAGACAAGATGCATTTAATGCACCTTTACCAAACACTCAACCCCAGTGGTTAAAACAACTTTTGGCGCCAAAACCAATCAAGCGGCTAAAATCTATTTCAAGATCAAGGGCCAAGATTGTTAGTGGGATTTGAAGAGAGGTGAAAGAAGGAGTTTTGAGTATAAATAAAGGAAGGAAGAAGCAAGATAGAGCGATTAGTTAGTTTTAGTTTTTTCTAATGTCGTTTTCAAGTTAATGTTTTAGTTTAAGTAAAAATGTTGTAATTTCACTTTCTTTGTATCACATTTAAGTCAAATTATCATTGTAATGAGTTGTTGAGTATCAATCCAAGTTCTTAGATAAATTCCAATTTTCATGTTGTTGTTGAAATCTCGGTTTCTAAATTCTCTTGTCCAAGTTTCTAATGGTTTGTTTTAAGTTCAAAATGGTTTAGGTAAGTTATTTCTGACTTTTGTAAGCTTAAAATCATTTTCAAGCAACTTTGTTCCATGGTCAATAAAGTCCTTGAGAAAGAAATTTGGTCAAGGTCTTGGAAAGGGAAAAGGGTGATCTGAGAGGTTGATTTGGGGTTGGATTAGACTAGGTTAGAGTATATTTGGTTTGGTTTAGCCTGCTGACTCGTTCGACATGTTGTGATGTCTGTCTCATTTACATTTTCAATATTATGCTTGTTTACATTTACGTGGTTACCATCGGTGTAGACCTGTTTAAATAGTGGTATTTAGTTCATGTAAACTCGGTTTGATGGTCCGCATAGGCTAGTTGAGAAGTTGGCTTTATTTTAAGTGCATATCGGTGTTCGCAATTGGTGTTTGGATTTGCTATTTATAGTGTGTTAGAGGTTTAGTCAGTTGTAGATCCTTGTTGCTTTAAATTTGTTAAGCTCATTTGAACTCATACTGTCTCAAAATTGCACTTACATTTGTCCAAAGTCAAAATCCCATGTATCTGTCTTAACCTAGTTCATCGTTGGATTTTCAAAATTCAAAAGCTAGTTTTGTGTTCCAAATTCATAAACAAAGCTTGCAATAGCTTCATTTAATCTTATAACATCATTTTCAGTTGGAAATCTAGATCAAAGCTCGATTAAGTCAACATTTCATTTTCTTCAAAGTCAATTTGTACAAAACTGTTTTGGGCCTAGCTAGAATGAATTTTCTTGGACTCATTTCGAGCCAATCTAAGTAAAATTGTGGGATCATTAAGTTCACTGGTCTATTTTACTATTGTGATTTTGTATCTTTTGTGAATTTTTCTTAAGCCCTAAACAGGCTTGTGATTATGAGCTTATATGCCTGTCTGAGGCACCGATCTGCATGTGTTTTGCGCAGATCTTGCAGCCTCTGCAGAGCTCTTGAGAGCTTGTCCAAGGCTCCACTTTGGTTTACAAGGTCCAGCCGGTGTAGTTTAGATCCCAAGTCTTGGTTTTCGGTTTGACTTATCTAGTTGCTTATTTTTAAGCCCAAAGTAGACCCCTTAAATCATGTTTGGCACAAAAGCTCAAACATCAAATCTGTGCTAGCTTGCCATCCAGAGGTTGTAGCTTGTTGTTTTAGTTGCTTTAGAGTACTCTTATCATATTTTAGCCTTTGTATGCAGTTTGGTGCTTGTTGTGCTCATTTAGCTTATTAAAAGTGCTTATTTTAAGCACATTCCATTGCAACCTCATTTTCCTCCACACAAGCTACTGCTTTTCTATTTTCCTAGATTCCAAATATAATTTTAGAGTTTTCCTGAAATTTTCAGATTTTTCCAAGTCGGTTTGCTATTTTTCTTGATTTTAATTAATTTTAAGCATTTTAATTAGCATTAAATTCAAATAATTAGAAAAGTTTCAAAAAAATAATTTTTCAATTTTATTAAGTTAAGATAAATATAAAAAGCCAAAAAATATTTTCTAGATTTTCTTAGTTAAATTTGTATTTTTAAGTAATTTAATTAGTTTTTAATAGTTTTTAATTCCTAGAAAATAGAAAAATAATCAGAAAAATACAAAAATAGTTTTGAAAATTCTCTTTTGATATTTTAGACTTTTCCAATTCATAATTTTATTTTTCAAGCTTTATTTCATATTTTCTCTCATTTTAGGTTATTATTTAATAGTTAAAAATAGTTTTTAATTAATAATAATTAATTAAATAGTTGTAAAAATAATTTTCTTTTCTATAAATTTTCTTTTATCATTAGGATTGTAAAATGTTATTTTCATATTTTTAGGATTTATATTGTGTAAGTTTCACGTTTTCATTAAGACGTCGCGTGGTTTTTAATTCTAGTTTTATAAAACATAAAACAAAACATCATTTTGCAAATAGTGATAGCGTTTATTTAATATTTTTATCTTTTAATTTCCTTTAATTTGCATTTAAGCCTCTGTATTTGTTGGCTCTCTCTGTAGTTATAATAATCTCGAACCTCTTTCCATTCAAATCCTCTCGATCACTATCGTTTGGTGATCCATTGCATACTTCATTGGGACATAACGACCCTGGGAAACACTATACTCCACGATCTTCATTGAGTCGTGTCCTAACCGTTTTAAGTTTCTACGGTCGGCCATTCACAAGTGGCGGCTTGAGTGAGAAAAACTTGACGGTTTGGCACGGATCAAATTTTTAGCGTCTAGCTCTCAATTTCGTTTTATTCACGATGGCGGTGATGATGAGGATACACTTGATATCCTTCAATTCTATAAAATTCATCAAGTTCATCAAATGATATCCCAGCAGCTTGAGATTCATTCTCAAACAATTGCTATCACACCCAAAGCTCCCACTCGCTCTCGAACATGGGGACGAGCATCTTGACTTTGTTCACGAAAAGGAAGCGGACGAATTCATAAAGTCTAGTGTTGAGAACCTTGTCCCAATCCCGAGAGAGTCAGAGGAACTTCGATCATATGTGTGATTCTCTTTCCCTCTTGAGTGTTCAAATGATCATTTGGAAACTTTCTCCGATTTTAGCGACGATTGTGCTTCCTTTGGAAACATCGGTATGTTGAGGCATCACTTCCACAATCGATCTTGATCCCCTTCTTGAGGAGTTCGCGATGAACTCATTCACATCAATCCACTCTTTGATTTCAAAGCCGATCCGGGAGGCGAAAGTCCCTCGATGATGATCGTTCACTCACTTCTTATCCCAACAATCCAATAGAGAATAATGATCACTTTGTTCCCGAAACATTCAAAGCTACTTTCACCAATCCTCTATTTGAATTAGACTCGAATTCACTTTAATTTCGAGAATCCACTCTTTGACACTCAGTTGAGGATAGTGATGAGCCCACAATGGAACAAGAGTTCACAACATCACTTCATGTGAATGATTCTCTTCATGAAGAGTTCTCGGTGAACTCTCATGACATATCTCCTCGGAACATGATCATTTCTATTTTGATCTTGAGGATGATATTAGCTCGGAGGAAGGTGTACTCTATCATACGAGTTTGCCTATTAATGATACTACCCTCACCCTTCCTCCCGATATGTCTACATTTGAGGATGAAGAATGGATCTTGATTGTTATCAAAACCTTTCTTCCTTTCCTCAAATATCTTGTGATTTCTCTTCATCTTCACTCCTTGGGAATGAAGACACTATCTTTGACCCCGCATTTTCATTTATCATTTTGAGCGGTTCTATGTATATCTCATCGGTGTGGAACTTTCACGTGCTTCAAATGTTTGTCCGAACATCTTGAATGAAAGTCCGATGGAGATTGTTTCTTCCACTTTGCTTCCCATGAACCAATGAATTGAAATTGAGTCAAGCTAGCGACTCATTAATCAAAAACGATAGCTAAACATGGGTTTTCACCCATGTGTTCCACTAGTGTGGGGAGTTGCCCCATGTTATATATATATAAGTTTTCTAAAAAAAAAAAAAAAAAAAATGGCCGTAGTATTTCCCTTTTCGTTCTTTGTTTCGGCATAACGGTACTTTGAATATTGAGGGCAATATTCATTTCTAAGTGTGGGGGAATTCTCACGAATTTTATCATGTATTATCCGCCTAATTCCCGTTTTTGGCCAAATTTTTTTTGGAGTAAGTGTTCTACACTTACTCAATTGGTTATCGATCCACCATGTCTAATAAACAAAAGGATTGGCTAATTCAGAGCAAGCGGCTCTTGGTAAAGATATATCAAATCCGTTGACTATTGCAATTTGCCCAAAATTGTATGGTATTCATTCACCATATCCTAAAAAGTGAAGAGTTGGCTAGCTGCAAGTTTATGGCTTATGGTAAAGGCGTTGGAAAAACCATAATTGGTAATCACTCACCAAAGATAATATTGATAATTTATCTAAGAGTTGGCTAGTCGAGCAAGCGGCTTCGTAAAGACAAACCAAATCCGTTGAAAGTCGGTGGTTTGCTCAAAATCACATGGTTATCGGTGTACCATGGTTCTTACTTGAACTGAAACATTTGGCTACTCGAAGTAATGGCTTTTGGTAAAGAGATTCAAATCCATTAAGTTTTCTCAAAAGATTGCTAGGGACTAGCAATAGTTTAGTGTGGGGATTGATGAGTGTGTAAATACTCATCATTTTGGGTCAATCTGAATCGCAAAACGTTTAAAAATGCTCGAAATGCATCAAAATACTAAAAATATTCCAAAATTGCATTTTATATGTTTGGATGCAAAATGTTTAAAAATGATGAAAAATGAGCAAAGTTTGCATAATTGGCGTTTCAGGTCCCCAAGTTTCAAAAGTTGTCAAAAATAGTCCTGAGCACATAAATTCAAAAGTAAAATCACCAAAGGTCCTTTTAAAATCGAAGTTGTCATAATTAGTCCTTTGGTGAAAAATGTCAAAGTTTTGAGAAATTACAAGTTTGGTCCTTGAGTTTAAAATTTGGCAAAATGGTCCTGGAAAAATTGAAAATGTCGGTTTTGGTCCTTGTACTATTGCAACTTGTCAATTTCAGCCCTCAAACATCTTTGCGAAATTGGCAACAATGGTCCACAATTTTACGAAATTACACAATTAGTCCTTGATTATTAACCCTAAACTCCTTTGGACTTGTCAATACCATTTTGGACCCTTTTCCATTTGACCGCCAAACCATTTGGACCTTCCCTTTTTAATAATCCCATCAAATACACTTTGACTTCCTTTCCTCCTCACGAGAAACCACCATTATCGCCCCCCGTGACACCTCTCGCCACACTCACCCTCCATCATCACCCCTACTCCTTATCACTCCAATGCACCAAGACAAGATGCATTTAATGCACCTTTACCAAACACTCAACCCCATTTGGTTAAAACAACTTTTGGCGCCAAAACCAATCAAGCGGCCAAAATCTATTTCAAAGAATCAAGGGCCAAGATTGTTAGTGGGATTTGAAGAGAGAGGTGAGAGAAGGAGTTTGAGTATAAATAAAGGAAGGAAGAAGCAAGATAGAGCGGTTAGTTAGTTTTTAGTTTTTCTAATGTCGTTTTCAAGTTAATGTTTAGTTTAAGTAAAAATGTTGTAATTTCACTTTCTTTGTATCACATTTAAGTCAAATTATCATTGTAATGAGTTGTTGAGTATCAATCAAGTTCTTAGATAAATTCCAATTTTCATGTTGTTGTTGAAATCTCGGTTTCTAAATTCTCTTGTCCAAGTTTCTAATGGTTTGTTTTAAGTTCAAAATGGTTTAGGTAAGTTATTTGACTTTTTGTAAGCTTAAAATCATTTTCAAACAACTTTGTTCCATGGTCAATAAAGTCCCGAGAAAGAAATTTGGTCAAGCGTGTCTTGGAAAGGGAAAAGGGTGATGAGAGGTTGATTTGGGGTTGGATTAGACTAGGTTAGAGTATATTTGGTTTGGTTTAGCACGCAACTCAAAATTTGACAGTTGTGAGTGTCTGTCTCATTTACATTTTCAATATTATGCTTGTTTACATTTACGTGGTTACCATCGATGTAGACTGTTTAGATAGTGGTATTTAGTTCATGTAAACTCGGTTTGATGGTCGCATAGGCTAGTTGAGAAGTTGGCTTTATTTTAAGTGCATATCGGTGTTCACGGTGGTGTTTGGATTTGCTATTTATAGTGTGTTAGAGGTTTAGTCGGTTGTAGATCCTTGTTGCTTTAAATTTTTAAGCTCATTTGAACTCATACTGTCTCAAAATTGCACTTACATTTGTCAAAGTCAAAATCCCATGTATCATCTTAACCTAGTTCATCGTTGGATTTTCAAAATTCAAAAGCTAGTTTTGTGTTCCAAATTCATAAACAAAGCTTGCAATAGCTTCATTTAATCTTATAACATCATTTTCGGTGGGAAATCTAGATCAAAGCTCGCTTAAGTCAACATTTCATTTTTCTTCAAAGTCAAATTTGCACAAAACCTGTTTTGGGCCTAGCTAGAATAATTTTCTTGGACTCATTTCGAGCCAATCTAAGTAAAATTGTGGGATCATTAAGTTCGGTGGTCTATTTTACTATTGTGATTTTGTATCTTTTGTGAATTTTTCTTAAGCCCTAAGCAGGCTTGTGATTATGAGCTTATATGCCCTGTAGTGGCAATCGATCTGCATGTGTTTGTGCAGATCTTGCAGCCCTGCGAGCTCTTGAGAGCTTGTCCAAGGCTCCACTTTGGTTTACAAGGTCCCGGCCGGTGTAGTTTAGATCCCAAGTCTTGGTTTTCGGTTTGACTTATCTAGTTGCTTATTTTAAGCCCAAGTAGACCCACTAAACTCGTGTTTGGCACAAAAGCTCAAACATCAAATCATGCTAGCTTGCCATCCAGAGGTTGTAGCTTGTTGTTTTAGTTGCTTTAGAGTACTCTTATCATATTTTAGCCTTTGTAATGAGTTTGGTGCTTGTTGTGCTCATTTAGCTTATTAAAAGTGCTTATTTTAAGCACATTCCATTCGACCTCATTTTCCTCCACACAAGCTACTGCTTTTCTATTTTCCTAGATTCCAAATATAATTTTAGAGTTTTCTGAAATTTTCAGATTTTTCCAAGTCGGTTGCTATTTTCTTGATTTTAATTAGTTTTTAAGCATTTTTAATTAGCATTAAATTCAAATAATTAAGAAAAGTTTCAAAAAATAATTTTTCAATTTTCTTAAGTTAAGATAAATATAAAAAGCCAAAAAATATTTTTCTAGATTTTTCTTAGTTAAATTTGTATTTTAAGTAATTTAATTAGTTTTAATAGTTTTTAATTCCTAGAAAATAGAAAAATAATCAGAAAAATACAAAAATAGTTTTGAAAATTCTCTTTTGATATTTTAGACTTTTCCAATTCATAATTTTATTTTTCAAGCTTTATTTCATATTTTCTCTCATTTTAGGTTATTATTTAATAGTTAAAAATAGTTTTTAATTAATAATAATTAATTAAATAGTTGTAAAAAATAATTTTCTTTCTCTATAAATTTTCTTTTATCATTAGGATTGTAAAAATGTTATTTTCATATTTTTAGGATTTATATTGTGTAAGTTTCACGTTTCATTAAGACGTCGCGTAGTTTTAATTCTAGTTTTATAAAACATAAAAACAAAAACATCATTTTGCAAATAGTGATAGCGTTTATTTAATATTTTTATCTTTTAATTTCCTTTAATTTGAATTTAAGCCTCTGTATTTGTTGGCTCTCTGTAGTTATAATAATCTCGAACCTCTTTCCATTCAAATCCTCTCGATCACTATCGTTTGGTGATCCATTGCATAGCTTCATTTGGGACATAACGACCGGGAAACACTATACTCCCGATCTTCATTGAGTCGTGTCCTAACCGTTTTAAGTTTCTACGATCGGCCATTCCTGAGTGGCGGCTTGAGTGAGAAAAACTTGGCGGTTTAGCACGGATCAAGCTATGAACTTGAAACAATTACCTATGAATGTTTAAGCCAAAAAGTATATGTCACGTGTCAAGTAATGTTTTACATATCTTTTATAATATAATGTTTTGAAAGCTGTCAAGGGTAAGTGGTAAGTGTGTTAGCGATTTTTCTCAAAAGTTAGGTCGTTTATATTTATGTCTCAAATGGTGTCTTGACGGGAATTAGAATTAAAGCGAAATACTATTCTCCTATAAACCATTAAATGCGTGTTACATTACGCAAAGAATAATGAACTTAGGATGTTGAAGATTGAACATTTGTTCGTGCATATTCGAGTTGACTATAGTGCGAGATACATTCCACACCAAAACACGGTTTGTCACGATTTTTTTTTAGATTAGCAGCGTGTTGCTATAATTAATTATAAGGTCAATACTTAAAGACTAAGACAGATTAGTCGTGGATTGCACCGATTAATTTGGCGGCTATAGGTTAGATCTGAAGGTAGTGTTTCTTGTAAAACCATAACCTATACGGAAGGCCCTAAGAAGCAAAATTTGTAATGTATATGTTTTTTTGATGATATCCGTAATATACCGCGTGTCGGTTTGTATCAGTTACTATTCTTCTATTTTGCATTCCTTGGGTTTAGGGTGTACATGTAATCCGGAACCGGTTGTATACCGTACTCATGGCATTGCCAATGCGGGTTTTTAGCGTCAAAACCCCTGCCACATACACCGCATTTGTTAAAATACCATGTAGGCATCATTTTATTAGAGATTGTAATGAGAAAAGGTTAATTCAAATGGTAAAATCCATCTTGATTTCAATGTTGTCGATCTTCTCACTAAAGCTTTTGATGTGGTGAGGTTTTAGTACCTTGTAGTCGAGATTGGAATGATAAATCTCTAAATCTCAATTTTGTTTTCTAAAAGTTTGTAACAGTTTGTAACAAGTTTGTCTTGTTATTATAAAATCTTAGTCTTGCTAGTTTATTTATATCCATTTGCTTGGTATTTTGTTTCCACTAACATTTTGTAGATAAAGAATTAGTAAGTAGACATGATACTAAAAGAAAGTAGTCTTTTATTCATTATTCATCTGCATCCTAGGATGCGAGGATACACCACTCTATTCGGACTACCAAAGATACATAAGACAACAACCGATTACTCGACACAAGACAACAACTAAATAAGAGACTTAAGCTTCACAACTACCAACCACATCCAACTATGGCTTCCTGACAATGGCCCACTCTGGCATCTCCTTTTGAACTCTTGGTCCTCCAATCACGTGCCACACTTTGGGGCATGCTAGTCCAATCACCCTCTCTCTGATGGGTGGTGATGATGATGATGGACCCTCTGGTGGAGGTGTTGTCAGCAGTGCTTACAGAGGTGGTGCTGGAAGTTCTTCTGGTGAAGGGATCTCAGCAAGGGGAGGCACAACCAAGACTCTTGAAGAAGTTTCATCATCTATGCCTTCATATGGAGACACATAACTTGGCATGGAACTTAAGTGCAGGCTGGCCTCCTTCATGATAGCATTTATGGCCTTGGTTGGATGGAAGAAGGTCCGGTAGCTTAAGGGTTTGTCTTCACACATGAGAGGGATGTTGACCTTGGTGGAAAGTAGTTGTTCCAACCACCTTTAAAAGAATCAGAGTGAGCTCTTTTCTTTGATGAAACTTCCTCATCAACCTACCTATTTTCGAAACTCTTCCCACACTTCGTCGGAAGAAGAGTCATGCATTGAAAGATTGATGGGGTTTGAGTTACTCATGATTTTTGGTGAGATGGTGTTTGCAAGTATTTTTAGAGAGAAATGGTTTTGGGAATATGAGTAATATATGTGGTATGTTCTTAAATAGAGTTATGATGAAATCGAGGGAGTTAAATGTGGGGAAGGTATGAGTTCTTTCACTGTTAACCATTGCCGTACAATTTTGAAACCACTTCTTGTTATTTTAACCACTACTAACCTTAACCATGTTTCAAGTGTTTGGTTTGTGTTTGTGATGTGCGATATGAAGGAGATTTTGTATACTTTGGAGCTTTTGGGTCATTCTTTGTGTTTAGTATTAAAAAAAAATGTGTGAATCTTTTGTAATCCTTCATATTTATGCTTGCTATCACTATTTTTGGCTTAGATTTGGTTGCTGTAGTCTTAGTCAAAATATTTGAGTGTGATTGCTGTATCCACTTCTAGAGCGTTTCAAACCACTGCTAGTGGTTTTCAATCCACTGCTAGTATTTTGCTGATGATGGTTACTTGAGGGGCTGTTTTGTAACTTTGGCGATAACGTATTTATTTCCCCAAATCACTGTCAGATCATTTACTTGATCTTCAAATCACTTCTAAATTGGCGCTTAACACAAACCCTAACCACTCCCAACTGCTTAATTCACAATCCCACATCATATCACATCACTAATCACAATGCCGTCATTATATTCCAAAACCCACAACCTAGTTGCATATTTGATCAAGAACAATCACTCAGAAGGCTTTCATGAAATGATTGATTACCTTAACCATTGTCCTATTCACTTTGTTTTAACCGTAGCACCCACAATTCTTAAAACTTATGTGCATGAATTTTGGTGGAATGCTGAGATATAGGAGAGAGATGGTTTGGAGGTACTTAGAACTGTAGTGGATGAAAATGAGATTTTGGTCAATGAGGATGTAATTAGAGGTATTTTGAAGCTGGATGATGCTGATGGTATTGTTAATCTTTCTAATGATGATATTTTTGAAGGTTTAGAAAGGTTAGGTTATGAAAGGAGGGGAGATAAAATTAAATTTCTTAAAGGAATGTTTTCCCCTTAGTGGAAGTTTTTGATTCACACTTTGTTGATGTGTGTGAGTAATAGGACCACAGGGTTTGATGAGTTTCCCTCCAAGATTGCAACCGCAATTATTTATCTTCGAGGGAGGAATTTAATTGGTCTAGGATGATTTTTGATGGCTTTTGAAGAATATTAGGGAGAAGGGTAAGTATTATTTGTACCCTAGGTTTGTGCAATTACTTGTGGATAGTCGATTACGTAACCTATTGATCATCATAGGAAGTATGAGGTTCATTATATGCTTCCTAAAGTTTTTGCACACATGAGGCATCAGAATCCCAATTTCACAGGAAGGGTTACTCCATGGTTCCCTAATATGATACCTTTGCCAGATATTCCTGAATTTGATGATGTACCTTAACACCAACCTTCCCAACCCACTGAAGCTGAAACCCCTGCTACTACAACTGAAACCCCGGCTATTACACTTGAACCCACTGTTGGACCCTTAAATTCAACCTCTGAACCCACTAGGATTTTGCTTACTAGGAGAAGGAGGAAGGGCACCAAGCTACCTCAGGCTGGTGTTAGTGGTGTAGCTAATGAGGCTGTCACAAGGAGTGGAGGTGACATGATGGAAGGGCTTCCACTCTTGACTCTTGCTTAGATCTTTGGTCGGGACGGTGGAATCATCAATAAGACCCAACCTTTGGCAACTCCTAATGTGGAGAGTTCCTTGGAATTCAACACAAGTGGAGGGAATCCTAGCCAAATGGCTGGTCGGGGTGCATAGATGATCATGCTAGGTCCGATGCTATGTTTTCTTTACCCAGGTTCACTATCGGAGCGGGTTACATTTCAAGTGATGAGGGTAGTTTGGAACATGATATTAAATTGACGGATCCTGAACAGGTACATGATGATTTTTCCAATGAACCACCTCTCGGACCAGTTAACACAGGTCGAAGTGGGGAGGATATTCTTGAACAATTAATTGAATTGACGGCTAAATGTACAAAGATGGAGGAAACAATCTCTAGTCTTCAAGAACTTGATGTGTTTCAGGGAAGACATATCAGAAATTTGAAGCACATGGTGTTTGTTTTGGAGAAGGTTAAGAGGCCAGGGATTGCTGTTGTAAGGAGGAATAGAAAGCAGATCAAGAAGGTGCACTTCTCTCAGGATGTGAATTTGGAGGATGTAACCAAACAGGGGAGGAGTGAGTGCATAGATTCAGGGGAGGCTGCTGTGAACATGGATGATGATTTGGATAGTGGAGATCAAGGAGGTGATTATGTGGTGTCTGATAAAGATGGAAATGAAGCAGTACTTGAAACTGTGAAGAGTGTAGCAGAAGACAAGGAGAAGGAGGTGGTGGAGGCAACAACCACTGTTAGTGTTGCTGCAACCACGACTAGTTCAATTGAAACCACTGCTACAACTTCATCTGAGGTAATCTTATCCACTGCCACTTTAAAAAAATCCATTGCTGTAACAACCACATCCACAATAGTCACAACCACTGCTATTTCATCACCCAAACCTAAAGAAGTTGAGAAGAAGCTGCTAGTACCTTGATAAACTTAAGTCAAACCTCATCCAATCCTACACCTACAATTGCACTGCTCCATTATTTCTTAAACCCTCTTGGACCTAAACCCTTAAGTAAAAGTTTGACAATTGGTGAGCCTTTGAAGACCAAAGTGGTTTTACCAGACATTGGAAAAGGGAAAGGTATTGCTGAGCCAATTTTGAAGTTTAAGAATAGGCAAGAGCATATTGCTTATGATAAGGAGTTTTCTGAAAGATTACTAGCTAAAGAAGAGGCAGCTGCAGAAAAGAAAAAGAAAGAAGATGAAGAAGCTACTCAGAAATTGATAGCATAATGGAATGATCAACAGTTTGTTCTTGAAGCCTCTGAAGTGATAAAGACAGAGTATTCTACTCAAGAATGGGCACTGTTATCTATTGATGAGAGGGCTAAGGTGTTGGCTACAAGGGCAAGGAAGTTGAGTCAAGAGAGAAAGCATGTTAAAAGAAAGAAACCTCCTACAAAGAGTCAAATGAGAAATTCGATGATGAAGATTATCATAAACATGGACTTGTATAGGGTTGAAGATTTAAGAAAGTGTACATATGAGAGAATTGAAGAGATTTATTAGAGATGTATGAAAATTAATGAATATTTCCATCCTATTAACTATGAAAAAGAAGTCGAGTGGTTAAAGAATAAACAAAAGAGAAAAGTCAAGTTCATGAGGAATCTAGTTCTAAGAAGCGAAGGTTGATGAAGAGATGGAGAGAAAGTAAAACGAGAAAAGTATCTTAAAGGTGTAATAAACCGCACCTACTAATCCTACTCCGATGAGAAATTCATCCTATTGAAGATTGGCGATTATCATAGAGCATGGTAAAAAGTAATTGAGATTACAAGAGGCGATGGGTGGAAAAGTACATATCTCGATTTTGGATTGTTATTGGATTTGTATGACTAAAGGTGATCGGAACAAGCTGTGAAAGGTAATGGAATTTAGGTATGGAAAGTTTGGTCCAAGCTGGAGAGTTAGCTAAATTTGTATGGACTTAGAAAGAATTTGTGTCGACCTAATCCTAATGATGAATTTTGGGAAGGCGTGAGGTGGTGGAGTGGGTTCTTGTATTCATATTGCAAAGTTAATGTCATGAGACTACAAAGCAGAAGTTCTTTATGTTTGCGATAAGGATTATCCATTATCAAATAAAGTGGCGGAAAAATGTTGGAAGCTAAACTTACTCCACAAGGAACAAAGGCTACACATCCTATTATTGATAAAGCTGTTTGAAGATTGAAAAGATTGCAGACATACAAAGACCTTTGGCAATTAAGGCTAAACCTCAAGGTAGGCGAAGAGAAAGGCGATATGTCTAAAGTCATGGATTACACATCCGAGTCGAGGCGAAGAGGAGGTGGAAGAAAGCAAGAAAAGGTTGATGGTTATCACTAAATTTTCAAAAGAAGCAGAACGGAAGTTAGTGGTACAATATCTCTTACAAGTCATCATCGGATAATTTCTTATACATTTGAACTCAATATGAATGGAGGATATTGGGAGTTTGAAAGAGCTAATGGTGAGAGTTTTGTTGTATTAAATTTTCACAAATGCTTTACTATTTGAACATAGATGATCTGATGGCTATTTGGAAGTTATATAAAGATAGATTTGGAGGTGTGACACCAGCTGACTATCACGAGATGATTGTTTATTATAATTTGAAGATGATATTTGAACCTACTCATGATGAACCTGAATGGAAAGGACTCTACAATGGCAGTGTTTCAAGTTGGTATTTGTATTAGTCTTGTGGAGTTCATGTACTATCTGTTTCTGGAGAAGTTAGTCATATGTGTGTAGAAACTAATTATCCAAATTTGAATATTCATCCAGAAGTCATTACCCAGATGTTACAGCCTCGTGGATTGAAATTGCAAGAACCCTTTGATTATCAAGCTTATAGGTTGCTGAGGGAATTTGAAAAGACTTTAAATACTGATAAGTGTTTGGATACATCCTCAGTAAGAACGGGCTTAAAAGAAACTTGATGTTTTGTTGGTAAATATCAAGTTTAAGGGAGGATTGTTGGGTTTTAGGTTCCACCGAGAAGAATTATACAAAGTATGGAACCACCGCTAGTGCAAATGAAACCACGAACGTAAGAAGAATCCTTCTTTGGAGTTAAACCACGACTAGTAGTATAGTGAAACCACGGCTAATGTATTGTAACAATCGCTGCTTATGTCTAGTCGATTTAATATTTGTATTAGATAAATATGGAAAGATATTTATCTTGTAGGTTCGATTGTATCTTGAAAAGGACTCCTTAGCCTATAAAAGGAGGTCCTAGGTTAGATTAGATATCGTGTGTTTTGATATATCTTAGGTCGATACACTTCAAGGTTGTAAAACCCTAATACTGGTTAGAGTATTCGTTATTAATATAATTGAGGTGTTTAAGTGTTATTACTGTTATTCTTCTTAAGGTTAAATATTATATTCCGCGTAGTATTTAACAAGTTATTGTTAAGTCAGTTTCTATAAGGATCGTTTGCTCAACTGGGGTCAACAAGTAAAGCGGACACCCTGCATTTTGTGGTCAATGATCAGCGGCAATGTTATTCGTGTTAGATTTTTGATTAACATTGTTGTTACCTTGTGCATTTCTGGATTAATTGCTAGCAATGTTTTCAAATCCACTTTATTGTTTGTTATTTCACCTCATTTGTGGCTTCATGTCTGGTGATATTCCAATGTAGGTGTCGTCCCTAGCAACTCGTTGTGCACGATCATTAATATTTGCGTTAGAAGTTATAGTGGCTGTCTATGTTTTCTTACATGTAGTTGAGAGAGTGCTTACCGCCAATATATGTGATGTCTCTTGCACATTGGGATTCGGTATATGTGTGTGGCGGGATTCGATGAAAGTTGTAAAGCGTCTGTAGCTAAAAGGATATGGATGGGTTACAAAAATAGCTATGTTACACTTTATAACATGGCACAACGAATTTTATATACCTGCATATCTTTTTACATAGCAGGAGCTTGCCGCTTGGGACAATGGTGTTGTAACTCCATATACGTCTGCATTGGGAAATCCGTCGCAAGCTCATTCCACAAAGTTAAAGGGATACTCACGGCGTGTCATGAAAAGAATGATGGCGGTTATGGCGCCACTAATAGCTATGCTATCAGTGCAGTATTACTTACTTGAGCTTTTGAGCTCTACCTTCATTCTCGTGTTACATTTGTAGTCGAATCCCTGCTCCCTTTACTTTCCCTAGAGTACATATATACCCAATGCGTCTAGAAATACTGATGTATAGAGACTGTGTTAAAATATTACGTACCCGTTAATGTTGGATCTTTCGTATCAACCTTTTTTCCTAACTCATTGAAGGCAACGAATTCAAAATAGTTTTTTGGAAAGCGCTGATCAGGGATAGCAGTGATCAGTGTCAATTTTCCAACTAGAAGTGTGTAGCTATTGCTGACTGTTTACTGCCACCTGTCAGTATTTTGAGATCCAAAACCCACGATCCGGTACACCGAATTGACTTGAAGAGCGTTATACCTTTTGTTGGGTTCAGTAATACCCAAACCCCTTAATCTAGGATTTGAATAGAAAATACCCCAAGTGTTTAGACCGTTAAACACTAACAAGTCACTGAGTGCATAGTCTCTCAGTGAGCCATCTTCGAGGATACTCGATGAGGCGAAGAAGAAGTCTCCACTCGATGAGGCGGAACTTAAAGGGTGAAGGCGGGTCAAGAAGAAGATGGTGGATTCGGTGAGTGATGACAATAACTCACCCAATCCTAAACTCCTCACCAACTACTTACATCAAGACAAATCAAGTAGAAGATCAAGACAATGAAGGCGAAGAATGAGCGGGACAAGGCGGGATAAGTTCGAATCGGATAAGACGAAGTCCGTATCAACCAAAGTCGACTTTCCCGAATGGCAAACTATCGTGCTCGGTGTCATCAACGACTTCTAGAAAGATACCTTGTCTCTTACTTGATATAGTCTTTATGTGAGACAAAATACATCGATAATTTGTCTTACGCAAAATGTCGGTTGTCACTTAGGATAGAGTTAAAACTCATAATTGTATAAATAGCATAAGAGATGGAGTGAAAGATCAAGCTTGTGAATTGTAAAACACACAGCACATACAAGCCATCTTTCACTTCTCCAAATCTAACTCGGTCCACGAGATAGCTCGGTGGTTCCATAGTAGTTGTGCTCGGACTTAGCTTTG
Source organism: Chrysanthemum lavandulifolium (assembly GCA_022545495.1). Classification (NCBI taxonomy): domain Eukaryota; kingdom Viridiplantae; phylum Streptophyta; class Magnoliopsida; order Asterales; family Asteraceae; genus Chrysanthemum; species Chrysanthemum lavandulifolium. Next base: position 241,949,563 of record CM040243.1, on the reverse strand, counting down.
AGCTTAGTGAGAGTACCAATCCTTTGTCATTTCAATCCCAGTACTATTCAAAGTACTTGGGTAATGTATTCTTTTGGTTCATTTCTAATAAAGAATATTATGTTGAATATTTATCGATGTGTTTTTACTTTACATTACTTTGGTCATTGATTCACTATTAGTTTGTTTTACGACTTAAACTATTTGATACAATAGTGAATAGGGAGCGACAAGTGGTATCGAGCAAGGTGATTATAAAACTTTTTAAGCCGCCTAAAACTTTTTAAATCGAGGATCCTTATGGCGAAATTGATGTACCCCAACTAGTCGACAAAAAGGGTGGAGCTTATTCATTGTTTCCCTAGACTTGAAGTTGGTAAATTCAACAAATGGAAAAAGCGTATGCTTTGCTATTTGATTGGGATGGAACCTTATTATATCAAGTGTATAAATGAAGGTCCATTCATCCCAAAGATCGTTGAAGGTTTGCCTAAACACGAAGCTCGGTGGACCAGGATGAGAGGAGAGTGGTCAACCGGACCAAAGACTCAAAAGTATCATCATATCATGTCTTCACTCGATGATATTATGGAGTCGATTATAAGTCATAGTACAACTAAACAAACACAGGATGACTGGTCCACGGTCATGAAGGCCCATCGATACCAAGGAAAACATGATAATGGACACGAAACTTGAGTATAAAACCTTCGAGGCTAAGGACTCGAGAAACTACATCATGAAACTTACACGATACAAAACTATTTTAAATGAGCTGTCTAATGATGGTGTTAAGTTGACCAAACATGAAATCAATGTTTTTTTGTCAATAGTCTCCCTAAGAAGTGGTGAATTTCTCTTGGGACTTAGGAATGCTAATCATATCCGAACCTTGAACTTCACGAAATTTATGGGAAATTTGTCTATGAGGAAAACCTCATCAGCAGACGATACCACGACTTAAAGAAGTCTCGGGAAGTCAAGAAGTCCCACCACCACTTCAACACCAATATCAGCGCTTTTTATTCTAACATGGTTTAAGATTTTCGGGAAAATTCGGATGATGAGCGATGAGAGATCAAGTGAGGTACCTAAATGACCGAACATTGAATTTCGAGAAGGGCACTCCTTGCTAACTCTCGAAGGTTTATAAAAAGAAACAAAGGTTTTCAAATGCTAAAGCAAATGAGGACACATAATGCTTTAAGTGTCACAAAAGGGTCATTTGCAAAAGGCATTTTCAAAACAATTTATGAACCCTCTTACAAACCATCGAGGTTAAATCGGTCCTCGGGCTTTAGCAAATTTCAACCAAAAATCTATCGGTCTCATCAAAATTTTCAAAACAAATATGATCAAAACAAAGCGTAGATTTTGAAGCTAAGTACATGAAAGTCAAAGGTAAGCTTGCATTGCTTGAGGCCAGTCCCTCGAAACAACAAACAATGTTAAATCATGCAGGTAAAACAAAGGCCTTGTTTGAAACATTCGATTGGGATGAAGAGCCGGTCTCATCGATGATGAAATGGTGCATGTCGGTGCACTAATGGCCTCTCGAGAAGAGAACAAGCTAGGCGTTGGGAAGAATCATGCCATGAATGGAGAGTGGGTCAACATCACAATGAAGAGGGTAAAAATTTTACTTTCTATGGATGATGACTCTGATTGGCAGTCTTATATGAACTATATCAATGTTGACATTAAGTTTGTTGAAGAGCAACGATTAAATCTTTTTTCAAAAATATAACAAGCTAAGTTTTGAACTGAATAAGTGTAGAGACGAAATGCTTCTTTAAAACAAAATAAGCTTGAGGCTATCACTTTGCAAATTCAAAAAACTAAATTAGTTAAAAGAAATCAAGCTCTTCAAGATGAACTTAAGAAAGAAAAGGATATCATTGCTAGTTGAATTGCTAAGAATCCAAGGGTCTTTGATCTTGTGGGGCCCCAGGTAGCAAAAGAGAGTCATAGGTGAAGATCATCTCCCGACTCTCACGACAAAGACGATCTCCCAAACCATTTGTGTCGGTGGCATGATTACCAATGTGTTGACTATCCCCAAGCCCAATGATTGGATTGAGCAGGTTAACCACGAGTAAGCTTCCAAATTTTGATTACGGAAGAATACTAGAGCACAAGCCAAGCTCTTAAGAGCATGCTTGGACTTCTCGATATGCCCAGAGTCCGAACACATCTATGAGTTTGAAGCAGAATCTAATGCACCGCCTCCACCCCTGAAACCTCTTAAGGTGTTGCACCAAGCTCACGAGCTTACTCCAATGCAATTCAATCCTCACTCACCAAAAGAAAGGTCGGACTTGGTAGAACCATCCTGAAAAGACCATCAAAACCAATTCAACAAGAGTCTACTCCCATGAGACTTCCACATCTTGAGTTCCCACGGTGACCAAGTTCAAGAATCGATCGAACTTGTGAGGAAGGCGGTGATAAGATGGAATCCATCAAAAATCTCCGATTCAATCAAGGAAACTAAATCAACCTCCTCTAGTTCATCAAAGTCAAAAGCCACCACCAAACCCAAGGTGAGTATGATCTATGCCACTATACCGGTCATACCATCGACAAGCTGTTATAGAATCCTTTTTTGTATGATCCGCAAAAGGATGATCATAGAACTTCGATCACTTAAAATATGTAAGTTCACTCGATAAAGCAAACTATACCAATGTTGGTCATCGGATGCTTCAACCTCCAATCTGCTCAAAATTTTAGAGCAAAACCCTTTCCTCCTTGCCCACACTGTGGCTCTAATGATCATCATCCCGATGATTGTCTCATGAACACATGTGCGATATTTGCGAAATCCGACTCATAAGACATCCCAAAGCATGACAATGTCATCCAAGCAAGGAGAAGTTCAAGCAACCCGGAATCACCGAGTCATCCTCGGTCTCAAATGTAAAACTGTGGTAGCACAATGCACTCAACCACCGATCATGAGTCAATTGCAAAATTCAAACAGACCTTTAGACCCAAGCCCACTAGTATGTGGGTCGCCAAAGAAAACTAGTCAATTTACTATTTGTGTAGAGACACGCCGAGGAGCCTATTTGGCATCTAGATAGTGGATGCTCAAGAAGCATGGTGATGTTAAGGAGTATCTGCATAAGTATGTAAAGGAACCGGGACCAAGGTAGTATTTGGTGATAACTCATCATGTCCCACTAAAGGTTATGGTTCGGTATCTTTGCAATGGAATAGTTTTCTCTAGAATAGCTTATGTCAATGGTCTCAAATACAATCTCATCGATGTCGGTCAACTTTGTGATGCAAAGTACATTGTGCAATTCAATGACAAACAAGGCACCATTTTCAATGCCAACAAAGAAGTTGTTTTGATAGCTCTAGAAGAGATGATGTTTATGTCTTAGACATGTCAACACTCTCTCAAAATAGAACTTGTCTCTTTGCCAAAGCCATTGAAACTATCAAGCGGGTGTGGCACAAGAGACTCTCACACTAAATTTTAAAACATCAACAACTTGGCAAAACAAAACAAGGTCCTTGGCTTACTATCCTTGGTTTTGCAAAAGATAAACCATGCTCGACTGTGAAAAGGCAAACACCAAAGAGCATCTTTCAAAACAAAACAAAATTTCTCAATCAAAAGCTGCCTTCACCTCCTTCATATGGATCTCTTTGGACCGGTCGGTCCCTAAGTCAATCCAACATGAGAATTATACACTTGTCATTGTTGATGAATTTTCAAGATACACTTGGGTATACTTTCTTTCAAAAGAGTCGGTGGTGATACTATAATGTCATTCATTAGGAACATTGAAAACCGAATGACATTCTTGTTAAACAAATCGGAACTAACAATGGTACCGAGTTCGAAATGAAGAGCTTGAGAATTTATGTGATGAAAGGGAATCTCCCAAAACTTTTCATCTCCTTACACCCCCGAACAAAATGGGGTGGGCGAAGGAAAACAGAACTCTCATTGAGGTGCTAGAACTATGTTAAATGGCTCGACCCTCTCTAAACATTTACGACTCAAGCGATCAAAGCGACTGTTACACTCAAAACAGGTCAATCATTGTCAAAAGACATAACAAAACCCCATATGAGATATTCAAAGGTAGACTTCCTGATATTAGTTACTTTCATGTGTTTGGATGCCCTGTGTTTATTCATAATCACAAGGATCATCTAGGCAAGTTTGATGCTAAAGCTGATGATGGATACTTTCTAGGTTACTCACTGATCTCCAAAGCCTTCTGGGTATTTAACACAAGGAGACAACAAGAAACCTTTCATGTCACCTTTGATGAAAGTTCTGAAAGCATCAGGTTCACCAACACCTCAGTGGAGGAAATAGGAATTGATAACTCATCAAGATATCCTCCTGATGAGTATGATACTGAAATCAATTCCTCATACCAAATAGATGCTGACATCTCATATTATGTCTTTCCTCATAATCTTCCCCAACCAACCATCAGTGAATTCATTGATAACCCAATCAGTCCCCACTAGGATAGGTAACACTGAACCTAATGTTCAGGAACCTGTGATTCAAGAAACCCAACTGAACAAGACATCTCAGCGGATGATCTAAATGATTACGTGGCTCTTGCACTGAACTCGCTCCTCGAGTTTCAAGTGACCTCTTCAAGCTCGGATCCTAGACCACAAAGTAAGTGGACAAAATCTCGGGACATTGAGCTTGTAAACATCATTAGTGAACCCACCGAGGGCATGCTTACAATAAGCATGGTGCTAAACTAACTATGACTTGGAAAATGAATGTCTATATGATGGTTACCTATCGAAATAGAACCTAAAAGTGTCATCGAGGCTCTAAAACACCCAGTGGGTTCGGGCCATGCAAGAAGAACTTCAGATTTGATAAAACAAGGTCATGACCTTGATCAAATGTCCTCGAGGATGTCATTGTCATAGGAATGAAGTGGGTCTTGAAATAAAAGCGATGAAATGGCACTTTCATTAAAAACAAAGCCGGACTTGTAGCCAAAGGTTCTGATCAACAAGAAGGCATTGACTATGATGAGACATTTTCTCCTATTGCAAGAATGGAAGCCATCGGGATCTTCTTTGCATATGCTACCTACATGAACTTCAAAGTTTACCAAATGGATGTAAAAGTGCATTCTGAATGATGAACTCAAGGAAGATGTGTATGTTCGAACCTCCGGCTTTGAGTAGTGAATTCACGACTATGTGCAAAGCTTGACAAAGCCCTTTATGGACTAAAACAAGCTCCCGGGCATGGTATGAAACTCTCACCTTCACGATTCAAAACAAGTTTGTCGGAGGAAAGATAGACAACACATTGTTTATCTACGAGGATAAAACAAGATGTGATACCGGTCCAAGTATATGTTGATGACATCATCTTTGGCTCAACAAACTACACTCTTTGCAAGCAGCTTTAAAAGCGATGACAAAGAAGTTTCAAATGAGTATGATGGGTGAACTCACATACTTCTTTGGACTACAAATCGAGCAAGCGATAAAGGAATCTCCATCGATCGAAATACACGTAAATCTCTTGAAGAAATATGAGATATCGACGTGCCTCGATGAAGACACCAATGGTCCCTCCTAACAACCTAGGACCGATCTCAACGGCAAATCGATCAATCAAACCCATTTCGGAGGATTGTTGGCTCACCGATGTATCTAATCGCTTCCAAACCGGACATACAATTCTCGGTTTGTCTAATAGCTGATATCGGTCAATCCCAAATAATCCCATCTCACTGCAGCCCAAAGAATACTCGGATACAGAAGGAACTCCAAGCCTTGGACTCTACTATCCAAAGTGCCTGGGGTTTGATCTCAAAGGATATTCGACTCGATTATCTTGGGCGCAACATGGATAAAAAGTACCTCGTGGTCTGTCAATTTCTTAGAGGAAAACTTCGTTTGTTGGAGTGCCAAAAACAACAATCAATGGCTATGTCTTGACTAAAGTCGAGTATGTTTGTCTGCGAGATCTTTGTGCCAATGTATTATGGATGAAAAGTCAACTTAGTGACCATGACATCCACTACAAAATGGTACCCATCTTACGTAACAACACGGTGCTATTGCAATCTCCAACAACCCCGTCTTCACCAAAGAACCAAACACATTGATATCGGATATCATTTCATCGAGGACCACATAATGAAAGGAGACATAGAGCTTCATTTCATCCTGCGAATATCAACTTTATGATATCTTCACCAAACCCTTAGATGAACCTACCTTGAGAGACCGAAAATTTGAATTGGGAATGCTAGACATTGAAAGTCGACAACACGAAACCAATCTCGAGAAGTTTTCCACAAAAGTTCATCCTCCTTGAACAAAACCCCAAAAAAACCCTCTCACTGAATGAGTAAGACTCATTCAGGGACCCTGACTTTAGACATTGAGCATTGAATGAGTAACTAAATGCACCAAGTATCAGTTACTTAAATGTCCTAGGTTGGTAAATACATAAATTTAATAAAGTAATATATGTCTCTTTATCTTACTGTCATCCAAGTCAAGGGTCCCTCAAACTTACCTCATCCCACTTGGCATTAAATGCCCTCTCACATGAAATATCTTGTGGATATTTTATTCCGAATGCACTTTACTTGCACTACAAGCTGTTCCTTGAAAACCGGATTTTATGCGGGTAGTGGAGTGGTGGCATTAAATGAGGAGATTTAAACGTCTTCAAAACCGACTTTACAAATCCTCTTTATACAAGTTTTACCCTCTCACCACTCTATAAATACCTCTTCCAAACCTCATAAACACACAAATTAATTTCTGAAGCAAAACTCTGTCAAAATACTTTCTCAAACCCAGAAACTTTTGTGTGTTCTTCAATCCTCAAAATAAGTTTTCACAAAAATCTTCTTTGTAACAAATTTACAAAAGGTTTTTCATCACAACACTTGATTGTTCTTGTAAAAAAAAATTCTTTTCAAAACCCTAAAACTTTTAATGGAAATGGCAAGAACACAACTTCTTCACTTTACACCACAATGGGTAGGGGATCAAAGTAATGTTGAATTTAAAACTAACAATGTTATAGGCAATTTTGAATATCCCCCAAATGTCCCAACCTATAAAGACATAATGAAATTTTTATTCAAGCGCCCACCGAAACGACCTTTGTTCAATGTCCTCTATATCTGCACCAAAACCTCCTCGGGAGTTTTGGGGCACCGTATGGCCTTTGACCCGACACCTCATCGATGAGAATAACCTTAGACCACTCGGTGAGTATCTCATGAGTTCGATCTTTCAACGGGAACAACAACACCGACTATAAAACTTTTGTACTTTGACATGGTTAGACTATAATAATGGAGTCTATATTGCTCATCCTGAACCATCCACAGTTAAGGATGGGTTAAAACAAATTGTTTTGGATCCAAAGTTTTTGGACAGAACCCCAGTCACCAAGAATTCATTTCTTGTGGCTTGGAGGATCCTGTTCACTTTTGTGATTCAGGTCCTCGGCGGGAACCACTCATCCACTGAACAAGTTAACTCTATTTAGTTGATGATGGCATACTGCTTGATGAATGGGGTCACTGTCGACATTGGGGAGATCATTTACAGTGATCTCGTAACCAAGCTACAGAGCAAAACTAGGACAAAATCGTTTCGTATCCTAGGTTTGTCTCTTGTGCTTGCAAGTGTTCTTGGGTTGCAATTATCCTCGGGAACAAAAATATTATGCTTTACCCGCATCCCGAGTCAATCAAATTTTCAAAAGGACCCATCCCATGTCACTAATATCGATTGACGCCCATATGGTTGTCAGTAAACAACTGGAGGACTCGATGTCTCTAACCCTGCTCTTAAAAAGAAAGGGAAGTCTCAGGCCGGGACTAAGACCAAACCCAAGTCTCGTGGCCTTGAGGCTTCGAGAACACGACCTAAAAGGCAAAATAAGCCCAAGACTGATCTGCCACCCACTGGAGACCAAGTAACATCCACCCCGGTAACAACGAAGGACACTGCTAAATCATAATCAGTGCCCTTGGTCCCAACTACTACTCCCCAAGATCCAGAGGGAAACATACAACCCGCTAGTAGGGGAGCGCCTTCCACATTGCCTACGGATGACATTCACAAATCAAACCTTTTGTCTGAGAGCTAACTGAATGATCCCAAAGACTCAGAGTGAACTGAACAACCCGCTGATAGGGATCTCACTGCCACTGACTCCGCCAAAGGCACTGGGAAACGCCCACCAGTGTCTCAGGGGTCACAGGGGGACAAAGACTCGGAGGGAAAGAAACAACCCGCCGATACGGAACCCACAACCAATCCTGACTCCGGCGAAGGCACTGGGAAACGCCCACCAGTGTCTGAGGGGTCACTGGGGGACAAAGACTCAGAGGGAAATATACCACCCGCTGATATGGAACCCATCACCACCACTGGTTTACTGACGGTTGCTGAGGTTACTGAAATACTTTTCTCTGATGAAGAACAAGCTGAAAGTGAAGATGAAATTCTATCAGCAGGAGAAGAAGTGGACGCTGATGTTCAAACGGAACAAGAGCATCAGCCGGATCCGCAAGAGCCTAAAGAGTCACCTTTCCAACCTGAAGATAATGACTCTGACTCTTCTGCATCTTCATGTCCTGAAGAATTCAGAAAGTTTGACAATACTCTTCCACTAACAGAGAGGCAATTATTCATGTGGATCACTAAAGCTTCAAGGAAGCTATATTCTGGGGTTACTAAAACACTATGGGATCAACACACTGAAGCTGCTGCCATCTATGCTGATCTAAAGTCTGATGTGCTCACCTTCAATGCCAACACTGATGAACACAGGGAGCTCATGTACCAACATCTACATAGATTGGATGAAAACCTGGTCAAATTTCTCAAGCATCTTCAGACTTGTGGTGTTGCAATAGATGAAATCAAGGATGCTGTCAAAGAAGACCCAACACTGAACTCTAAAGTCTTGGAGGCTATTGAGGCTTACTTGAAAATTACTCGAGACCACCGAACTCATCAACATGCTAAAGTCCGCCAATGTTCGTGGTCTTGATCTTTAGTTCAATCTCTTCAGCTACTTTGGTTTCTTTGGATGCTCAGGTGACTACTTTGGCTAAGGCATCATCATCAATGGCTTGGAATCTTGGTCCTAGAATGACTGCCTTGGAACTCTCTCAAGCAAATTTGGCAGAAAAAGTCACTAGTCTTCAGAATGATACAACTGACATTAAGGCTATGGTCATGGAGATCTTCCAAGTCTTCAAAGGTCAAGCAGCACCAACTCCCCTAGTGTCCGAGGCAACTCTTGCTCTCACTGACGTTGCAGCAACAGTTGAGGGGGAGAAGACCACTGAAGAGACTCCCTCTCACACTGAGGGGGAGCCAGCTCGACCAGTCTCTGCAACACCAATATCATCAATCCCACCCGTTTCAGCAACACCCTTATCATCAGTCCCACCAACAACAACAATCATGACAACAACACTACCCTTGGTAGCAACATCTTCCTCAGGACAGGATAAAGGAAAGGCCACATTGCAAACTCCTGAGCCTGAGAAGATCCCCTACATGATTGGCATCACTGAGTACCTGCTCACTCCACGACAGCTAAGTGCCTATCTTGCTAAGGAAGAAAGAAAGAGGAAACTAGCTGAGGAAGAAAGGAAGAGCAAAGAAGCATTGGTACAAGTTGTTGCTAAGGAAGCTGAGAACATTGGAATAGATCCAAAGAAGCTTGAAAAGGGTCAGGTAGGACAAAAGTTCAAGGATGCTCAAGTCGCTAAAATGGTGAAATGAAAAGAAATTGGAAGAAAAGAACAAGAGAGCTGCGACCATCAGAAGAAAGAATTGACCACTACAGGCGGTCAATGACAAGCGAAGGTACTCGAGAAAATCATTGATGTCGAATCATCCCTGTGTCCAAACCATCGGCAATGAATGTCTATAGGGGATGATAAAGACACTTCAAGTTCATGATCCCCAAAATTCACCGACTTTGGGATCACTAAACTCGATGAGCTTGGTCCTATTATTGAAAAGAAGCGTAATACGGTGGTTAAGGAGTCGATAAAATGCTCGACAAAAGGTATGAAAAGGCGAGGATGCACCAAGACAACTAGGGATTCACCGCCTTAAATGCACCACAAGGATCTCAACCTCGGTCATCACAGGGCAAAAGAAATAGGGTTGAGTTCCACTGAGATCAAAGTGCACGGACTTGAATACAGCAGGAGCTACACGAAGGTGTGAAGTTTGACAACCGTCTAGTGATTGAAAAGCACGAGAGGGATTGTTCTTCATTGATGTCTATGGAAACCCAACATTCCAAAGGTGGAGTGACATTGATAAGGTTGGGTGTGGCCACAATCTTTGAGCTACAAACGGTGGCCTCTCAAATTTAGACTCGCAAGCGTCGGGTTCATCTTGACCTAAACGCCAAGATAAGAGAGCACCCGACAGAGAAACACTCATCACAAAGAAAGTAAAGCTTGAAGCACTGGGGATCCATCTTGATTGACATCATTATCATCTATCCTTTGTACTAGTGATAGGAACCATCTAATGTGATCAATAAAAGATGTATGTTTTGTTAAAATACTTAGTGTTCCTTATTGTATTCATTAGTACATTCAGTGTAAGAAGAAGCCATTTGCTCACTTACACCGATCAAACACTTAGGCTATTTGTATATCCATATAGGGGAGACTATTGGGTTCAAGAATACCCAAACCCTTAATCTAGGATTTAAATAGAAAATAACCCCAAGTGTTTAGGCGTTAAACACTAACAAGTCCTTGAGTGCATAGTCTCTCGGTGAGCCATCTTCAGGGATACTCGATGAGGCGAAGAAGAAGTCTCTCCACTCGATGGCGGAACTTAAAGGGTGAAGACCGAGTCAAGAAGAAGATGGTGGATTCGGTGAGTGATGACAATAACTCACCGAATCCTAAACTCCTCACCAACTACTTACATCAAGACAAACTCAAGTAGAAGATCAAGACAATGAAGACTAAAGAATGAGAGGACAAGGCGGATAAGTTCGAATCGGATAAGACGAAGTCCGTATCAACCAAAGTCAACTTTCCCGAATGGCAAACTATCGTGCTCGATGTCATCACCGACTTATGGAAAGCCTTGTCTCTTACTTGATATACTCTTTAGAGAGAGACAAAATACATCAAGATTTTGTCTTTTTGCAAATGTCGGTTTGTCACTTAGGATAGAGTTAAAACTCATACTTGTATAAATAGCATAAGAGGTGGAGTGAAAGATCAAGCTTGTGAATTGAAACACACACACACACAAGCCATCTTTACTTCTCCAAATACAAATCCCCGAGATAGCTCGGTGGTTCCATAGTAGTTGTGCTCGGACTTAGCTTTGAGCTTAGTGAGAGTACCAACCCTTTGTCATTTCAATCCCAAGTACTATTCAAGTACTTGGGTAATGTATTCTTTTGATTCATTTCTAATAAAGAATATTATGTTGAAAATTTATCAGTGTGTTTTTCCTTACATTACTTTCAGTCATTGATTCACTATTAGTTTGTTTTACGTACTTAAACTATTTTATACAATAGTGAATAGGGAACAACACTTTTCAACATCTTTCAGTTCAATATTAGCCTGAATAGCTCGCCCCTATCACGAAGCGACGACATATATATTGATAAATGGATATGCAATTATAGTACTGTTATAAAATCTGGTACTATGTTTTGGTTTGAGAATTCGTACCTGTCTATCCATAAGGATGCAACAATACTTGGTTGGAGTGAGGTCTGGAATAGTTTTCGAGATCCATTTGCGATACACTTTAACTTTAATAGTTTTATTTAGCGTTGTCGGTTTAATATCTGCAAGACTGACAACGTCTGATTCTACGACGATGTCTTTACCTTTTTCCACTTGAGATGAAGGTGGATCAGGGACGGTCGACATTAGCCTGCATACAGGTAACACACTAAACAGAGTAGCGTAGATATTTACTAGAATACCAACAAAACGTGGTTAAGAAACTAATTGTGTGGGCAGACCACGATGGTTGTATAAGTATATGCGGATTAATTTGCCACTGTATATTTGTAGTACATGAGTGTGTGAATAGACATTATAGTGAAGAAATATTACAGACGGTGGGCCTTTTTTTGAAACACCTGTTAAAGTAAGGATGGAAAACATAGTGAGGCATATCCATTAATACTGTTAGTTACATAACTTATGCAGGAATGAGAAAATGTGGAAATACATTATATTTATGTATATATCTGTAAGTATATGTGGCCGAGTATATATATAGGCTTCGTAGATGCACATATACCGGCTGCAATTAATAATGTTAGCAGGAACAGATTGGGTTTGTAAGATATGATGTATCAGACATGATAAATAAGAAAATTTATAACTAATATCATGAGCTAGCGTTTGTCCTGACCGATTAAATGAAAGCAGGCATGTTTTTTGCGGTAGAGATCAAATCTAAGTAATGTATACCAATATAGAAATACGTAACACGAAAGTATGAAAAAGGAAAATAGGCAATATCTAATGCTAATGAAAGGTGTATATGATTAAAGCAAATGGTGGCAGCCTATAAATGTCGTGAAAGGGTTCAAAATCAGAAGGAACCTGTCGACCCCTAACTTTAGTGAGGAAGTCCTTATAAACTATATTTTTGGTAGTATTAGGTGCCTGGTCGCCGCATTGTTTGATCAGTATCTTCAATCCTTCCGGAGATGTGGACATGAAAGTGCTACATATAACTCGCCATGTCCAAATATAGGGTCCGAGAGGTAAACACCTATCCGCTTCAACGATTGTCCTTGGCTTTTGTTAATGGTCATCGTGTAGCAAATCTTAATAGGAAACTGCTTCCATTTAAATACAAAGGGGAGCTTCTCATCTTTACTCGTAAGCATTATTCTTGGAAGAAAAACTTTTTGAGCAACCCTTGTTCCAGTGATAAATTTTGCCTCAACGATTTTAGTAGCGGTACGCTACGATCATTCTAGTTCACATAAAAGCCCCCAGAAGATTGAGGTTTCGTAATGACATAATCGGTGTTCCAATCTTCAGATGGAGCTTGTGAGGTGGTAAACCCGGGAATGTAAGTGTGTTCAGGTAATTTGTAGGATAGAGCAGTTCTGCAGTGCCACCATCATCCCCGTGCGGTACAACTTCATCATGGCTGGTGTAAACGGTAGTTTCTCCATGTAGCATCCACAATACTTTTCCATTTATAGTATCTACTGTCTCGTTCTTTGGACACGCGATCGCTTTTTTTTTTGTAGTTTCTCTACCGTCGGTCTCTGATCTGTGCTAAACAGTCAAGCTACCTCACACAAGCTAGCCACTTGTGAATGGCTAACCGTAAGAAGCTTAAAGCGCTTAAAACACAAATGCAATGAAGTCCGGAGAATAGAATGAATTCCGGGTCGTTAAGTCCCACGGAGACTCAATGGTGTGCAAACACTTGATCGAGACGATAGAATGATCACTAATGATAGTGATCGAGAAGGAATTGGATGGATAATTACACTCTTGAAAAGTTTATAAAATAAAGCGACTTAAATACAAATTAAGAAAATTAAAAAGATAAAATATATTAAATAAATGCTATCACTATTTTTACAATGATGTTTTTATGATTTATAAAATAAAATAACTTAAATAAACTATATTAACTAAAACGCAAACTTAAAATATCTAAAAACGTGGCCTAAAATGAAAACGTACGTTATATACGAAAATTACGCTGGAGCGCAAGATAAAACGTAAATTTTATGAAATAAAAGTCCTACAAGTGTAAAAACAATTTATTTACGTACTATATGATAAAAGAAAATTTTAGAAAAAAGATTTATATTTTTTTGACTTTTATATTTTTTATTATGAATTAATTAAGATTTTACACTAATTAAATGTTTAAAAATACTAAAACTAATGAGAAAAATCAAACTTTTTATAAAATACTTATCACTAATACGATTTAAGAAAAATAGAAAAGTTGAAAAGCTACTTTAAATAAGCTTGAAATAAGCTAAATAAGTCGTATAAGCTAAACCGCAAAAGGTACTTAAGTATTAGATGTTGCAAAATAAAACCAAGACAAGTCCCAAGTGGCAATGGCTATACAGTACTTCTTCTAACGCTCCAAAGGGGAGGTCTCGGGTTCGAGCACTGCCTACCCCCTTTTTTGCAAAAACATTTTATTTTTTTGATTTTCTTTTTGAAACTTATTAAGCACATGAAGATAAGCACTTTTTACAACTATGACTTTTTATAAAAATGACTAATAAGCACTGAATAAGCTAAAGATATCAACAGTTAAGAAAATGAATGGAAATAAGCATAAGATTTAAGCTAAGTGACTAAAAAGCTACTAAATAAGCAAGATAAACTGGAAATAAGCTAAGTCACTTATAATAAGCTAGAATGGCAACTGATAAAACAATTAACTCAAAAATAAGCACTAATCAATAAGTAAATAAGCACAAGACTAACTGTTTACACAGTTAACTGAAGGTTTTCTATGTACTTTACAGCTAGAATTTAAGCACTTAAATAAGCTAAGAATTGAAAACAACCACTTGAACTAACTAGCTAACCAACTGAAATATCTAAAAAGCTAATTTACAAAGTTTAGCTTCCACTATTAAGCTTGTGAGAAGCTTGTGAAATGGGCATGCAACTCGCGTGCACGTGATGATTTTTGAAAAGGGTCTTAAAAGAAAGTGAAAATAAGCACTTAATAAGCTAAGTTTATAAAAGCTAGTATTTTTATATTTTATTTAGCAAATTAAATATTACTATCCAAAAAGGAATTAAACTAAAACTTAATATTGAATCCTTCACAAAATTATTCATTTTATTCAAAAACTGCATATAAGAAATTTGACTTTTTGAAATTATGAGCTAAGATTGACTTTCATGAACTTCTAATGATCCTAGATGATCTATTATGATGTTTTAAGCTAATTTGAGACTGAGGTAAGCTAGATAAACAACTTTTAAAACTGAAAAGATGATTATGCAATCACAAATCTTAACAGTTAACTGTCAAGAAAAGCTCAAGATTGATTTTGACTTTTTATTGAATAAGCACTTGATTTTATTGTTTGACTGGGCTATATAGAACTAAACTAACACAAAACAACAACAAGCAATAACACAGCTAGCTTCTAACACCATTAACTAAGCTAATCCAAACATCCTTATACTAAACTGATATGAACTAACAACTGGACAAACTGCTGAACAAACATGTTATAAGGATCAACTAAGTCTAAATACCCTAATTAACACTAAAGAAGCAAGTAGGAACTAAAATCAAACACAGATACAGATACAAGCTTAATATGCAATACTGAAAGAAAATGAAAATGAGATTTATACTCACAAGTGTCCAAATGGTTAGCAGGCCAAAACCAAAACCAATCCTATGCTAACCTACTCTATTCCAACCCATTCAACTGCTCTGCATCACCCACATACCATCACCAAGCACCATTAAGCCTCATTTTGACTTTTGTTGACCATTTCACAAAGTTGCTTTAAAATTAATTGCAAGCTTACAAAAAGATTATAAAGAGTTTAACTAACTTGTTTGAGCTTAAAAACAAGCTACTGCAAGCTTATACATAAGAAATTGAGATTGAAACTTTCAACAGTAACATGAAACATGAAACTTAATTAAAACTTGAGATTGTTGATTAAAAGTGAATTACAATGAAACAATAACTTAAGTTTAACACATTTAAAGCTTTAAATTACATTTAGATCACTAATTAAGTTAACTAAAAGAAAACGACATACAAGGAAAAGTAAAAACTAACTAATGCCTTCTCTCTACTCCTCTTTCTTCCTTTTATATGCAAAACACCTTTTCCACTTGTTCTGATTTGATCCCACCATCTTTTTGGACCATTGGATGAGCTTAAGCCACTTTTGACCATTTGATTGAATTTGGCGGGAAAAAATGGTATTAGCAGTTGAGGGGTTGAGTGAATGGGAGGGTGATGCATTTAATGATTTTTGTAGTTGTGTGGAGGTGGGGGGAACAAGGGAAGGGATAAGGTGAGGAGGGGGGATGGGATTGAGTGATTTCGAGGCAGGTGGGGAAGTGGGGAGAAGACTATTGGTTGGTGTTTATGTTTGGTCGGGAGAGTTGAAGGAAGGGGTTAATAAGGTTGGGGTCCAAATGTATCTTGACCGTGCCAAAAGGTTTAAGGGCTTTAATTATCAAGGGCCATTTATGCAATTTCTGAAAATGTAAGGACCAAAACTGCCAATATCTCAAAGTTATTCCAAGGGACTAAAACTGACAAGCTTCAAGAGTACAAGGACCAAACTTGACAATTTCAAAATTTCCAAGGACCATTTATGACATTTTTCAAACTTGAGGGACCAAAGTTGTAATTTTGTAAATTTTAAACTTTTAAGGGTTTGTTTTAACAACTTTTGAATCCCATGGACCTTAAATGACATTTTTCTTTATTTTGATTTACCGTGGACTGCTTTTTGACAATTTTTGAAACTAGGGGACTAAAGCGCCAATTTTGCAAACTTGATCGTTTTCATCCGATTTTGATCTTTTGCATTTAAAACACATAAAACACCGATTTGTGATATTTTCATTATTTTGATGCATTTTGAGTGTTTTCGGATGATTTTGCGATCTAGATAGTACAAAAATGATGAGTATATGACACTCATCAATCCCCACACTAAGATATTGCTAGTCCCTAGCAATGATTTGAACTTTAATGGATTTTAAAACTATTTACCAAAAGCCATCACTGAGTAGCCAAATATTTCATTCAAGTAAGAACCTTGGTACATCGATAACCAAATGATTTTGAGCAAATCATAAGTCAGAAACGGATTTGATTTGTCTTTACCGAGCCGCTTGCTCTAGACTAGCCAACTCTTAGATAAATTATCGAATTATCTTTGGTGAGTGAATACCAATTATGGTTTTTCCAACGCTTTACCACAAGCCATAACCTTGCGGGCTAGCCAACTCTTCACTTTTTAGGATATGGTGAGTTGAATACCATACAATTTTGGGCAAATTGCAAGTCGTAAACGGATTTGATATATCTTTACCAAGAGCCGTTTGCTCTGGATTAGCCAATCCTTTTGTTTATTAGACATGGCGGATCGATAACCAAATGAGTAAGTGTAAAACACTTACTCCAAAAAATTTTGGCCAAAACGGGAATTGGGTGGATAATATATGATAAAATTAGTGAAATTCCCCACACTTAGAAATGAATATTGCCTCAATATTCAAAGTACCAGCAGTTATGCCGAAACAAAGAACGGAAAGGGAAATACTACGCCATTATTTGAAAGATTTTTTTTTTTTTTTTTTTTTTTTAAGATATATATATATATATATATATATATATATATATATATATATATATATATATATATATATATATATATATATATATATATATATATATATATATATATATATATATATATATATATAACATGTGGAGCATCACCCCACACTTAGGTGGTAGAAAGGGTAAGAAGTCGAAATATGGGTGAAAACCCATATGGTGTGTAGCTCATCATTTTTTTGGTTACCGAGTCGCTAGCTTGACTCGATTCAATTCATTGGTTCATGGGAAGCAAAGTGGAAGAAACAATCTCCATCGGACTTTCATTCAAGATGTTTGGATAAACATTGAAGCACGCGAAAGTTCCACATCGATGAGATATACTGAGAAAGACCGGCTCACGGATGATAAATGAAAATGCGGGGTCAAAGATAGTGTCCTCATTCCCGAAGGAGAAAAGGAACGAGAAGTCACACCATATGTGAAGAAAAGAAAGAAAATCATGATAAAAATCATGACTAACTCCTCATTATCGGAAGGGAATTCATGATTTTGGATCATGAATCTCATCGATGAGGATAGAATCGTCATCACATGATGGAAGAGATAAGTTAGAATCTGAGAGGTGGGACAAGTGGTGTGCTCACGAGCTAGCAATTTCCACCACTCCGAGATGGTCTCAGATCGACCTCGGACATTTCATCGAAAAGAGGATTTACTTTCCCAAAAGTGTAGTCATTATGAAATTCAAAAGAGGATTTGAGAAAATCCGGAAGTAACCTCGAAATGTCAAGAGAATCACAAAAGGCAAATCACAATCACTATCGGATATATCCTCGGACTCACTTGGGATTGGGATGAAGTTCTCAACATTAGACGATTCCGCTTCCGAATTGTGCCAAGATGCTCATCCTCCATTATGAGAGAGTCTTTGGAAGCAATAATAGGTAAGATAGGTGTGATAGCAATAGGCGGGGAGTTGAGAAATGATATCTTTCAATTGAATAACACTCTCCTCGTCGTCCTCATAATATTCCCTCATTTGAATACTATCCTCATCATCATCGTCATCATATCGGATTCTTATGTTCATATGTCAAGCTTACACACCATTCTTTTCATTTGTAGTTTCTTTCGAATCGATTTCTTCGAACTTTGTGGAAGATTACACTCCTCGTAATCATTGAGATCTTTGTGAAGGCTCGGAAGTCCGATGGTGATGGAATCTTGTGGGGTTGGAAATTGTCAAACCGGAGAATTGGAATTGTGAAAATTTTGATTCATCGGTTGACATTCAAAAGTCGCATGAGGACCCCGCAATTCTCTCACAAGAGAGAATTGGGAAAATAACTTTCACCAAAGTTCGATTGTAACATGGTTCCGGCTCATAGACAAGCGGACCCGTGGTGGACAATCAAAACCGTAATGAGAATCATTCCACAAAACTCGCATGAGTAGGATTCGTATTAGGGTTGTGGAGGTAGGTAGGAAAAATCGGTGTTTCATTTGAAATGGGATCGGGATTACCGACAAATTTGTCTCGAAACTCACATTGGTACATCATGACAATTTCCACCGTTAAATGGACCTCCACACAGGAACATGTCAAATACCATGACATAAAGAATTAAACGTTAAGAGGATAAGGAATAGAGAATTAAGCGGTTATAGAGAATAAGGAATGGAGAATTAAACAGTTAGAGGTAAGTGGAAATGTAGAATTAAAAGATGCGAGAGGGTAAAGATGGATATTTTGGATTTTTGAAAAAAGCAGCTATAAAACAAAGAATGAAAATATTTTTGGTGTTGCTAACACTTGGAAAAGTGTTAATGAACTTTTGGATTTTTGAAAACTTTACAAAAAACTTTTACAAAAGATGGGGTATGTGCAAGAATGGATCGAAAAAGGTTTAACACACGCTAAAGCCTCCCGCGTGGCGCTAAAATTTGATCTGTCTAAGCAATCAAGCTACCTCACACAAGCTAGCCACTTGTGAATGGCTAACCGTAGAAGCTTAAAAGCGCTTAAAACACAAATGCAATGAAGTCCCGGAGAATAGAATGAATTCCCGGTCGTTAAGTCCCACGGAGACTCAATGGTGTGCAAACACTTGATCAGACGATAGAATGATCACTAATGATAGTGATCAGTAAGGAATTGGATGGATAATTACACTACTGAAAAAAGTTTATAAAATAAAGCGACTTAAATACAAATTAAGAAAATTAAAAAGATAAAATATATTAAATAAATGCTATCACTATTTTTACAATGATGTTTTTATGATTTATAAAATAAAATAACTTAAATAAACTATATTAACTAAAACGCAAACTTAAAATATCTAAAAACGTGGCCTAAAATGAAAACGTACGTTATTTACGAAAATTCCGTTGGAGCGTAAGATAAAACGTAAATTTTATGAAATAAAAGTCCTACAAGTGTAAAAACAATTTATTTACGTACTATATGATAAAAGAAAATTTTAGAAAAAAGATTTATATTTTTTTGACTTTTATATTTTTTATTATGAATTAATTAAGATTTTACACTAATTAAATGTTTAAAAATACTAAAACTAATGAGAAAAATCTGAAACTTTTTTATAAAATACTTATCACTAATACAGATTTAAGAAAAATAGAAAAGTTGAAAAAGCTACTTTAAATAAGCTTGAAATAAGCTAAATAAGTCGTATAAGCTAAACTGGCAAAAGGTACTTAAGTATTAGATGTTGCAAAATAAAACCAAGACAAGTCCCAAGGCGGCTACATGGTACCCTTCTAACACGCTCCAAAGGGGAGGTCTCGGGTTTGAGCCTGCCTACCCCTTTTTTGCAAAAACATTTTAGTTTTTTGATTTTCTTTTTGAAACTTATTAAGCACATGAAGATAAGCACTTTTTACAACTATGACTTTTTATAAAAACGACTAATAAGCACTGAATAAGCTAAAGATATCAACAGTTAAGAAAATGAATGGAAATAAGCATAAGATTTAAGCTAAGTGACTAAAAAGCTACTAAATAAGCAAGATAAACTGGAAATAAGCTAAGTCACTTATAATAAGCTAGAATGGCAACTGATAAAACAATTAACTCAAAAATAAGCACTAATCAATAAGTAAATAAGCACAAGACTAATCATTTACAGCTTAACTCAAGGTTTTCTATGTACTTTACAACTAGAATTTAAGCACTTAAATAAGCTAAGAATTGAAAACAACCACTTGAACTAACTAGCTAACCAATGAAATATCTAAAAACTAATTTACAAAGTTTAGCTTCCACTATTAAGCTTGTGAGAAGCTTGTGAAATGGGCATGCAACTCGTGCACGTGATGATTTTTGAAAAGGGTCTTAAAAGAAAATGAAAATAAGCACTTAATAAGCTAAGTTTATAAAAGCTAGTATTTTTATATTTTTATTTAGCAGCTAAATATTACTATCCAAAAAGGAATTAAACTAAAACTTAATATTGAATCCTTCACAAAATTATTCATTTTATTCAAAAACTGCATATAAGAAATTTGACTTTTTGAAATTATGAGCTAAGATTGACTTTCATGAACTTCTAATGATCCTAGATGATCTATTATGATGTTTTAAGCTAATTTGAGACTGAGGTAAGCTAGATAAACAACTTTTAAAACTGAAAAGATGATTATGCAATCACAAATCTTAACAGTTAACTGTCAAGAAAAGCTCAAGATTGATTTTGACTTTTTATTGAATAAGCACTTGATTTTATTGTTTGACTGGGCTATATAGAACTAAACTAACACAAAACAACAACAAGCAACAACAACTAGCTTCTAACACCATTAACTAAGCTAATCCAAACATCCTTATACTAAACCGATATGAACTAACAACTGGACAAACTGCTGAACAAACATGTTATAAGGATCAAACTAAGTCTAAATACCCTAATTAACACTAAAGAAGCAAGTAGGAACTAAAATCAAACATGATCTGAGATACAAGCTTAATATGCACATCGAAAGAAAATGAAAATGAGATTTATACTCACAAGTGTCCAAATGGTTAGCGAAAGCCAAAACCAAAACCAATCCTATGCTAACCTACTATATTCCAACCCATTCAACTGCTCTGCATCACCCACATACCATCACCAAGCACCATTAAGCCTCATTTTGACTTTTGTTGACCATTTCACAAAGTTGCTTTAAAATTAATTGCAAGCTTACAAAAAGATTATAAAGAGTTTAACTAACTTGTTTGAGCTTAAAAACAAGCCACTGCAAGCTTATACATAAGAAATTGAGATTGAAACTTTCAACAGTAACATGAAACATGAAACTTAATTAAAACTTGAGATTGTTGATTAAAAGTGAATTACAATGAAACAATAACTTAAGTTTAACACATTTAAAGTTTTAAATTACATTTTAGATCACTAATTAAGTTAACTAAAAGAAAACGACATACAAGGAAAAGTAAAACTAACTAATGCCTTCTCTACTCCTCTTCTTCCTTTTATATGCAAAACACCTTTCCACTTGTTACGATTTGATCCCACCATCTTTTGGACCATTGGATGAGCTTAAGCCACTTTTGACCATTTGATTGAATTTGGCGGGAAAAATGGTATTAGCAGTGAGGGTTGAGTGAATGGGAGGTGATGCATTTAATGATTTTGTAGTTGTGTAGAGGTGGGGGAACAAGGAAGGGATAAGTGAGGAGGGGATGGGATTGAGTGATTTCGGGAAGCAGTTATCAGTGGAGAAGACTATTGGCGGGTGTTTATGTTTGTTGAGGAGAGTTGAAAGGAAGGGGTTAATAAGGCGGGGATCCAAATGTATCTTGATTGGCCAAAAGGTTTAAGGGCTTTAATTATCAAGGGCCATTTATGCAATTTACGAAAATGTAAGGACCAAACCGCTAATATCTCAAAGTTATTCCAAGGACTAAACCGACAAGCTTCAAGAGTACAAGGACCAAACTTGACAATTTCAAAATTTCCAAGGACCATTAATGACATTTTTCAAACTTGAGGGACCAAAGTTGTAATTTTGTAAATTTTAAACTTTTAAGGGTTTGTTTTAACAACTTTTGAATCCCATGGACCTTAAATGACATTTTTCTTTATTTTGATTTACTGTGGACCTGCTTTGACAATTTTTGAAACTTGGGGACTAAACCGCCAATTTTGCAAACTTGATACGTTTTCATCCGATTTTGATCTTTTTGCATTTAAAACACATAAGACACTGATTTGTGATATTTTCATTATTTTGATGCATTTTTGAGTGTTTTCAGATGATTTTGCAGTCTAGATAGTACAAAAATGATGAGTATATAGACACTCATCAGTCTCTGTAGAGTATCGTCATTATAGATGAATCTGACTAACTCCATCTGCGCTTCATCCGAATCCCTTATACAATGCTTTTCAGGTATGGCCACCCATGAGGTATTTTGAGGATCCTCGGGATCTTCAGTTCCAATATTGCCGTCTCCTATAGCCAACAACCATTTTGAGAAAGACTCTACCTCGGCATGTTGTTCGGTATCTAAACCCGAACATTTAAGACGCATGTTTTGTTTGAGAACAAAGAGCTTGAAATATTGCCAGAGGTATGATTCAGAAATCGAAGATGCAATAATATCGCTTTTGCAGCCTCTTTTTTTCACGGGAAGGGTTTGCCTGAAATCACCACCTAAAAGGATTGGTTTTCCTCCGAAGATGACGTCAGGCGCGTCCAACACGTCACGCATAGTCCTATCTAAGGCTTCAAAACATCTACGGTCGTTCATAGGAGCCTCATCCCATATAATATGATCTGTCTGCTTCAGCAATTCTGCGATATGTGTTTTCTTCCGAACGTTGCACGAATCGTGCGTTAATTCAAAAGGCAATTTGAATCTCGAATGGGTTGTTCTCCCAGATGGAAATAATAATGATGCTATACCGTAAGAAGCGACACCGTAATAATGTTACCTTCAAAGACGCATAACGCATATTATCGCCCATAAGAAAGTCTTGCCGGTGCCACCATGACCATACACGAACATCATGTCCCGCTTTTATTCACCGCTATGTTAACAATTATATCAAAAATCTCTTTGTTCGATGTTTAATCATGAACCAATACATCTCGCTCGCCGCTAGTAATGTTATGTCGTAACATTTTCTTCCATAACCAAACGGTTCTCAAACACATCTAACAACCCTCGAGGCGGCATCGCAATCCAAAATCTAGCAACGATTTACTATAGAAACCTAACGCTCAAGTTCATAAAGAACACCACCACGTAATTCTGGCTCATTCATGTGTCTCAGAGGAATAAATAATGTCTGCGAAAGCCTGAAAGGAATATCATGTGACATCTTTTCCCAGAATGCATTCCATAAAACCTCAGGTTCCGCCACGTCACAGAAGATTAGTAGCTGCACAAGTAATGTCCTAAGCTCTTCTGACGTAGCTGATATGGCTGGTTCTTCTAGTCCAGTTAGCCATTCATGGTCGTCACCCAACAAAGCTACACAGGCCGATCTATTTGTTGGATATACGTGCCCGTTAACCATACGTATGGTTGGAAATGAGTCACATCCTTTCGATGACAAAGCAACATCCGCTGATAATAAAGGTCCCCTAAACTCGGGTGTATGTACTCGCCTTTCCAATAGATGGGAGTCGCTTGTTCACTCTCGGTGTCCATTCACGATCCATTTTTTCCACACAAATTCTTTCGTAAAGTTTAAATATGTAAGGTGGCCCAAAAGTAAAATGCTTATTGAATTCTAACAATTCAAGAAGAGTTGTTTTCTTATAATGGGGATTATTCACTATGGATCAAGACGCCGACCGGCTTTGAATGTTAACCGCTGCATATTTTCTAAATAAACCAATATCCGAATCCAGTCGTCTATGATGGATATCAAAGTTGAAAATCCTCCAAGAAGCCTCATGAGGCCCTATGAACCTCACGCCTATAAAATTCTTTATTTCATCGACACATATATTTTGGGATCGAGACGACGTCCCTCACGACCTTCCGGGTGGATGGAACACGGGATTCTCCAATCGGTCTCACCACACGGCAATGATCCTATCTGCACCCTTCGAGATATACTTAAACAAATACTTAATAAGCATTGTCCACCCCGCAATATTCTACATTGATATGCGCATAAAACACCGTACATAATTGAAGATTATAAGGAACATCGTTAGAGTTGTCCAACCGAACACCCCTGCCTGTGGTGGCGCCGATCTCTGCGCCTATAGTATACGTAATAGCTTTTGTCGATGTATGTAGTTGGGCGAATATTTAGGAAACCGCTTTATAGGCACCATTAGGCTTTGACGCTGAGCATTAGGAAACGCGACACCACATGGACCATGCATCATGAATTCGAGATGACTCTATACGCCTACGGGTTTGTGACTGATCGTGTAACTCGCATATATACCGATCCAAATCACGGTCTCGTAACCCTATGTCGCTCTTTAACCCATAGAAGCAAATGACAAGTGGTAATCCCTGCTTCGAAACTCGATCAGATATATGTGACACCCCAACCCGATAAGGGTAGAAGTATCACAATATGGTGTCATATCAGAACATACATAATGAACATAAATCAAACAGTGGAAGCCTTATAATAAATCTCAAAAGAATATCAAGTCAACAAGACTTATCAATACATAAATACAAAAGGAAAACTTCAAAATGGAAATATAATAATGTAATCAAATGAAGTCTAAGATGACTAGGCATGGTCTCTATATCACTCATCTCTCAACCCCAAACAATCCTCAGCTCCTAGCTTATGTACCGCCGCAGAAAAGAAATGCGGCCGAGCTTAAAAGCCCAAAGGAATGATATAACGATACAATAATAATAAACCGAATCGAGAACAAGGTAAGGAAGGTCACCAATAACCGGTATATCAAAGGAAGCGAGTAAGGTAAACGAAACATAGGAAAAGGGGTCATTATCCACCACGAGCCAACAAAACAAATCAAATCAAATCATATATCCATAGTAACATGTAGTAACCAATAGTAACCATAGCGAGATATAATGAGATATGGAGTGATCGGCCCCGTGATTGTGAAGACACGTATTGCATACCTACATCATTCACCGTAAAAATCATAACATATCGATAATGTAACAAATCTAGGATGCATCCATACGCCCCAGCAGATGAGATAGTGGCCATACAATATATATCGAGCTCATAATCGACAATGTAAAGGGACGGTGTGTAACATCACCAGACACACTAGAGTCATGCCATTGGTGCATCAATGACACGGACATGGAATCCCCATGCCTAGTGATAGCTCGGTCTCAAACCGACAGTCAAGGCAAGGTCATATCATAAGGATTCATATCAAAGTTTCATATCAAAGTCCATATCATAGGTTCATAATCAAAGGTGCATATCAAAGGTTCATAATCGGAAGGTTCATATCGGTGGTTCACGCAAACAGCTCACATAGGAGATTCAATCAAAGGAGCATAGCCGAGTTATAGGGAAGCCCTAGTAAGAAGGCTCTGAGCAAAGGATAACGCTTAAAACCAATATCAAAAGATGTAACGAATCATGAGAAACCCCTACCGAAAAGGGATAGAATATCTGTACCTTATCGAAGCAAATCAACAATGAAAGCAAAATCAAGAAATGAGTTCAACCCCGTCGCCCGGAACCTATATGAATTAGATAACGTTCCATAAGAATCAGATTACTCATTTTAGATGGCTTTCCACTTTTAATAGATTTTCACTTTTAGTAACTTTCCATTTTAGGCAACTTTCTATTTTAGGAAGGTTTTCATAATTAGCAGGTTTTCGTATTTAGTAAGTTTAGCCATTTATGATGCATTTAATGTCATATTAAGTTAAATGATGCAAAGTGAGTGTTATTATACTTTAAGGATCATTTATGCCAAGTTACACAAGTTTAGGGTCTAAAGTGTAAATATTACAAGGTGTAAGGTCTTAATAGTAAATATATCTCATTCATTTGTTTTACTCATTTAGCCCTTATAGTCATTATATTTACCAACCAAACCTTTTAGTTTCAAAGATTGTGAATTTAACATAGAAGTTTATATGACTAGTACTTGAACCCATAATCAACCATAGCTTTTATTTAAAAGAAAAACACCGATATGTTATTTGCCCTTTTAAACATTTTAAACACAAGATAGCATAACCCTTTTTGGTGACCCCATATTGTCGAGATTAAACCCTCCCAAAAATCAGAATTTCATACGTCCCAATACTAACAAACGGACCTTAGACTTTATATTCCAATTGACACCATAACATCAATTATATACTCAGTTTTCCATTTAATTAACCACGTTAATAACCAAGGAAACTTCATTTCGAGGTGGTCCCAAATCGATTTCACACTATGCCATTTAGTATGCATTCAATCAATATATATAAGGTTAAGTTCATGATTGTTCTCATGTAGCCAAATACTAATGTCCCACATTAGTTTAGTATTATACGTGACATGATGCAAGGTTCAAAAGCGCTCAATACCAATTACTTTAGTGTACAAGCAGCTGACACAAACATAGGATATATCATGATTTAATGTAGCATCGACCTAGGTATTTCATGGTTCGTTTCATGATTTTATGCACTTAACATTAGGTATACTATACATTGATTTAATCATTAAACGAGACATGGTTTTAGGGTGTAAAATCATGCGATGTGAACTTTATGCCATGACCGTGACCGATTCAAAACAAACAAGGAGTGCATTAGTCCACATATATACAAGTTTTCTCATGGTTTTACGTAGCACTATTTTAGGTTGGTTTTAATCTTTATATAACACGTTAATGAAAACAAGAATTCATGCTACCGGTATAATCATTACCACGACAGATTCAAACATAAAACGAGACAAATGGTGCGACGTGATACCTTGTGACGCTGTGAGTAAAGAAAGGAGAACAATGATCGAAACTGTTAACCCAACCCTTTGTGCCCAAAGATTCACGACAAGAAAGAAATTTCAATAAAACCCACGATGCAAACCTAACAAATACTCATAACCAACGTGTGTATACCAGCCTTGAAAAGAGCCTTCGATCCTTCTTATTGGACTGCTTTTGTGTTGACAGAAAAAGGGATGGAGGGAGGATATTTCTTGTGTTTGCCGTATTCTTTCTTTGAGGAGGTACTAGGGTTTTGTTTCTTGAATGCATATAAAAAGGGATATGGTATATCTTATATTTGGAATGGAGCGTATGATTGACCAAGAAATCAGGAGCTGAGCGTGAAGGGAGAAAAAAAAAAGGGTTCAAGGCCAATCAAAATAATATTCACTTCCCTAAATAATTTGTACATTTTATTTAATTTATTTTCTATGTAGTATATATAACATATTAATGTGTTATTCAATATTATAAGTTAATTACAAGTTTAGATTTTCCGAAGTCTTGTACAAATCGATTATCATTAATTGTTCATCGATTAAACGAGCTTGTTACATTTTATAGGTTATCATTTGAGGGTATTATAGTCCTTTAACGCATTTACAATTTTAGGGTTTTACAATATAGGACTGCAAACACAAAAAAAAAACGGTTACATGTGCTTACCTGAATATAGACAGGAGCAAAAAAACATATCAGAATGAAAAAGAATCTCAGTATACAATTATTAATGTAAAAGGGTAAAGTTATCCACCAATGTAAATGTTCCAAAAGGTTGCCATTCCGAACATATTTTATTAGAGAATGTATTTGCGCTCAAATATGCGATCTACAATGTCCTACTGTCGCCAACATTTAGTTATGGAAATGCTTCCATGTATTCTACAATTTCTAGCCACTTAACATTGCATGTAAAAGTCACAAAGAATGAAGGATTTCGTGAACCCGACAAACAGCGAGGCATCGAGGTAGTGACTATACATGTACCGAGGGCCCTGGTAAACAAAGCAAGCATAATAATTCAAACCCTCACATCCGATCCATCTCGATCACCCCGGTTATGGCATCGTATAGACCCGATAGATACCGCCTAATATCATCCCGATGGTTTTGTAGAAAATCATCCTGCTTGTTCTATACTACAATAAGCAAGAATAACGCATTTCTAAAACAACCTCCCACCGCGAGTCAAGAAATTATAACGCCCATAGCGGTCGTGGATCCGTAAGCGTAGTAAGCATTGATAGACATGTTTCGCTCAAGGTCTGCAATGTCATCACTAATGTTGCTGAGCTTCAAGCCGACATGGTAGCCCTGCTCTCCGTAAAAAGCAATAAAGGGAACTGAAAAGACATATAACACGGGTGCAACTTATTAATGCGTTGAGGATCTCCAGGACGTTTTTCAATAATGACATCGAAGTCTGTGCCCGTCTCTGGCCCACCATCATAAACAATTGCTCCAATTGAGTCTCGATGTAGGAAGCTCATACTGATTTCTACCAATGACGCCAAATACACGGACCTTAAACTCGTGAATCTCATGAGCCAACATTTTATCACGAGCGGTCCCGAATAATTGAACCAACGCTTAAAAGGCCCAAAAATGGATCAACCTATCGACCACCATGGATCCAGCCTTTCGAGTGTCACCCGTGAAATGACTTAATCTATTTTGCACCTCATTCTCTCGGTCATAAATATACAATCAGAAGAACCTTGGTGTCTTATTCGCCGGTGGACACAAACCCCCAATCCAATGATATATTTGGCCAGAAACTTTGAATACGTATGGACCACGACCGCTATTAATAGACTCATAAACAGTAGCACCCAAACACATCATGGAGAACATTTGATTGTAAGCCCTGATATTTTCCATGAAGCGACAGTTTGAAAAAAGAGTCCAGATATACGGAGGATACTGGGAATGCATGTATACTTTCACCCGCCCACCAAGACAGCAACGATGATACACGGACGATTTTGTGGAACGACTAACAATGCGTTTTCGAGCCAAAACAATGCTTGACATTCATTGCATCTATAACGGCAAACACCAAATGATTTATATTGCGAAGGAGGTATTCGATTAAATGATACAAATATCGATAGAAGACAAACAATGCCAACACACGTAGAAGAAGAGGACAAACCTTGCAGACGACATCGGTGTCGGCCGGGCGATCATCCATGCAAGCAGGAACCCGGCGAGATCGCCTATTATGTATCGAAAATCATGATACTTAATGAGCAAGAAGGCATATAGAAACCCAAGAATATGTGTACCGAGCATATAAAGTCACAACCAAAAAAGTAGCAACAAATATAGTCGATATGTATAAACGCATCGTTGTCGAGGATGAACGCGCTGCTCAATGTGATGGCGAACCACGCCTCGCCGTCTCCGGTCCGTGGGTGAATATACGGGAGGTTCTACAACACCTTCAAAGATAATTAGGGTCGGCATTTGACACGAAACCCGTTAAGACGACACCACACCCACCGGTCTTAACAGTTCGTGGTTCGACCTTAACAGTGTTTCTCAGGTCTTCAATGTGTCGACTGCAAGACTGTTAACATAACAGTCTTAACAGTCGCACCGCTAGACCAGCAGTACCGCTCAGTCAGGACGAACATGAGATCGCCCATTACACATCCTCTTCTTCCTTCAGCCAGCCAGCCGCCATCACCACCGTCAGTCACCGTCGTCACCACCTTCCTTCCCGATCCCATCACGCCACATTAGCCTGAAATGATACGACGGCGGCAAACAACCAACCCGATGTTGTTAAATCCCGACGAGTTGATAGGTGATTTGGCGTGACGGTAACACGAACATTGATTTAAACAAGCCGGCGCTTAGCCCATCTCCCACATTCACGTTGCATTCACACGCCTATTTCCTGAGTTGCTTCCATACCGTCGCGAACTTATAACCAGCCAAGCACACGACACGCACGCATGCACCAGTTTGTCCATGAACTGAGTGAACCCAACCGTTTACCGGACACCGCTGCGCGCCCGCCACCGCGCCACAGCCGCCGCATATTTGGCGGTCATTTCACGGTCAACTCACCTGAACGAACTTATTGTCCACAAGATAACGCTTAACCTTAAGATGAGGTCCGCGATAACGCCACTCCAACCAAACGATCGGACGTCCGATTTTAGATGGATTCGACGACCGACTGACCACAAACACGAGTTTAACCCGAACCACCGCCCGAGCGAGCCAAGAACGGCGATCGATCCATTTGCCGAATTTCGACAAAGGACGCGCAGCGCGCAACCAGCGCAGCAGCGTGGCAACATTTTCAGGCGATAGTTCATGAACGGCACGTTTCACACGAGAACAGCCTGGCAAAATCATCACCAAAACAGCAACACGACGCACACGGTCATCCAGATTTGATCAACATCATCGCATTGCAGTCGCCACACCAGCATGACGTCATTTGCCGATTCGACAGGCAGATGATGAGATTACAGGCACCGAAGGCGCGATCACAGAACATGAAACGATTTGTTTCCATCAGCAGAAAGCAGCAAGCACAGAAATCATCGGAAGTTATGGCCAACCGACTGCGGTCTTCATCGACGACATTTGCCATTACAGCAGCATTATTGACAGCGAATGGGTTTTTCCATCTTATCTTCACCACCATCCGGCAAGCAGCTTTAACGCAGCCGATTCAAGAACGGCACAGAAAAGCATTTTGCATAACCCTGATAACGCATCTTTCCACGACCATTTGTCGCCAGCGCACAGCACCAGACCAACACCACAGACACATGGCAGCACACATAGTTTTAAACTGATTGCAGGTTCAGCAGCTGATGACGAGCGGTCGCGCGTCGAGAGGTCAACAGCCAGCGATCACATCAGCAGCAGCTGTGCCCAGACCCAGCTGTCACTTTGCCCGTGCGGCAGATTGTCCCACCAGGACTCATTTTCCAACGCTGATAGCCATTATCGGCAGCGATGTCCATTTGTAACCAGCGATTCCACCAGTTGTCCGCGCCGAATGATCATCAAAGACCTGCCTCAGCAGATGACGTGACCACGCCCGCCCAACATCCCATCGCAACCTCAATCCCCACCGCCATGGCTTCATCACCGCACGAGCGCGTCCGCGACGAGCGGGACGATGACGGAAAATCGCAGCATTGGTCCGATTTGAACCACTTTCCAGTCGGTGCAGGCCGATCCGCGAGTTGCACTTTGATTGACCGGAGTTACAAAGATTACGACGGCAACCCTCATCATGTCGATGTCGATGGTTATCGAACATCACATTTAACGATCAGCCGCGATGTTTCACAACCAATCAGCAATCATTGCGTCGAAGTCGCGAAGAAATGATGACGACGACGCCCTTGACAGAGCAAACCGCACTTTTTATTCACATTGATATGATGATTCCATTCATCTGTCAACAGCCTGTCACATTGACACACCAGCGCGTCAAACAACCAGCTGGTCTTTCAACACCAGCTTTCATCGACATTGGCGACCAGTCGTGCACGGCACATGTTAAAATGATTTCATCACGGTTGCAGGCATTGATCATTAACCGAGCCCACCATGCATATTTAGTTGCAGTGAAGCTCAAGTTTAGACAATGATAATGTCGATAACTGTTAAATAACAGCCTCACGAACATGCTTATATGATTTTCGCATTTCACTCATTTCTTTTGAAACAGTGAAATGCAGAAAATCATAACATAAGCATATTCATGGGGCTGTTTGTTTTAGCTTATTTTCGGATTATCGGCTTATTTGTCATAAACCCATTTTAAGCCAACTTTGAGCTACACCTTTTGCAAAAGCAAATATAAATAAGGTACGACTATAAACTCAAGTTAAATGATTAATCCAAAACAACCTACCACCGTCTTCAATCTATTAAATCACATTTTAAACATATGCCACATGAACAGCAAATTAAAAACACCAATATCAGTAAAGCTTAAGTAATTTGTGAAAAACCAACTAAGGTTTATTATTTTCACTAATTATAATATATCAATGTAACAAAGAACTGTTGATAGATAGAATAAATTATCATATATCAATGTAGATAAAAAAATTACCAGAAGTTTTGCTCTAACCCAAAGAGACGCCTTGTATCATCACTTGTTTCTTCACCAACTTTATTAACACTTGAAGTAGTTGTCTCGATTTGAAGTTGTAAAGGAAACATCACAAGCATATTCATTAAAAGTGGTCTTCAATAACCCATCAACATCAAAGATATTGAGGGTTGCCGCTCCATAAATCTTTTGTAACTCCATTCAATAAAGTGCAACTTGTATCTTGATCAAACACCACTGCTATGGCTAAAGCGAGATTAAAATCGCATCAATACTTCAAATTTTTCCATCATAGACTTCCCATATCTTTCATATACTCATCACTTGAACTCATACTCATGCAAAGTAAGATAAGTTTATAAAACGCGAGGATAGTACAAGTTTGCGAGGATATTTTGAGCCCGAGAAAACATTAGTCACATCATAAAACACCCAAGGAAAACACAAATCTTTTCAATGATATCCCACCCAAGCACTTGGACAACTCTTATAATTAGAATCACTTATTTTTAAATGGGCAAATGCCTTTCTGTAATAAATGGCACTATCAAGCATTAGGAAAGTAGAATTACACCTAGTAGGACAATCTTGCCTTAACCCCTTTTTGAACTTAAAGAAAGTACCTTAACACGCCTAAAAACTTTGCTTCCTTACTATGAATGTGATCCTTTAACATATTTGACACTCTCTAACCTTGCAAACCGCTTCATCAATTTCTTTGAGCCCTCTTGCACAATCAAGTTTAAAATATGTGCACAACATCTCATATGAAAAAACTACCCATAGATACGAGTGGTGATTTTGTATCTAGTTGTCACGTAAAAGCTCAACAAAACGGTCATTAGAAGATGCATTATCCAAAGTTATACAAAATACCTTTTTTCTATGCCCCATTCTTCTAGAATCGAAAACACTTTTGCATTTAAAGCAACACCGAATGAGGTGGTGGCATGAAAGAAAAGATAAGACTCTCTTTGCAAAACCCATTCCTTGTCAATAAAATGCATCAGAATGGCCAAATAACCATCTAGTAGTAATAGAAGACCACAAACCGGGTTAAACATAACTTCCCGGTGATTCCATAAGCATGCTTTTAATGTTTTCCTTTCTTTCTTATACAATTTAAACAAATCGCCTTTTAAAGTATTCCTAGTAATCACACTTGCTTCAGTTGCAAGTATGTAAATACATCCCTAATACCCTTATAATCAACAAATGACAAAGGCAATTCATGCCTAATTGTGGCAGCCTACAAGCAAATCATGAAGATATTTTGATCAAATCTAGATGACCGTAATGCCATGTCACTATTAAATAGCATTTGACCAACATCATGATAATTTTACCAAAACATTTCTCCATGTGTCGCTTAAGATTACCCGCCTTGAATACTATCATACAAGAAAATATTACCACACTTTTGCACTTACATGGCACTTTGTTGTCGCTTTTGTCTGCTACTCTTTCTCATCTTTGTCAAAGAAATTCCAACAAATAGATCGATCCTTACGCTTTCTCTTGGCTCCTACATCCTTTTCCACGGATCGACCTCATCAAAGTTGTGTAAACTCATTATTTTGTGGGTCAATTTTAGACATTCGTAATCCATCTACAA
Source organism: Chrysanthemum lavandulifolium (assembly GCA_022545495.1). Lineage (NCBI taxonomy): Eukaryota > Viridiplantae > Streptophyta > Magnoliopsida > Asterales > Asteraceae > Chrysanthemum > Chrysanthemum lavandulifolium. Next base: position 241,915,585 of record CM040243.1, on the reverse strand, counting down.
AATCGAGACATTCACCATTTTGAGTTTAAGTTTAAGCATTTATCTACGGACCTCATCTTAAGTTTAAGCATTTATCTATCAGAAGATAATAAGTTCATTCAAAAGGTAGATGTTGGTCGATAAGTAGATAACCACTTAAATATGCAAACCTCAAGGCATCAGAAACCGCAATAATGTGAAAATGTAAACACCCATGATTATCCATTAAACTTGGTTAAAAGATTTCCTTTCTCACAATTTCATAGACTAAACTAGATACATAATCGACACGGTATCATTGATACCATTTTAACAAATTTATAAGTTTCAAATTTTAATTATAAGAAGTTTAACTTCAAATAAGAACGTGTGATAAAACAACATGAATGAGTAATCGAGAGATGTAGGCTAAACACCCGAACTTTATGTCTTTATCCAATGTTCAGATTTACTAAATCACATATAAACAAATCACAAATTTAACAACATCGTTAGTTATTTACCTCGTCCAGACGATTTTCAAGGCCTAATAGTGGCGCGTGATGTATGGGATCGGAAAGAGGAGAAGGAGAGGGTTGTTTTGGTGAGGCGGTGAGGTGATGCGACCGACGGTGGAGTGGTGGTGGTGTGGTTGAAGCAAGGGAGGCTATGGAGTAAGAGGGAGAGAGAGAGTTAATCAGAAGTCCAGAATGGGAGGCGGATCATCTCATATTCTCGTAGGGTATTTTTATTTTAACAGTACTAACAGTTCAATCAGTCGACCGTTAAGACTCGTTATGTTAACAGTGTTCGACTGTTAAGACACCTAAACTCGTTAGGTCAAACACGAACTCGTTAAGACCGGGTGTGTCGTCGTCGGTCGTGTTAATGTGTTTCGTGTCAAAATTGCCACCTATTTCTATGCATGTAAATGTTAATGTGTCTTATCAGATCTTTAACAGTTAACCCGTTAAAGTTCGTGGTCGTGTTCGTGTTTGAGAAAATTGACACGATAAGCTAACAGTCGTGTTCGTGTTTGACCTTAATGTGTTCGTGTCTTAACAGTTCGTGTCTTAACAGTTCGTGTGACTTGTTATGCCACTCTAAGCATAATGCATCTAGTATTAGCAAATGTGTAGGATCATATATTTTATGTTGTTTGATGATTCTGTGGTCTAGGATGGTGATAATATATGAATGCCATGTTTAAAGAGATGAAGAGAGAGAGGGTGATTCTAGAGATAAACAAAAGAGAAAAGGTTAAATTATCAAGAAGCACCACCCTTCCAAGGATGGAAGGCGACGAGAAGTTACGACACTACGTCCTCCCGCTTCGGACCGCTGGATCGTATACAAAGGTAAAGACCCGTCCTTCCTCCACGGTGTTACACTAAGCTAATAACTAAGCTAACAACTAACTAATTAACTACTAAACAACGAATAACGATATGTCTACGAGCTAACTTATGTGATAACGCCACACGCTGCTCGGGGTCAAAGGAACTTCCTTTTCGTCGAGCAAGTTTTTCAACACCCTAGGCAAAGGAACCTAATCGTTGTAGTGTAGTATTAGGGTAAGCCACGGAATTGATATCGCTTCAGGGAATAGGAATGCTAGTGAGGAGTTACTACGCTAAGATTAGGGTCGAGGAAGATTATTTTTATCTTTTATGTTTTTTAGGAAATGGAAAGGTACGAATCTCGGGTTTGGATTGGGGGTTGGTATTTTCACCGATTACTCTATTATCTAATTATCTAATTAACTAAGGTGAGGTAGTCTATGTCTAATTATTGTGTGCTCGTATGATGATTTAAAGATGTGTCTACTTAGGTTTTATTACTCCTTAATTATCTCCTATTGATGGTTGAATTGTCACGCCCTTATTCTTAATTGCGCTGTGTGTCTAAGGTCGTAAGGTATGCTTATCCCTAACTCTTTGAAACTACCAAAGGGTCTCGCCTACAAAATCTCTAGGATTTATAAACTCTAACTCTAAGGTACTTTTGATGGTTTAGCCTACAACTACTCTAGTCGTTATAGTCTAAGGTTCACAAAGATTAATCAAGCATTAACTACACAACGAATGACCTATCGCATTACTAGATCATTAACAATTAAGATAAGAGACAACCAATCAATATTTAATAGTTAAGTTTCATATTCCTAAGCAAACACACAAGTAAATTAGCTTGACATGGAGAACATGCAAGCATACACACAAATAATTGAAGACATAATTGAATTAATGAAGTAAAGCACTTATCTTGGTGTAAGATAGGTTTGAACCCTAAAATACTGTATAAGACAAATTTTGGTTCGGTTTAGGTTTTTACTCCAAAAGACTACACACTTAAAACCGAAAAATTCGGATTCTATATATAAATTACATTCGCGACGGCCACCTTATGATTTGTGACGCCGGTCGCCATTCATTAGGGTTTCGTGTTGGCCACGTTAGTATTGCGATGGCATCACCTTATGCTTGTGACGCCGTCTTCTTGACCTCGACGCCTCTGGATCAAATCTAGGCCGCCTCGAGTTGCGACGACCTACTCTTTTAAAGCCCCGACACCGCCACTTGTAAATAAGCAATTGGCTAATGAGCCGTCACAAAGTGCTCCGACGGTGTCGCAGATAACACCCGACGCCGCCCCTTGTATTTCAACAATTGAGTGTCTCGATTCTTGACTTTGGCCATTTTCTTCAGATATCCGCCATTTTTATTCCAAATAAGTGTCATTCCAAAGAATTTGCCTTCAAAAAGTGAAAAGGAACGAAATTAAGTAATAACGGATACAAAAGTGATCAAATAAGAGCTTAAACGACCCTCAAAAGGTACATTTTAAAACCTTATCAAATATCCCTACACTTGGTATTTGCTTGTCCTCAAGCAAATGTGCTTTTAGCCAATTAATTTATAAGTTAGGGTCATGAAGCATTGGTTTAGAACAATCCACAACACATATAAGCCCTAAAAGTCATAACAAGCACGGAATTACATACTAGCACCTCACATGGGGTGTTTGATACTCACATCTCTCGTGTATATGAAATATAACAAGTTGGAAATGGAAGATAAACACTCATTAACCGGTCCTAGTACATAGATTACCATAAGCTTCGAGACTAGATCAAACCTCCATCGCTTAGCGAAGCACCTAGGAAAGACTATCAAAGAGGTCTTTTAAAGGGTTGTAATGTTAGGCTTACGGTAGGGAAACAAAGGGTTTGGTGGGATAGACTATTTAGTGGTGGCAAGTCAAAAATCTTTATGTTACAAGCATACGAAGAATGGCGTTGCTAAGCCAAGACTCGACACTCTAAACTCTAGATAACTGAAACACACAAACATAAATTTAAAGGATAGATGTAGGATGGTAGCCCGTATGTTTTTTTTTTCAACACTCTATTTTTTTCTTTTTTTTCTCTTTTTCTATTTTTTTTTCGATTTTTTTTATTTATTTTTTTATTTTTTTTCATACACTTTTACACTACCATCCTCTACGGTAACATCAAAATGATAGGGATTTATAGGCACATCCCTACACTTGAGTTTTTATTACTCTAACACTAATTTGACCCGAATTGAAAAGATCAAAACACTTGGAGTACATTTGTTAGCCTCGCTTTTTATAAAGATAACGTCACTTACGTGAATTGGACTAGATGCGTAGTACACTTTGCCCTTAGGGACTAGTATCGTTTAAGTGGCAAAGATAGAGCCTATAAATACCCCTCATGACTCTCCATGAGGGGTGAGGTGAAGCATTTGGCTAGTTGTATTGTGTGTTTCATTTTAATAAAGTCTTTGTTTTCTCCTCCCTCTCTCTAGTTTCTCTCACTAAAAAGGATGAAGATCTTCATCTTCTTTCACCAACCCCGACCTCCAAACCACATAAATCTTATGTTCATCGGTCCTGACAATTGGTATAACGAGCCAAGGTTGTTGTTTGTTGATTTATTGTGGTTTTACACATGTGTTTTACTGTTTTTATGCTTATTTTGTGGGTCGGAAAATTTTTTTTTCCGTATTATATGGGCAAACAGTTTTTATTCATGTCTTTGGTATCCTATCTTTGGTCTACACAAAAAGTTACAATCTTTCTTGTAAATCTGTCTTGGTCTATCATCTTATCAAAACAGTTACCTTTATGTCTTTTTTTTGTACCAAATATCCGTGAAACATATGTGGTCAACCTTCATCTTTTCATGGTCAATAGTCAAAACAGGCGCTTTATGCTTTTCGGGTATTTTATGAAGATGGTCGGATTTTTCACCGAAAACTCGCGGTTAAAGTGGTCAAAGGGTCAAAACCCTAAACTTACGACAAGAAGAATCTATAATGAAAGTTACGCGTGAGAATGTGAAGTTACGCTGTAGTGAATGAGTTACGCGATGCTTTTACGCATAAGCTCAGGCTTTACGCGTAAGGCCACGATAAGTGATCTTACGCGTAAGGTTACGCATAGGGTTCAAGAAATGTTACGCATAAGATTGACAAAAGTTATGCGAAATTGACCAAGACCACAAACGATACCTAATACCATAATAACATCTCGACTTCGCCTTAACAACATCATCATCCGAAACCTAATCCTAGACCTAGACTCACCAATATACCCTCTCATCTCTCCCTGCACTCTCATTCAAGACTCATAAAGAAAAATCACGATCAATCTCATCATCGACTTTTGGAAATATCCAAACATAAAAGAAATTGATTGATAACAATGGTGTTATAATCACTTCTTGTTTCGCTCATAATCTCAACTCGAAACTATAACCTTACCCGAGACCCTTACAATGGATCTTGAAGACCATCTTGATTCGTATGAACAAATAAAAGAAACATCACGGTACAGGGTATGTTATTGATTGATAAGTTTGTGTGATGAATTTGACGAGGTGAGATCTAAGATGATTGAGATGTGATGAAATACGGTTTGGACGCATGATCTATTTTTTCAGATCTGTTTTTTGGCGTTAGGTGAGAGGATATGTTGAGTTGGGGGCGCTCATAAACCGATACTATGTGATTTTAGGTTTAGGATAAGTGACCTAATAGTTTGGTAAAACGCTTTTATATCCGGGTTTTGTCTTTTGAATTGGATCATGGGCTATAACAACCGCATATGCCATATGGAGTGATATGTGATTGTTTTGGGCTTTGAGTTTAATTTCATGTGGTTTGTGTATATCATGAGTAAAATGGGCTAGAGAGTTGGATGGTACTAAATTTTTACACTCGAAGGTACTAGCAGTACGCATCGTCACCCTAACAAATGCAATATCAAATTTTGTTTATCAAAATTCTTTTTGATACATGAGATTTGATAATTTTTGGTACGAAGAGTGATATTTTGGTATGGTATAATATTTTCACGGAGGGATACATTATTCACGGCTTAAGCGAAGATAAGTAAAAAAATGACTACGGAGTTTTTGCACGGTATTATTGACGAGGAATAGAAGTGACGCTTCACGGGTGGACTTATTTATCTTTGAGATAAGTCGATGGTCTCAAGATAACTTGTTGGAGCACATTATGAAATTTGAACATCCGGTTATAAGCGGTAAGGAGTTACGTTGTAGTGCTCACAAAGGTGTAACCATCACTTTAAGGAGTTACGTTGTTGTGCTCAAGGTCACATCGTTGTGGATTGTTCAAAATTTAGAACAAGCAAGAAGTCACAAAGTTGATATGTTTACTTCCTTTTCAAGTCATCAGACGGGTTATCTCCATATGTGGTCATTACAATTAGCCGGTGAATTCAAAGGAGGTTCGTTTTCGTGTTGGTTTGAGAGAAGTATATTGAGAGTATTTTATGACATATTCTCGCGAATTTTGATCAAGCTATGATGTTAAGATTGCATCAAGAAGGTAATACGGCATGTACGCAACATTATGATGATTCCGATAGTGCGCAACCATCGAGGGAGAAGTTGGTATTTCATCTCCGTGATTGGATTACTTAAGGATTTTGCTTAAGACCGAAGAAGGAGAAGTAGTGTGGTGTACATCGGGCTTTTTACCAACTTGGATGCAATACTACGAGTTATGTTGTTACAATGTTCCTTAATCGACAACCATTGTACGATCAAGAGTTTACTTTCTCCGTCAGGTCTCAAGATTTAAGACGGTTGGAAGAGAGTTGTCGCCTGTGAGGGAGCAAAAGAAAAAGGCTCACTAGTTAGGAGGAGTAATAACCTAACTAGACCGCACAGCTTGAAGTTCGTGAGCTACAAGAAGATCATTTGCCGAGGTCATCGGAAGGAGAACTTCAAGTTTGCCTCAAGATTCAGACTACATAGACTCGACTTCAAGAAAGTCAACATTGCTCATTACTATTGTAATTTACTTTGTTTTGTATTTATAGGTCTCATTGTAACCATTCACGTGTGACGCTATCTTGGAGGGAGATTGTTAGCCTCGCTTTTTATAAAGATAACGTCACTTACGTGAATTGGACTAGATGCGTAGTACACTTTGCCCTTAGGGACTAGTATCGTTTAAGTGGCAAAGATAGAGCCTATAAATACCCCTCATGACTCTCCATGAGGGGTGAGGTGAAGCATTTGGCTAGTTGTATTGTGTGTTTCATTTTAATAAAGTCTTTGTTTTCTCCTCCCTCTCTCTAGTTTCTCTCACTAAAAAGGATGAAGATCTTCATCTTCTTCCACCAACCCCGACCTCCAAACCACATAAATCTTATGTTCATCGGTCCTGACAACATTATTAAGCAAACAAAGGGAATTTGAATTTAACGTTCCCTTCCCGTCATTTCATAAACTTTAACTTTTCCCATGAGTCCCAATCGTCCCAAAATCAGATACAAAGGATATGACTCGACTTAGCAACTCATGCAAGCAACTAGATAATTGAACTAAGGGTTTTAGGGTGATAACAATAATGCACTAAAAGTGAGTGCATAAAAGGTAGGCTAAGGCGATTTGGGTGTACATTTGGGGTGGGGTGTAAACAATGTTTTCATTGATATTCGAAAACCGAAACATCACGAGAACCGCGAAAAGGATAGGCTCGAGGGGTTAACTAGGGTATCGTGTACTAAATATGAGTACAACGCAGGTGTGGGGAATTACTCAACCGATGTGGAAGAAGTAATTATATTACGGGTATCAAACAAGGGTTATCCTAATGCCTCTTATCATTTAGTTATTCCTAACTACACAAGTGTAGTCTTACTTGCAATCTCGAGATGCATCACAAAACAAGTTCTAGAATCTAATATACTACCGGTTCACACACTAAGCATTAAAGATGAATGCTTTAATTCCTACTAATCTAAGGGTGATCCTCACATTTTGGGTGGAATTTAGGTGGTAAAGGGTTTTTGTGCTAGTCATATAACTTCCTATCCATGAGACGCTTTTGTTAAGACTAATGGCCCACTCCTACATGTCATGAAAAATTGAAAATTTGGTGCCAAAATTACCCTAACCGACATTTTCTCATGGTTTATTACACAAATGAAATTGGACAAAGCAAATAATCAAGGATAAGCATAGTTTCAAAGTTCCTGCTTTATTTTCCTCCCTACACTTAAACCGAACATTGTCCCCAATGTTCCCGAAAGTATAAAAGTTATGATAATAGAAGGTCTTGAAAAACGAAAGAAACTAATACTACCTGATTAGCTCGGTAGGATCCGTGTGAAGTATTGGTTAAATCCTTTCCAAGAAGAATATATGCGTGAAAAGCTCCTTCCAACCTTATGTATCTTCTTCTTGATAAATAAAACCCGCACACTGAAGAAAACAAACAAAACCTTCGTAAAATCGCGGTAATAATATATATAAGACTCTACTAAACTAGGATATAATGCTTGTGGAATGGATGTTTACATAATTTTTGGAAAATTAAGACCGAAAATTCCAAAATTTATAAGTAGCTCGAAAACGAAAAAAATAATCTGTTGTTTTACTCCTTCCCGACGCCGTCAGTTATCCCGAAAAAACTGGTCTCGCTATTTTCGGAAAAAATTCGGAAAATTTACATCTTTAAAATCTGGAAAATTTTCTCAAAACATCCATTATGACTCGATACAAGCACTTGACTCGAACAACACACATACATATCTTTTAATTAATTGTTATTCTCATATTTACGTTTCTTTTGAAAACGTGTGTAATCCTCCCACACTTATCCTTTATGTAAAATACCTTTATATGTTATTAAGACGAGGTTAAAACAAAATAAAGCATTTTACAAATTTAAACATGAGAATAGACAATCAATAAAAGATATATGACACAAACAAGCAATCAATTAAGCATGGGTTGCCTCTCACGTAAGCGCTTTTCTTTATTTATGAGTCTTGTAGCTAGACTCGTAGTCGTGCTCCCACGTGACTTCATTACAGCCACCTTCTTCCTCATGACGGTCTCTAGTGGGTGGTTCCATGTTGTAGAAGTGCCCTATGATACACTTCTCTAAGAGTTCGTCCTCTCCCACTCATTTCTATATTCGATCCTAAGTTCAAGCAATCCTTATAGAAACCGAAAATCTTGGCCATAACATAATCCACTCCTTTCTTTTATCCTCCTCATTCCTATAATAGACCGATCATTTAAGTTCCTTTTCATCATTAGAGAGTGATGAAAACTTCTCAATCTTAAACGGTATTTGGTAAGCTATGTCATCGGTCTCATCCTTGAATCGCACTATTCCTAACGAGGGACCATAGGTCATCCCGATGCTTTCTATAAAAGGTTTCCCTAGAATAACGTGGCACAAGCTAGGATCTATGGCCGTACTAATATCATCCACTATTATGAAATCTGTAAGAAACGTGAAACTACCTACATAAACAGGCAATCCCTTAATTCTACCAAGAAAATTGCAACTAACCCTAGGATTATCGGGGTCTTGCCTAGTTGGGATAGGATTCTTCATTACCCAATTGTAGTAGGTGTTAGTCATTATGTTGATTGGGGACTTGCGATCAATGTAGGCCTTTTCCACGAAAAGGTGTCCTATGCAACATGGTATGTTAAGATTCCAAGGGTTCCCAAACTTGATCCTAGGGCTTTTCCTAACATACATGTGACGGAGGTCACGCACTAAATGAGGGTGGCGAGGTAGTTCTTCTTCCGTAGGAAACTTATTGAAATAGTCATTGTCTACTTCATTTACTTCCTCGGTTTTTTCATTCGTCGGTGTTTCCTTAACCTCAAGTATCATCTCATGGTTTGCTTCGTCATTTGTTCTATTAGGTTTCATTAAGGCGATGGTATTGACGAATTGAACGTGCTTAGCTAACTTACTTGGGTCCTTAATCTCTACACTGGAAGTTTCGGGAGTCGAGATAGCATTAACCTTTCTATCACTATTGGTCATTGCTTTCAAAAGGTTATCTATCTTCCTATCCATTTCGGCTTGTTGTTGGTTAAAGAGGTCCGAGAGCTTAGCTATTTGGGCTTCTTGGGATGCGACTAGGTTTTGCAACATCCCTTCAATGTTCTGTTGGTTAGGGCCATGAGATGGGGGCCATGAGAAATCATTGGAAGTAAATTCTTTGGTTTGCCCCTAGTAGAAGTCGGGCTTGCCCTTCCATGCTTCTCAAGGCCATTAAAAGTCCTAGGTCCGGGTTTTGTAGGAATCTTCCTCCTGCTCCATTAATACGAGGATGCGAGTCAACGGAAGCTTGTTCGGGAATGGGTGCAAGTGCGCGTGTTATGAGGATCACTATACTGCTCACACGAGGAAGAAACTTTGTTCACATGGCGTGAAGACTTAGGATTCTCGTAGAGCTCATTAGGAATTTTACTTGATCTTCAAGCTCGAGCATCCCACGGTCGGAAGATTGTGAGTCAATTGGAGCAAGGAGATTGCCTTAACGGTTTTGGGCAACTCACGGGGTCATTCCAACTTTCGCTGTCATAGAGAGCAATGTCCCTATTATACCCCATGATTCTTCGCGGTGAGATCACTAAGTTTTCCACCGGCCGATTGGTCAATGGATCGCTTAGTGGGAAGTTGACATGATCATAGAAGAGTTGGACTTGAAGCCAAAGATCAATGCCATGATGAGGGACTTTATGGAGTAAGTCCTTGAATCGAGTCCATGCTCGTAGAGAGATTCACCTTGACATTTTCTAACATCAAGATGTCATTCCTAAGCTTAGTGGTTCTCCCGTGGGAAAAATTGAGCAAGGAAGCGAGAGGTGAGATCATCCCAACTTGAGATGGAGCCGTGGGAAGTCGCTCAAGCCAATTACTAGCTTGGTCCCGTAGAGAATTGGAAGAGACGCAGACGCACGGTCTCCCGAGTAGTAGCATCAAGGTCGATGGAATCGACAATTTTAAGGAAATCCTTAAGATGTCGATTAGGATCTTCTGAACGAAGTCCATGGAATGCACATCCGCTTTGCACCAACCGGATGGTGTCGGATCGCAGGCCGTAGTTTAGGCTTGGTCGGGAAGCTCAATGGTGTTCCTATAACCTTGGTGGCTAGGTTCGAGTATTCACCAAGAGTACGGTCTCTTGGCGGGTTATTTGGTGGTAGGTTGATGAATGGTGGTTGGTTATCACCTTCCATGATGAAAAGTGATGGGGTACTAACAAAGGTCACAAAGAAGAGGATAGACTACGAGGAAGCTAAAATTGAGAAAAATTTACTTGATAGGAATCAGCAAAGAAACCTAAACGAGGTGGACTACTAACTAGCTATTCTATTCCCCGCAGCGCGCCAAAACTTGATAACGCCACACGCCGCTCGGGTCAAAGGAACTTCCTTTTCGTCGAGCAAGTTTTTCAACACCCAGCAAAGGAACCTAATCGTTGTAGTGTAGTATTAGGGTAAGCCACGGAATTGATATCGTTCTCTAGGGAATAGGAATGCTAGTGAGGAGTTACTACGCTAAGGTTGGGGTTGAGGAAGATTATTTTTATCTTTTATGTTTTTTTTAGGAAATGGAAAGGTACGAATCTCGGGTTTAGATTTAGGGGTTGGTATTTCACCGATTACTCTATTATCTAATTATCTAATTAACTAAGGTGAGGGTAGTCTATGTCTAATTCATGTGTGCTCGTATGATGATTTAAAGATGTGTCTACTTAGGTTTTATTACTCCTTAATTATCTCCTATTGATGGTTGAATTGTCACGTCCTTATTCTTAATTCGTTGTGTGTCTAAGGTCGTAGGGTATGCGTTTATCCCTAACTCTTTGAAACTACCAAAGGGTCTCGCCTTCAAAATCTCTAGGATTTATAAACTCTAACTCTAAGGTACTCTTTGGATGGTTTAGCCTACAACTACTCTAGGTGTTATAGTCTAAGGTTCACAAAGATTAATCAAGCATTAACTACACAACGAATGACCTATCGCATTACTAGATCATTAACAATTAAGATAAGAGACAAACAATCAATATTCAATAGTTAAGTTTCATATTCCCTAAGCAAACACACAAGTAAATTAGCGGACATGGAGAACATGCAAGCATACACACAAATAGTTGAAGACATAATTGAATTAATGAAGTAAAGCACTTATCTTGGTGTAAGATAGGTTTGGAACCCTAAAATATCGTATAAGACAGGTCTTGGTTCGTTTTAGGTTTTACTCCAAAAGACTACACACTTAAACGAAAATTCGGATTCTATATATAAGATTACATTCGACGGCGTCACTTTATGCTTGTGACGCCGTCTCTTCAACTCTCGACGCTGTCTGGATCAAATCTAGGCCGCCCTCGAGTTGCGACGACCTACTCTTTTAAAGCTCGACACCGCCACTTGTAAATAAGCAATTTGGCTCTTGAGTCACAAAAGTGCTCGACGGCGTCGCAGATAACACCTAACGCCGCCCCTTGTATTTCAACACTTGAGTGTCTCGATTCTTGACTTTGGCCATTTTCTTCAGATATCCACGCCTTTTCGTCCAAATAAGTGCCATTCCAAAGAATTTGCCTTCAAGAGACCTAAAAGGAAAAGGAACGATATTAAGTAATAACGGATACAAAGTGATCAAATAAGGGCTTAAACGACCCTTCAAAAGGTACATTTTAAAACCTTATCATTATGCTAGATTATATTTGGGGTGACCGATACTTCATTATGGAATTTCTAATTCCTAACAATCTCCCCCTAAGGGAGGTCACCCCATGTTTTACAGTTCGAATTCTAGCATTCTATATTATCTTCAGTCTTGAGCTCGTAGACTTTAATTCTTCAATTTCCGCATTCTTTGTGCTTGAGCAGTGATTCTTCAAAGTCCGACTGCTTTGTACTTTAAGTGGAGGTCTTTGAACTGATCCACATCTTGATTATCTTCGAGCTTTCTTTGAGATCATCAACCATAGTAAATCTCTGGATCACCCTTTGTTGTGTTGCCTTCATGTGATGTTGTGACTTAAGGACCGACATGCTCCCACATTCTAGATCATGACATCTTTTCATCAGAGTAGCGGAAGCTTTACTGGTTCATGATATTTGCAGCTATCAGAGCCAGGTTATGTAGATAAGCACTTGTCATGATTTCTTTAATTAAGTGTGGATGCTGTGAGCATGCGGCTTTGATTGACTCCTCAATTCGATCACCGAATCATTCAAATGTACCGCAAACAACAGTTAGCAATAAAACACATGAAAGTCTCTTTGATTACTTACGTTGAATTGAGGTATATCGACACGGTTCCCGCTGATTAGTACAAGCACGCCTGTGATCGTGTATAATTCAAGAATCTCCTTGACATGGTTTCATAGCTTGTTCTAGCTGCTCGAAACCGGAACGTCTCAAAGAAGACAACACGGAGTGAGTGAACCAAATAATTGAGATTCACTTATTGATGAAAATTTATTTGAAAACAATCGCGTATTGCTTCAAGAAAGAGTTTTGCAATACGCGAAGGTTTTATGAGAAAGATCAATTTTCAATCAAAATACTTTTTGTATTTGAAAAGAATACACATTCGATGTGCTAGAGAAAGAAGAGATTTTCACATCGGACGGTTTTTTCAAAAGTATTTTTCAAGGTAGATAGTTTTGTGTTTGAAAACATGAATACACATTCGATGTGCTAGAGAAAGAAGATTTTCACATGGAACGGTTTTCCAAAAGTATTCGTCAATTCATTTCTGGACCAAGGTTGATTCAAGAATGAATCGCCCATTGTTTCTATCCATTGTCAAAAGCTTGATCTTTCCAAGATCTCACATGTCACCCACTAAGAGCTTGTTTGATGTTGGCTCTTATAACAACTCAGAATTTTCCTACCGGTTTCACGGCTATTTTTTTTTTCTTTCATCGCGACAAGATACGGATTATTATTTTTTTTCAAACTTACCACGACTCGATAATATTTTCTTTACTTTTAAAAATTATATATAATAAACTTTTATATTTTTTATTTTTTTAAATTCTTACCGGGCCTTTAGCCCAAACCCGAGCCACTCTCATTTTCTCTCTTGGGCTCGAGTACTAGCTGATCCAAACCTAACTCAATCTTAATATTCCCTTGGGCCTAGCCTGTTAGCAATCCAAGTCCAGCGAAAACCCATCATCCCTTACTTATTTTTGTAACTCAATATTGGCACATTGATGGTGATTGTCGAAATACAAACCTAACACACCTTTAATAAATTATCACAAGTTAAATTTGAAACGTGTGTTCCATGTGACTGTGACCCCAGTAAGCTAGAATCGAAACAAGCACAAAGTAAATTCTTACATTGAGTTCATTATATCATGCGCTCCTATTTTCTTTTTTTTTACACGATACTTTTTACTTTAACACAATATTTTGCACAAGTAATCTTGGCACATGTTTCTCTTTTATCTGTGACCCTAGCGAACACAACCCAAAAACCAAAACAAGCCACCAATACAAATCCTTGGTCTTCCATCTTATACATGTGCGTGATTCCAAAAAGAGAGAAAAGGACTAGTCAAGGCCTACCCATGTGCAAACCCACGCCACCCCTTATCATCTCTTTTCTTTTTTTTCTGTCTTTCCTCAGAAAACCCACGCCCCACATGCATGCTACTCTTCTTCCCTCCAATATCGCCACTCTCTTTGCTCCTCCCTCCTCTGCATATATACGCTTCACCACCTCCAAAAATGGTAACCTTTCAAACAACCCTCTCACCTCCAAGGACAACCATAACCGGATTTAAATCACTCTCTTGGCTTTTCCCATGAGGATGTCGACAAAACCAAGGTCCCCTTCTTTGGACCACAACCTGAAGATAACACCAAGAGCCACGTGAAGACCATACCCATCTCCTTCTATATAAACTCCTAAGACCCTTGTTAAACTCATCAACTAACACATTTCACATTTAAATTCTCACTCACAACACAATCTCATTTCTGTGTCGAGCTACATATGAAAAGAAAAGGGTATTGGTGAATGATTCAAAATCGTCTAAGTCTCGTCGGGATAGTATTTTGTTCGTGTGGGTTTTTGGTTCGAAGGACGCAAGGCTATCTCGGATCCTTTGCTCGCACTCACAACTCGTCAGTGTCTCTTCACCACCCTCTTGGGTGTCGTAAGCTCCTTTAACTCACTTCAATTCAATCTTATCGCTTTCACTTCTCATGTCACACGCCAAAAAAAAAGGAGTCGACCATAACAAATAAAACAAAGTGATCATCGGAAGAATCTAGCTTGTTAAAGTTTTCTTGGGTTTAATAAGGTTCTTCAAAATCAAAAGTGGCAACACAGGTTTCGAAAACAAAACAATACAAAAGCATGCATGAAACTAAGAACTATGATACAAAATTAACACAATTGAAAAACCCTTAAATACTAAACGCTTGTAAGACTAACACAAAAGAGCCTCTAGCTCGGATGGTTGGAAACTTTCTCTTGGGCTTAAAGGTCTCATTTCGAACCCTACTCATGGCGCTTTGCCACATTTTATTTATTTTTACAACTTTCGCCCATTACCAGATTTAGCCCCTCTAATTTGGAACACTTATCAATTTTCTTAAAACTTTAATAAGTCTTGTAACTTATATAATTCTTTACAAATCTAACCCCTCATGTTTAATACTTGACATTTTTTTTTATACTTTTACTTTATAACAACTATTTTTGGACCCCAAACTTATACATTTTATAACTAATAATAAATATGACCAAACAATTTATTCCTGACACATCTTGTTCGTAATTTCATCAAATTAACATATTTAGTTTTAATACTGAAACCCGACTAAAAGACAAAGGAATATTTAAAACAAAAGTAATAAAAATATTTTCACTAACTATACATATATAAACATAAAAACACATTCATTTATATATGTACATATCATATCACTCAATGTTGTATTTATTTATATTTTACCGACAACGCATGATTTTTCACAAACGAATTAAACGTAAACTCTGCCACACAAGCAACATTAAACACAACCATAGTAAACACTTAAATTTATTTACACACTTCGAGTCGTGAGTACACGGAACTGCAAACTGAAACTTGCCATATTATATTTAGGCTACGTGTTGGAGCTACTTGTTACTCGATCTCTTTGTGCTTATTCACCGAACTGCTAAGGTGAGTTTATAGCCCCACTTTTACTCTTATTTACTTGCTTTATAAAACTATGGGGTGAGAAACATGCAAAACTCTTTTCGGACCGAACCGAAAACACTATTACGTGAAACAACCTTGAATCCCAACTATGCTACCGTTAGTTCCCTTTGGGAGGCGCGATTGTTATGAATAGATCTATTGGGATGACACCCCGCTCGAGTTTGACGGATAGGCAAGCGGGCGATATCATATCGTATTGATTGAGTGTATCGAAATACACTTGTTGGGCTTTTATTTATCATGCTTCTAGATGCATGCACACCGTCGTAGTTTCGGTCGCATGAACTTGGTACTAGCGTAATAGCCTTTTTGCATATAGTGTCATTCACGGAGATACTATATGTGCAATCGTGGTCCAACTTGAAAACTTGATTACTTAAACCTATGAACTCACCAACCTTTGTGTTGACATTTTAGCATGTTTTCTCGTGTTTACTTATTGGCGTGGGCAATGGCAAAGGTATTCGTTGAAGACGGCATCCAAGTGTTACCAAACATTTTAATACAACTTTTAATGGGACAACATATACTTTTATGGGCTTTACTTCGCACTTTGAAACAACAATGTAAAACTATTTCTTAAATTAATATATCTTTTGCAAATGGAATAAAATTTCCATTCTTTATTACCTTGTGTTGTGTATATTGATTTAGTAGCACCCCATGACCAACGCCTCATTGTGAAATTTTGGGGTGTTACTGATTGGTATTCGTGAGCCAAGGTTATAGAGAATTAGGTATTTTCAAAACCTAAACTATAACCAAATTTTCTTAAAACACTTCATCGCCGCCACAATCGCCGATGTCCGCCATGCCTTGCCTCTTGTTACACGATGTAGTCGTGCTATGTATGTTATCGCTATATTTTAGGTTCAGATAAGCTCTCATTTGAATTAAACTAATTATTTCTCAAAATCATTAAGTTTCTTAATTAACTCACATTTAAACTTTAAAATTTGTTCTTGTTTGATTGGGTCGCTAAGTTTAAATGAGAATAATGTTGATGTAACAAACTTAATGAGATTAAGGAATAATTAACTTAAGGAGAGTGTAGAGTAGACTACGAATGCTTAGACTTGTTATCATCTCTATGTTAAACCGCTTAACATGCCCACTATTACAATATCGCACAATGCTATGCTTCCATGATCGCTTTATGTTATTTCTTTTACAACTACTTGATGCTCGCACATGTAGTTAAACCATCTCTCATCATCGGGTCACGATCTCTTATTTCACTATTATGCTCTATCCTTCGTAACCTCATACGACTCTGTTCTTTCTGTTTTACTCTTTTATGAAACCGCGTTGTATTCCGTTTAATGAATCCTTTAACTGTTGTTCACTTATCGCCTCACGTCACCAAATCTTTCTTGAACGACTAGCTGTTTTTCCACGACACGTTTTAAGTATATATTCTCGCATCTCGTCACCGTATCGACCTCGACGACTCTCGCATCTTAAACCACGAGGACGTGGTTTCTTTTAAGGGGTAGGTACTATAACAACTCGTAAATTTTCCTACCGGTTTCACGGCTATATTTTTTTTTTTTCTTTCATCGCGACAAGATACGGATTATTATTTTTTTTTTCAAACTTACCACGACCTCGATAATATTTTCTTTACTTTTAAAAATTATATATAATAAACTTTTTATATTTTTATTTTTTAAATTCTTACCGGCCTTTAGCCCAAACCCGAGCCACTCTCATTTTTCTCTTGGGCTCGAGTACTAGCCGATCCAAACCTAACTCAATCTTAATATTCCTTGGGCCTAGCTTTGTTAGCAATCCAAGTCCAAATAAAACCCATCATCCCTTACTTATTTTTGTAACTCAATATTGGCACATTGATGGTGATTGTCGAATACAAACCTAACACACCTTTAATAAATTATCACAAGTTAAATTTGAAACGTGTGTTCCATGTGATCGTGACCCCGAAGCTAGAATCGAAACAAGCACAAAGTAAATTTTACATTGAGTTCATTATATCATGCGCCCTATTTTTTTTTTTTTTTACACGATACTTTTTACTTTAACACAATATTTTGGCACAAGTAATCTTGGCACATGTTTCTCTTTATCTCGTGACCCAGCTTAACACAACCCAAAACCAAAACAAGCCACCAATACAAATCCTTGGTCTTCCATCTTATACATGTGTGTGATTCCAAAAAGAGAGAAAAGGACTAGTCAAGGCCTACCCATGTGCAAACCCACGCCACCCCTTATCATCTCTTTTCTTTTTTTTCTGTCTTTCCTCAGAAAACCCACGCCCCACATGCATGCTACTCTTCTTCCCTCCAATATCGCCACTCTCTTTGCTCCTCCCTCCTCTGCATATATACGCTTCACCACCTCCAAAAATGGTAACCTTTCAAACAACCCTCTCACCTCCAAGGACAACCATAACCGGATTTAAATCACTCTCTTGGCTTTTCCCATGAGGATGTCGACAAAACCAAGGTCCCCTTCTTTGGACCACAACCAAGATAACACCAAGAGCCACGTGAAGACCATACCCATCTCCTTCTATATAAACTCCTAAGACCCTTGTTAAACTCATCAACTAACACATTTCACATTTAAATTCTCACCACAACACAATCTCATTTCGTGTCGAGCTACATATGAAAAGAAAAGGGTATTGGTGAATGATTCAAAATCGTCTAAGTCTCGTCGGGATAGTATTTTGTTCGTGTGGGTTTTGGTTCAAGGACGCAAGGCTATCTCGGATCCCTTTGCTCGTACCACAACTCGTCGTGTCTCTTCACCACCCTCTTGGGTGTCGTAAGCTCCTTTAACTCACTTCAATTCAATCTTATCGTTTTCACTTCTCATGTCACACGCCAAAAAAAAAAGGAGTCGACCATAACAAATAAAAACAAAGTGATCATCGGAAGAATCTAGCTTGTTAAAGTTTTCTTGGGTTTAATAAGGTTCTTCAAAAATCAAAAGTGGCAACACAGTTTCGAAAACAAAACAATACAAAAGCATGCATGAAACTAAGAACTATGATACAAAAATTAACACAGTCGAAAAACCCCTTAAATACGAAACGTTTGTAAGACTAACACAAAAGAGCCTCTAGCTCAGATGGTTGGAAACTTTCTCTTTGGGCGAAAGGTCTCAATTTCGAACCCTACTCATGGCAGTTTTGCCACATTTTATTTATTTTTACAACTTTCGCCCATTACCAGATTTAGCCCCTCTAATTTGGAACACTTATCAATTTTCTTAAAACTTTAATAAGTCTTGTAACTTATATAATTCTTTACAAATCTAACCCCTCATGTTTAATACTTGACATTTTTTTTTATACTTTTACTTTATAACAACTATTTTTGGACCCCAAACTTATACATTTTATAACTAATAATAAATATGACCAAACAATTTATTCCTGACACATCTTGTTCGTAATTTCATCAAATTAACATATTTAGTTTTAATACTGAAACCCGACTAAAAGACAAAGGAATATTTAAAACAAAAGTAATAAAAATATTTTCACTAACTATACATATATAAACATAAAAACACATTCATTTATATATGTACATATCATATCACTCAATGTTGTATTTATTTATATTTTACCGACAACGCATGATTTTTCACAAGCGATTAAACGTAAACTCGCCACACAAGCAACATTAAACACAACCATAGTAAACACTTAAATTTATTTACACACTTCGAGTCGTGAGTACACGAATCGCAAACCGAAACTTGCCATATTATATTTAGGCTACGTGTTGGAGCTACTTGTTACTCGATCTCTTTGTGCTTATTCACCGAATCGCTAAGGTGAGTTTATAGCCCCACTTTTACTCTTATTTACTTGCTTTATAAAACTATGGGGTGAGAAACATGCAAAACTCTTTTCGGACCAAACCGAAAACACTATTACGTGAAACAACCTTGAATCCCAACTATGCTACCGTTAGTTCCCTTTGGGAGGCGCGATTGTTATGAATAGATCTATTGGGGATGACACCCCGCTCGAGTTTGACCGGATAGGCAAACGTCGGGCGATATCATATCGTATTGATTGAGTGTATTGGAAATACACTTGCTGGGCTTTTATTTATCATGCTTCTAGATGCATGCACACCGTCGTAGTTTCGTCGCATGAACTTGGTACTAGCGTAATAGCCTTTTTGCATATAGTGTCATTCACGGAGATACTATATGTGCAACTGTGGTCCAACTTGAAAACTTGATTACTTAAACCTATGAACTCACCAACCTTTGTGTTGACATTTTAGCATATTTTCTCAGGTTTACTTATTGGCGTGGGCAATGGCAAAGGTATTCGTTGAAGACTGGCATCCGAAGTGTTACCAAACATTTTAATACAACTTTTAATGGGACAACATATACTTTTATGGGCTTTACTTCCGCACTTTGAAACAACAATGTAAAAACTATTTCTTAAATTAATATATCTTTTGCAAATGGAATAAAATTTCCATTCTTTATTACCTTGTGTTGTGTATATTGATTTAGTAGCACCCCATGACCCGAACGCTTCCGCTGTGAAATTTTGGGGGTGTTACAGCTCTAGAAGGATTTCCATCTTCATCGTGAATATTTTGCGTATCACTCGGATGTTCTAACAATGCCACAAGGATAATTCCTAGGACTCTCAATATATATACTTACTTTCCACATTGTGTGAAACAGCAAGTCTTCATTAATTTTGTGTCCTAATGAAATTTTGTGGATGATCTTTTGGCTCTAGACTCAATTGTGCATATTTGGTTTCCTATACCGGAGACTAGGGAGAGGGTCTCCTTCTTCAATATCAACCATATCTAAGAGAAAGTCGATAAATTATGTAGGTTCCCCGTAAGAATGAAACAAGTCCTTTTAAGAGGAACTTGAGTAGCTTGGGAAGTTTAGTGCGATGCGTCCTTTGGGTCCATGCTTGTCTTGAATACCGTGTTACCTTAGTAACGACCAAGTAGCATATGAATTGAACCCGGTTTCGCCCTAAGGTTGAATTATTCGAGGCTATTTCTTTTCACCCTTTTCCATTCATTTCTTTTTCATACTTCAACCCCTTCAAGCTTACCGAGACTTCATAACTAGAACCTTGTTGGGTTTATTCCAGTTCTAGCTCTATCTCAGTTGGCACTCTTCCCATTTCTCACTTTTCTCCTTTTTTTCATCATACCTAAGGACTTCTACACTATCTAGTGGACTGTCCCTGGGTAGATCCCTCCGGCTCTGGAAGGATCGTGGGAACGAATACCTAACCTAACCATCCTTATAACACCATGCATAAAGTAAATTGGTCGGTCTTTTGGTGTTGTTCTTTCCTTCTTGAAACCAATTGAAAAATCATTTGGAAAATCAATCAAGGTACTTGTGATATAAAATCAAAGCATTTTGTACCTTAATTGTTTTGATCATTTAGAAATGCTCCCCCTCAACATGTGCATATGATTTTGAAATTGTTTAGCACATGGAGGAAAGAGTTCTTTGAAATATATTTTTGATCACAATTTCCTTAGAAAAGACATTTGATTTTCTTGGTAAATTCTCCCCTCAAAATGCGCGTTGGTTATTTGAAATCATTTAGCACATAGAGGAAAGAGGTTTTAGAAGAACTTCCACGATCACATTTGCCATTAAGAAACCATTAGAAAATAAATCAAGGTACTTATGTTGAAACATAGAAATCTTTGTACCTTGAAAGTTTGTTTTCTTTTGAAATGCTCCCCCTCAATATGTGCTTCGAGATTCGAAAGCATTTAGCACATATGGGAGAGCAGTCTGCCCTTTTGAATCAAATCGATCATCAATTATCAGATTTCATACTTAAATCACAAATTCTCCCCCGATCAAAAATATCAAACCCTTTGAGATTTTGGATCCCAAGTGATTTAATAAGGTTTAGAAAACATGGGAGAAAATGTGGCCTTGTTTAAAATCTCATCTTGTTTTTGGATAAATGCTCCTCCTCAACATGTGCATTGTATATTTGAAATCGTTTGGCACATGGAGGCAGGAGTGCCTTTAAAGGACTAAACCAATTCCATTTAAACAGATTTGAGATTTAAATCACGACTTCTCCCCCGATCAAAAAATTCAAATCTTTTGAGATTTGTGATCTCAACTGATTTAAATCATTTAGAAAATTTTAGGGGAAAGACGTGGCATGATTTAATTTTGAAAAATGATAGATATAGACCAATTATAGACATTAAAGATTGTTAGTGTTAGGTATGATAGTTTTTAAGAGATCTTTAAGTAAAATAAAACAATTTCACAATCAAACAAGCATAGAAAAAATTTCATTTTGAAGGATCTTTGAGTTTTAAAGAAAATCATACCATGACATAACATTAAATCTTTAGATCACCACTTATTTTGAACAAAACGGACTTTTATGAAGAAATATCGTTTGAAAATATTTAAAGATTGAAATCACTCTCCCCCTCAATCGAAGACCGTAGTCGTTGATTGAGTGACTTATGTTTAAAATGAAGTCCGGTTGATTTCCAAAATTTGAGTTCAGTTTATTTTCAAAACAATATTTATCCATTTTCAAAACAATTTTATCAAATTTGTTGAAAAATGGTGTTATTCACTAGTTTTCCTGCACAAGCTACGTTAGGTGGATAAGAAGCTTCTGTTGTTGCTGTAGGGCTGGAAGAAATCCATCTGCAGATGCAGTGAGACCACTTAAGTTGCATCTATCGTGCCAACTCTCCATGGTGATCTAATTAAGCTCCGTTTCTTCATTTGTCGACCTAAGAAATAGTTACCCTTTCCTTTCGGCATCCAATCATCTTCTATTGTGGGATCCGGATCGAGAACATTCTTATTAACCATCTTATCTGCATACGTTAGTCAACACAAACAGATATATGGTGGTTGACAACACCCAAACAGCAATCGACTAATATCAATCAGATCATAAAAGGCATGGGAATTATGTGTTTTTCAAACTCTAATCATCTAATCCTAATAATCATATCCTAGATTCCTAGTCCTTCGACATAGGCAAATTTCTTTTTCAGTTAAGCACATAGGATAATTAGATAAGGTCGATAGATGATATAAATTTGAAAACATTCTCCCCCTCAATCAATGACTCTTTCTATGAAAAGTTTTAAATAAGCTGAAGTCATTGATTGGGTTTTGCAAATTTATGAAAAATTGATTCTGATTGATTTTCAAGCAACTCATTTACCACCATTTTGTTAAAACAAATATTTTTCTGAAGAATTTGAGAAGGAAAAATATTTTAGTAGGAACAATGATCCTTCGACATACTTTCCTCATTATGTTATAGGATAAGTGCACTAATTTTGTGAAAATCATTTAAGCGTAGCACTTTCCTTCTTTGAAAACGGGTTGCTATCTCGAAATAATAGCAAACCATGGTTTTAGCAGGTTCTGATCGAAATAAGCGCAAGCCATAGTTTTAGACATGTTTTGAAAAGAATATTTACACCTCCTGCGTCGAACTTCATCTATGGTCCGTGCCATTATTGAATGACATTTATAAGACCGTAGATGTTATCGATACCAGAAGACATGTCTTAGAAATACAATATTTTTTGGTATTTTTCAAATTTTTCTGATTTTTATGGGTTTTTGTTGGTTTTATATTTTTCTATTTTCTTTTTGTTGGTTTTATATTTTTGTATTTTGGTTTTTTGATAAATATTTACAGAGATATAGTAGATGATATAGTTTAAGAAGGATGATGATACGAGTACCTAGATAAGGATATCAAACAGCCCCGTTGCAGAAGATCGAAGTCATCATCTCTTAAACTTTCACCACCAAAGCTTCCAAGGCTCTTGAAAAGAAGGAATTGAGCCTTTAAGAATATGAGACTTTGGCAGCTTCCCCCCAAACCGAAAATCCTTTTGCTGAGCATATTCGTAGCTCTATTTCAAGCTTTCCTTAGCCAGGTGCACAAAGAAGCACACCATTATCATCGATCTTGCTGCTCCTTTTCAGAATGATCTTTGTGATTCTTCGTTCGAGGTTATATCATCCACTAGAAGAACAACAACGTATCATCCCACATTTGAATAGAATCTTCTCATATTTCTTTCCACTGAAGTCTGAAGCGAAGAAAACCATAAGTAGTCAAGAGACCAATTCCCCCAAGTAGTTGAATCGATGCAATCATCCTCTAGGAAAAAGCTCAAGAACCCGAATACACATATACCCAAAGACAGAGAATCTTATAACATCGAAGCAGCAGATTAAGTCTGATATGCAAAGAATAACCCTGAAGTATACTTTTCTCTCCCTTGAAGAACGCGTATGAAGCTCAAGAACCCGAAGTACCCAAATGTCCAAAGAAAGAATAACCGATAACATTGAAGAAGCATGCTGAATCACTGATTATCTCTGCGGATGTCAACTCCGGAATAAGTGATTATCACAGAATCACTGATTAAGCTCTCAAGTGAAATAACTGAGCGTCCCCAATGTACATAATCTCTCTCCCCTAATGATTGCGATAACATCAAAATCATCACACACTTGTGTACCTAAACTAACTCTTCCATCTCTTCCCCCACATAGTTGGAATAAGAACACCAAAACGCCATGAGTCAAACCTTGAGTTTCTTTGCGGTAATGACAATAGTCTTCCCGGGATATCTTCAATCACTTAGAAGTATTAAGTTCATCAAGTTTACTCGCATTTAGATACATGTATCCTTCCCCCTTGCTGGTTTTGATGCTTCAGAATCAGCAACATATAATAAGCCCGTATACTAGAAATCTGTTGAGAAGAACACTTGAACTCTTGGGAGAATCAACTTGCTGAAGAATATGAGCAAGTATAATTGGGGATTAAATCGACATTTCACTCTCCCCAATTAGTGCTCTCCCTAAACCGACAACTGCTTGATAAATGCCGAAATAAGAAGAAGTCTTTAGATCGTTAAATGCAATTGCCTTTAGTCTTCTAACATGTAGCGTAAAATGTAGAATGATCAGTAGGCTCGACCTTTTCAAGATTGTCCATTTGGGGAATAGAAAGTTAACATCTTCATCTCACCAAAAGCATCCCAATTAACTTACATCTTGCAAGTCCCTTAACTAAAATCTCTCCCAATCAAACAAGAACGGAAAGATGTGCATCAAGGAAATCAACAATCGACCAAGAACGAACACACGAAATGGTAACACCAAACTACCAATCACATCAAACAAAACAGAGATTGTTTGGAATCATCATGTTGATGTGTACGTGAAGCATTAACCGGAAGCACTTTGTTGATAAACTCATCAGTCCGTGAGAAGATGTCAACCAACGGCTCTTAGAAGAAACTCCATGTAAAGATGACCCGATAAGAAGAAGCTCGGTTCTTACATGAGTTTGGAGCTGTTTGACCATTTATTCTCAGATATAAATAAACCATGCAGTAAATTCACACTTCTTCTCCCCCTCAAGAATTGCATACGGAGTTGCCATTCTTGATTGAATAAGTGAAAATCATCCAAATGTATTCTATTCACACTTCTCCCCCTCAAAGGTTTGCATATGATGTCGCCATCGTCATTATATTGAGCAATTGAAATAAGAGTACTAGCAACGGTAGTCCGGTTCACTTGATAATAGAAAGTGCATGGAAAAGGCATGAAGCATGTTGATGAGAATGGTCATAAATGAGAATATTTCTCTTCTTCGGAAGATAAAGCACACTGAAGCGTACACTTTTCTTTTCTTTAGAGTACGAGGCTTGAACTGTTGTGTTCAAACATCATAAGAAGATTTCTCTTATTTCGAAGATAAAGCGCACTGAAACGTACACTTTTCTTTTCTTTAGAGAACGAGGTTTGAACTGAAGTATTCAAACGACATAATCTCTCTCTTTTCAGCATCTATTGGCAAAACTTGCAATCAACCCCATTATCATTCTGTAGGCTCTTTGTCGTGACAGCTGATGAAGAAAACCCAATATGATGAATTTGACCCTGAAGTAAACTAACCCGAACTCGTGACTTAAACTTGCACATATGTAACAAAGAGCGGTGCCGAGATTTCATCCCCCATTGAATCCCTAAGTACTCTATACTCTTCATCCAACCAACCATCAAGTATAAGACGTACATCACCTCTTGAAAATCCACAATTGAATGTGACACTGAGCACTACAACGTAACTCCTTAAAGTGATAGTTATTTTGTGGTGGTAAGAGCCTAATTTCCCCAAGTGGTAAAAGAAAAGGAAAAGTCACCTAAAAATAACTAGATTTCCAAGTCTTTGTTTTTGAAAATATTAGAAGCTCGAACAAGGATCTCGAAGAATCTTCATCCAACCATCCCCGATACCTTCAGATACTAAGTACACTCGACCGTGAAATTTCACTTCAACTTCAAATAAATAATAATGAATTAACGCCGTTGTCACATCTTCTGGTTAAAAGTTCAAATCTAGCCTCCTTTGACGTTTTAAGTGAATTATGATAATGGTTTCATCCCGACCATGGTTACAAGCACATATCCCCGTAAAACTTTGAAATAACCAAACTGCCATGAAGAATATCCAAACAATCATCCAGTTCATGAAGTACACCCTTTATCCCTTCTTCGAAGTAGAAACCGTAGCACCAGCATCAGATAAGATCCTGATATACACTTTCCTATCTCCAGGATGATTCCATCATTACGGGATTTTACAATTCTATGGCTTAAACCAAGAAATAGTTTCTTTCGCGGGATTTTACAAAACCAACAATAAACCGTAAGATAGATCCGGAAATGTACTTTACAATTACCAGGATGTTTCCATTGTCACGGGATTTTACAAGTCTATGATTAAAACCGAGAAATAGATTCTTCGGGGATTTTACAAAATCAATACAAAATCATAAACAATGTCACTGAATGTGTTATGACAACTTTGATTATGGTGAATATCTTTTTGGGGAACATGCAATGTTCATCAACGGTTCATTCTCCATCATCAACAATATCATCAGCAATTCTTTACCCAAATGTAGAAAACTTCACAAACCATACTAACTCAAGTAGTATACACTACTTTCCCCTGAGGTTGACAGTAAAACATCAAAGTACACGTTTCTCCCCCATGATGGTTTCGAACTTTCGAAAGCATCATTAACGTGTACGACCATCTGCACGAAAAGTTCTTGTCATAAGCAAACATCTTGAAACATCATAATTGACACTGAAGATTCTCGAAAGATTTTGCTCAGACTGTGAAGTATTATTGACATTTAGTTGCTTAAGAATATTCCATGAGAATTGCCGATCACAACTCATCCAATAAACACTTTGGTAAACACATTTTTCCACATACTCTGTCGACTATAAGTGATCACTGGAGAAATAAACTCGATATGCCAAACTTGATCATGACGTAAAATTCCCCAGATTTGCTACTTAAGCTTGTACTAATTCTTGTGAAAAAGAAACGGTGTACCCAATGTACAAAACCTCTTGACGTATCCTCAACTGCGTGAGACACCGAAGTGATAGTTACGTTGTGGGTTAAGCGAGAAAGAATCACAAACGTAACTAAATAGCCAAGTCTTTATCACGCTCTATGAATTCCCTAACAAGTCATCTTCGCGGAAGGGTAGAAAGAAAGAAGATGAAATAAGTAATCGCGCCCGGAAAACCTTACATCCAATCCAAATAAGAAATACCGTACAAACAACATCGTTGTCATCTTTGTTCAATAACCAATTCAAGCCGTGACGGAATATCCTCCGTGAAAATGTATACACCAAAGTACCACTTAATTAAAATAAACTTTAAAAATTTATATCCAAAAATTTTAATGAGAAAATTCGGATAAAAATAATTGAGTTTATTTCATTCCTAAACGAAATGAGCAAAGTCTCGGCCTAGTCCATACTTTTGTAATTCAACACTCATCCAAGTTTTAATACCAGTCCAATCCAATTATTCCATACATGAGATAAATGAGTTAAATGAGATATCAATCCAATTATTCCAAGCCGTGAATTTATGCAGATATCAAAACCAATTTGGCCCAAATATGTGCTACTCAAACCGGTTAGAAAGCCCATATCCAGATTTGGAATTCCAACATCTCATAACCAGGTATTAAAATGTGATACCCTAATTTTAGGTCATTATATAACAAAGTAACCCTAATACACATCTGTATTCATCCGCCTACCACCTATCAGCTTACTGAAAACGCAGCATCCATCAGCACAAGCAAAACGAATCTCAACACTCATCTCATACTAAAACCTATCTCCATCATTTCTATACACATGAATCAATCATCTCAGATTCATCATCCACATCTCAACCATACCGATGCCTTTGTATTTTCATTAATAGTTCGAATCAATTTCGTGTCTTTTGTGGCTTCAAGATCTCAGGAGAGGTCTCGGGTAGGTATTTTTTTTTGAGTTCTTGAACGAAACAAGATGAGATTGTAACACTTATGTTATAAATCTTGATCATTTAAGTTTCAAACATTTAAATGAAGCGTAAGTTTCATAAAGAATCGATGATGATTGACGGTTCAACAAAAATCTTTTAAAGAGTTAGGGTAGATTGGATTTGTTGGTGAAGTGGTGGTTAGCTTCTTGCCCGTGTCATTTTATTTCGTTATCATATTAGCTTATATGGACCGATGATGTTGTATAAACTGATGTCTTGATTGAGTTGGTATTTGGTATTATGTATGATGTTGGTCGAGAATCAAATCGCATTCATTCATTATAGACAAAACGCATTCTTTTTTAGTTCAAAACGCTAAAGGTCAACAAAACGCTTTTAAGGTCAACAAAACGCTTTCTTTGCTTCAAAAAGCAAAAAGTATTTGTCAAACCGCATCAGTGATGAGTCAAATCGCATGTTACAACAAAACGCATCCTGGTTAAGCCTGAAGATCAAACCTTATGTGACAAAACGCATCCTGGTTAAGCCTGAAGATCAAACCTTATGTGACAAAACGCATCCTGGTAAGTACAGAGGGTCAAAACGCATACAAGATGAGTCAAAACGCATCTTAGTTTAACACAAACCGCATGCAAGAAGTGTGAAAAACCGCATTCAAGAATAGAGCGAGATATAACCATTTTATAACTAAACCCAGAAAAACTGTATGCAAGATAATCTTTTGACCCATGTTTGACCACAAAGATAAGATTGTTTTGACCACTTGTTAGACTAGTATAACAAGTTTATTTGACCACAGAACAGTTTAAAGAATCTGTAATAAAATTGATACAACCTGTTTGACCACATCAATCATGAAACCAGAAAATGACTACCAAAAACATCACAAATGAGACTGTTTGACCGCATACATGAACATAAACGAATAACACATAACAACCACAAGAACCATATACATTACGTATAACAAACCGCACACTAAACCATGAATCGGACCACAAGAATCAACATGAACAACAAAACACGTGTGCTCGATGCCAATTGTAGGATCATATATTTTATGTTGTTTGATGATTCTGTGGTCTAGGATGGTGATAGTATATGAATGCCATGTTTAAATAGATGAAGAGAGTAGAGGGTGATTCTAGAGAGATAAACAAAAGAGAAAAGGTTAGATTATCAAGAAGCACCACCCTTCCAAGGATGGAAGGGTATTTATAGTTACTGACACTACGCCCTCCAGCCGGTTGTGGATCGTATACTGATGGGTAAAGACCCGTCCTTCCTCCACGGTGTTACACTAAACTAATAACTAAGCTAACAACTAACTAATTAACTACTAAACGACGTAAATAACGATATGTCTACGAGCTAACTTATGCTAGATTATATTTGGGGACCGACACTTCATTATGGAATTTCTAATTCCTAACAAAATGAAAGTCGGTGTGAAAAGAAGGGCTATTTTACAAAATATTTATAGTATTTTTCGCCCATGGATTCCTATTATCCATTTATTTAGCAAATTGATCGTTATCTCGAATCTTAGCTTTTGTTTCTTAGCATAAATTTTGTTGTATGTCATATATTCAATGTTACATTTGCCATCCATGTTGTAACCCAAAGATCTGCATTAGTGAAGCAAGACTACGGCCACCAAGTTAATATAAAGGTATATGCTAAGATAATTGCTAAAATAGCAACGCCAATAAATGCATACACAAATATAAATACATAACTGGTGATGCTCTGCGTGCATTTGCAAAGAACTCTGATCACGTTTTGAAGGTCGGAGACAACGGGTGTGTATATAGGCAACGCCGCAACACATTCAAAATAATGCATCTAATATTAGAATAGCGAAACGAATATGAGAAAAGTTGGATGATATTTACAGAGGACTTCTGATATACTCATTTCATAAACTTATACTGTCAGTTTTTTTTAAGGATTCATATGCAATCTGAAATGCAAGAACTGCGAGTTCACATTAACGTAGTTTCATGTGATTTATTGTATGGCATGTTCAACATGCATCTTCAAATAAAACTGTTATGACATTAATAAAGGTACACCCGGTCTCAGCAAAAAAACAGCCATAAAAAAAGCCAGAGAATCTAACACATCTACTCTTTAACAAACATATACAGGTAATCACCCAGCTGGGCGGCACAAAGGAAAGCATCACACAGCATAAAAACATTTAAGGAAATTGTGATCGAAACCTTCAAAGACATCAACGCCCGAGATGGACCTTGGGATAAAGTAAAGCGGTTGCACCCTTACGCCCGTGTATCTATATGTGGATCGACATTTACATAAACAGCATAACATTGATCAGCAAACAATATAGGCCCAAAAAAAGGAACGGACATGAAGATAACCGTGTAACAATATACTTGTGTGCTCACAAACCATTGGTGATCGACACACCGTCTCGAGAAAACGACGGTGAAAATGACACGCAGCTTGACGTCGGATCTCATCTAGCACATACTCCAATGTATCATCATCAAATGGTGCAATCGGCGATCAAAATATAGCATACCTTCATCTAATTGAGACATTCCAAACATAAGATAGAGATACCTAAAATGTGTGGCATGGCGATAAACGGAGCAACTAATGTACCAAAGAACATACAATCGTTGTGTAAATGAAAAGCATAAGATTTAACTCGCCACACGGAGTCATAGTGGTTCCACATCCATCGTGACGATTTGCGAGATAGGTTCAACATCCACGGCGGAACAAATTCAACGCCAGCTTTCCCCTTACCTTTAAAATCACAAACGCCTACACTACATGACTGAGTGTGACCTGCCATTGACGGAGGTTTAGAATCTCTAATGACCACACCCGAAGATGACCGAATATTTCTTCTTGCATGAACCGCATAACAGGGACGCGAAACATCATCCCCCAATAACTGCAACCCGACGGACGAAAGAGGATGATGGTCCGCCCGAATAACACCAGCCTTAAAATCAAGTATACCAGAAGTAAACCCTGGACCCATAGATTGAAACAGTGGAGGATGTGACACAGATGCAAGCGGAGCGGAAGAAATCGATAAATCCAGGTATTGAGTAACAGTCAACTCTTGTAACATATTGGATTTCACAAACACACTAAACCAATGATCAAAAGAGGCGTATACAAGAGGTTTTAGAGAGAGAAAGTTAGAGGTTGGGAACTTTAGTGAGAGAAAGAAATATCTTATTATGAGCTCCAACTCTACCTTGGGAGGTAGAGTATTTATAGTCTTTACATAAATCACCACCCACGGTGTGGATCAAGCATACATTGGGTAAATACCGTCAGTCCTCCATGGTGTTACTTAACTAAATACTACTTAACGTTAACTAATCTACGACTCACGAGCTTAACGATTACATATACTTGAGGTGATCGAGTCTTTAATAATCGGATTTACTAAATCCTAACAATCTCCCTAATGGAGGTCACCTCAAGATCATCTTAAAATTACATTGAACACAAACAGATATTATATTTAAAATTGTTCTTGCATTCTTGATGTAGTTCTTTGCTCAGAGCTCGTAGTCATTGATTCTTCATTATTGCATGTTTGGATAATCAATGTGAGGTCTTTAACCGATCCACGTGATAGTGAGTTTTGAGTCGGCTTTGAGATCATCACCATCATAAATCTCGACTCTTCCATTGTGGTGTTGGTATTATGTGATGTTGTGACTTATAGACCGACATGCTCACATTCGGATCATGATATATTCTCATCGAGTAGCGGAAGCTTCGTTGATTCATGATATTGGCGCAGCAGAAAGCGTAAGCATGGAGTGATAATATTAGAGTCATTGATGCACTAATCGTGATTTCTTTAGAAATGAATGTGTTGTGTGAGCATGCGGCTATGGATTGACCGCTTCATTTCGATCACCAGAACGCCGGGCGACTGCATAAACAGTTAGCAATAAAGTGCACGAAAGTGTCTTTGATCACTTTCATTGAATTGAGGTACACGCCCCGGTTCCTCGTTGATCGAGACAAGTACGCCTATGATCGGTAACATTCCAAAGAATTTCTTGACAGGTTTCGCGAATGCTCTAGCTGTTCTCAAACCGAACATCTCAAAGAAGACAACACGGAGTGAGTGAACCAATGAATAGAGATTCATTGATTGATGAAAAGAGATTTGAAAACAATCGTGTATCACTTAATAGAAATTTTTTTGCAATACAACGAAGGTTTTAATGAAAATCAATTATCAATCATAAACACCTTTTATTTTGAGATATTTGTACACAATCGATGTGCTAAAGAAAAGAGTTTTAAGCACAACGACCGGTTTTTCAAAGGTATCCGTCAATCCATAACTCGAACCAGATTGATTCAAAAGATTGAATCGCCCCATTGTTTCTCTCGGTTGTCACATGGTTGATCTATTGAATAGATCTCACATGCCACCCACCAGAGCTTGTTTGATGTTGGCTCCAAAAGGCTTTCCATCTTCAATGTGAATATGTTTGCATATCACTCGGATGTTCCGCAATACCACAAGGATAATCGTGGGACTCATAAGATATAATCTCTTTCCACATTGTGTGAAATGAGAGTCTTCATTGAAAGTGTCCTAATGAGATTTATTGATGATCTCGTGGCTCTAGACTCAATTGTGCATATTTGGATCCTATTTCTGAGACTAGGGAGAGGTCTCCTTCTTCAATATCAACAATCTCTAAGAGAAAGTCGATAGATTATGTCGGTTCCCCATGAGAATGAAACAAGTCCTTTTAAGAGGAACTTGAGTGGTTTGGGAAGTTGAAGTGCAAGCGTCCACCGGGTCCATGACGCCTTGTCTTCAATTCGATGTTACATTGGTAACCACCAAGTAGCATATGAATTGAACCCGGTTTCGCCTTAAGGTTGAATAATTGAAGGGCTATTTATTTTCACCTTTTCTCATTCAATTCTTTTTATTCTTCAACCGCCTGCTTACCGAGACTTCATAACTAGAACCTTGTTGGGTTTATTCAAGATTAGCTCACCTTAGTCCGCACTCTTCCCATATCTCATTTTACTCCTTTTTCAATATACCTAAGGACTTCTACACTATCTAGTGGATTGTCCTCGGTAGATCCTCCGTTCGGAGGATCATGGGAACAAATACCTAACCTTATCGCCCTTATATCACCATACATAAAGTAAAGTTGGTGGGTCTATTTGGTATTGTTCATCCGCCATTGGAACCAATTGAAAACCATTTGAAAATCAATCCGGATACTTGTAATATATTATCAAAGCATTTTGTACCAGATTTTAGAACAAGAGCTCCCCTCAACATTTGCATCAAGCATTATTGTAATAGAACTAATTTTCATCTTTGAGGGGTTGGCTTGCATCTAAGAGTAGTTATATAAAGAATGTGGTTTTCAAAATAGTTGCTCCCTCAATATGTGCATAGATATTTGAAAAATGTTTTGCACATATTAGGAAAAGACCCACATTGAATAAATTAATCACGCTTCAAATCTTTGTGATTTAAGATAGATGCTCCCCTCAAAGATGTGCATGAAAAATTTGAAATCGCTTGCACATGTGAGAAGGAGAGCTTGTACATCCTTATAAAACCATGTATCGAAATATCGGTTTAAACCAATTTAAATCACAAATTCTCCCGATCACAATTATCAAATCATTTGAGATTTGTGATCTCAGAGATTTAAATTGATTTTGAAAGCTTTGAGGAGAATTGTGACTTGATTATGAAAACATTTTAAGCGATAAGGATCGGATTATAAGACTTTAAACCCATTGATTAAACATGCATGATTATCTTTCAAAACAATTGTATGACAAATAACCTTTTGATTTAATTGAAATCATTCTCCCCTCAATCAATGACATAAGTTGTTGATTGAGAGATAGATATTTTGACAAATGATCGATCGATGATTTTCAAAAATAGGTCCGAGTTATTTTTCAAAGCAATTAGTTTTCATTAGATAAGTAATTGTTTATAGAATCGAGCGTAAGATTTGAAAACAAGATAAAGCATGGCTCGTTCTTTCTTTGAAAAGCGGGTTATTGCCGAAATGACAATAAACCATTTTTTTCACTTTCTCCCAAAAATATTTTTGATTTTTGATTTTTTATATTCGAACAACATCTAAAGTCCCGTGTCATTCTTTGAATGACAAAGACAAAGATCGTAGATATTTATCAAATCGAGAAAATCATGACAAAACGACAATATTTTTTGGAATTTTTCAAGATTTTTCAAATTTTTATGGATTTTGAAAGTTTTATATTTTCTATTTGCTTTTGAAGGTTTTGTAATTTTGTATTTTGCTTTTCGACAGATATTTACAAGAGATGGATGAAGAAAGACCTTACTCCTCGCCTTCCTCTTGAAGACGTTTGAGTGTTTCGGTTGTAGACTCTTTAGACCAAATCGTGGAGGATAAACTCAAAACGTTATCTAAGAAGAGCTTTGGTGAAGATGTCTCGCTAAGCGATATTGGTCCTCACAAAATAGAGTTCCACCACACCATTTTCTACTTGATCCCCGATGAAATGATGTTGAATGTCGATGTGCTTTGCTCTTGAGTGTTGTACGTTGTTGCATGAGAGAGCAATAGCACTTTTATTATCACAAGCGAGAGGGATTTTGTTGAATTCAAAGCCATAGTCGATAATTGAGATCTCATCCATAGGATTTGAGCACAACAAGATGAAATGGCTATGTATTCACCTCTCAGAGGAAATAGAAGTACTCATTTGCTTCTTTGAAGACCACTCACAAGCTTATCACCCAAAATCGAGCACCTCTAGACGTGCTTCAACGTGTATCTTGACATCCCTGCATGATCAAGATCTGCATAGGTCGTTAGTGACATACCGGTGTCCTTGGCACCAAAGTCCCATATTGATGGTTCCTTAGAGATACCGAAGACCGCTTAACCGCTTCAAGGTGCTTTTGGTAGGCTTAGCTCGATATCTAGCACACATGCAAACAATGAATGAATGTCGGTTCATCGGGTCGTGAGGTACATCGAGGATCCAATCATACTACGATATTTAGTTTGGTCAACCATGATCCCCGAGTGGTCCTCATCCGCTTTAGTACGCCTATTATGGAGTGTCATCAGGTCACAAGAATCAAATCCAAATTTCTTTAAAATCTAATTTGCATATTTAGATTGATTTATAAAATGCCTCGTGGACTTTGTGAAATTTGTAATCCCAAGAAAATGACGTTTGTCCATCATTGACATTTGAAATTTGGAACCCATTTCATTAGAAAACGATCACATTCATTGAGGTCGATCGAGGCAAAAATAATATCATCAACATATATTTGAACGTGAATTAAATGTTTGCCCGACTTTTTGGTGAACAATGTTGGATCAATCGCTCCTTTGTGAATCCAAGAGATAGAAGAAACTTTGATAGCGTATCATACCAAGCCCTTGGAGCTTGCTTGTAAAGAGCCTTCTTCAAACGATAGACGTGAGTAGGATGCTCGATTCACAAAGCCTTCAGTTGGTGACATATCGACTTCTTTAAGATCTCCGTTAAGAAAAGCCGCCTTTACATCTATCCGATAGACTATCATGTTCTTACTTGCAAGATTAGCCAAGAAGATTTCGATTGCCTCGATACGAGCAACTAGAGCAAATGATTCTTCAAAGTCAATACCTCCTCTTGACGGTATCCTTTGCAACCAATCGAGCCTTGTTCTTTAACACATCACCATGCTCATCAAGTTCTACTTTGAAGATCCACTTTAAAGCAATGATCATTGCACAACCGGAGTAGGTACTAATTCACACATCTAGTCGATCAAACTCATGAATTTCTTCTTGCATGGCATTGAACCGGTGCCTTCATTCATGGCAATTTTCACGCCTTTTGGTTCGATCTTAGAGAGTACAGTTGAAGAAGCACCATAAGGCATCGGTTGCAAGTTGTTTCGTGGATACGGTGATGAGAGGTTTCAATGATGTTGTCCAATGGATGATCATGTGTCCATTTTCTAAGATGGTCATGTGGTTGTTGTTGAGGAACCAAGTAGCAGAGTTGATATCTCCGAACAAGATGGTTACGATGATGACTCGAGAGCAAATATGTTCTCAAAGGGTTCATCTTACGGAGGAGCAAAAGGGTTTTCATCATCTCATAATGTTTGCAACATTTCCATTATGCATACACTTGATGATTGATGATTTGTTGATGATACATAGTGATCGGAAGCAGCGCTTCTTGACTTAATGACATTGAAACCAAGGGTTAACTTCATTGACAGGATAGAGGCACCTCTGTTGATGGAACCGATATATCATTAGCACTTGGTTTATAGTGTTCATCAAACATTGGATCAAATAATTTCTTTAAATCATCTTCTAAAGGAGGTACATAAGGAGTTCTTGGTGAGGATTAGAAACAAGAGTAGAACTAATAGGACTCTTGGATAAAGATTGAAATGTGGGTCCAGAATGGATTGTCCCGGAGCCATTTGACCGTCGACCATCGAACGTAACGTGAATTGTTTCCATGATATTTCGGGTTCTCTTGTTGTAGATTCGTATTCTTTTTGTTTGGTGCATAACCTACAAATACTCTAATGTCTGCTTTAGCTTTTAGTTTACCTAAATCTTGACCGTCATTAGTTGGGTAACATAAAGCACCAAACACACGAAGGTAGGATAGATCAGGTTTTCGTTTATGGACAAGTTCATATGGAGTTTTTCCATTAGAGGTGTGAATAAGGGAGCGATTTTGGGTGTAGCAAGCGGTGGCAATGGCTTGACCCATAGAAACATTGGAACCTTTGAATAAATTAGCCTTGTTCTTGCGGCTTCTACAAGAGTTCGATT
Source organism: Chrysanthemum lavandulifolium (assembly GCA_022545495.1). Taxonomy (NCBI): domain Eukaryota; kingdom Viridiplantae; phylum Streptophyta; class Magnoliopsida; order Asterales; family Asteraceae; genus Chrysanthemum; species Chrysanthemum lavandulifolium. The sequence goes on along the minus strand of CM040243.1, from coordinate 241,878,799 downwards.
GCCTTTCAACTACACCGCTCGTTGAGGAGTTCGTGGAACACTTCTTTGATGACCGATTCCAACACTTTCATAAAATCGATGAAGTCTTTGTTAACAAACTCATGCCATTGTCTGCTCGAACAATTCTAACAATATTGTTGAGTCGAACTGAAGTCGCTTTGATAAGTTTGATGATGACATCCGAGTTTCATCCTTTGTCCTCAAAAACTTTACCCAAGTAAATCGAGAGTAGTCATCAACAACTACTAGAATGTAATTCTTCCCATTTATCGCTTGCACTCTCATTGGTCCGCATGCATCCATATGAAGGGTATGAAGAACTTCCATTATTGAGTTTGTGGGTTTTGGTTTGTGGGCATATTTTGTGCTTTTTCCCAATTGGCAAGTCGAACAAAGATGATCTTTTCATACTTTAACTGGGTAATCCTCTTACTAAGTCCTTTCTAGAAAGATTGTTTATGGTACCAAAGTTCAAGTGATTGAGACGACGATTGCCATAGCCATGACTTAGTTTTGGAAGCCTTTGACAAAGAAGCGAGATGGGCGAGGATTTCATCATATCTTCGATAGAGATGGTGTATAGTTTTGAACCACGAGTTCCTCCGAGAAGTTCCACACCATCAAGTTCTCTAACAAAGCAAGTATGTTTTCTCAAGGCCACTTCTAAATCGAGTCACAAAATTGTTTGATGTAAAATAGATTATGTCCAAGACCTTCAACATATTATACCCCGAAATCACACTATCTCAAACCACGTAATCTCCATAACCCATAATAGCACCAAATGATCGCTTCCGAATCTCACAGCTCCGATGAATTTGCTCACGGTTCATGAGCCTTGACCGGTCTCCGGTCATATGCTTGGAACAAACTGAGTCCAGTACCATGTAACGATTTGAACGATCTGAGTTGAACATGCACAAGAATGGATAATCGATAATTGGGATCCCCATGCAAGAATGGGTTCCATTTAGTTAGTAATGATGATTGGAACACCCACATCGTAGGTAGAAACAATGGATTCATTAGAAATAGATGCGGTGCTAGTGTCCATATTTGACCAATTCAAAGTATGTTCACTTCTTAAGGAATAGTTCTACCAAGAGGGCATCCATTTTCTAGTGGGCAATGACTTAGAAAATTTAGGCAAAACTCATTAACCTTATGCCCGTAGGTATCCATTGATAACCTATATTACTAAATTTCCTTCCGTGGGTTTCCACTTTTTTCTAACTTTCTTCGCCTTTGCCTTTTAGCCTTCTTAGCTTGATTTTTAGCATTACGCTTTTAATCGGCATTTAACAACATTAGACAAATCATTCACACCACATTCAAGATTAGTAATGTAAACCACGCAATGATCATTACATGTTTTGCCAAAAGTAGCGTAATTCGATTAGTTACAAGACGCTTAGAGCTAACACTAGAATCAACACGATTCGCCTTATTCAACACAAACTTAAAGTTCCTAGGTTGGTCTTCTACTTTCTTCCAATGTACATTCTTAGCTTGCGAGGTCCTATCTTGCTTGGTATTGCTCGGAGGCTTTGACCCACTTGCTTTAATGTCACCGACATTACTCTGAGAGGGAATTATGGGAACATTAGTTGGTTGATCTAATTTTGCATTCTCGAACTAGACGTGGGTATCTCGAACTACTTGAAGGCACATTAGTGTTCACTTTCTTAAAGCGGGCATAGAATGATTTGTATGCTTGGCACTAGGCATAGAACAAGGCATCACAACTTTACCTTTCACACCTAAGGATTTAGGACATGTTGCTATTAAACATTTTAGCGACTCTTGAGATCGTTTGGCACGAATGCAAGCAAACCTAATTTCTATCAAGAGGCTTATTTAAGAAATCCTCTTCCATGATCTCACCTGAGACATTCTAGACTATCCTTAAGGTGAGCACAATAGTTGTGAAACACGGGTTCATTATTCCTAAGATGAGGAGGAATGTATTTAATAAATACAAGATATTTGCGATCCGAGGATGACATTGATGCAACATTCTCATTAAAACAAGTGGCGGTTTCCTTTTCGACTCCTCGATTCTCAATTTCTTTTGTAAAGACGTTATTTTTCGTTGTTTTGTCACAGTGACTTTCATTGAATCATATAACTCTTTAAAGTGTCGTTAAACTTTTTATTTTCTTCTAGAAAACTCTCGTTTTCTTTTGTAACGCATTAACTAAGTTTTGAAGATGAAAAGTTTGAGAATACCGAGAATCTAAAGGAGGAGGCATTTGGGAGCCGGTCATTGTTCTTTTCACCCTTTAATTGAGAGATTTGGGCTTTCAACTTTTCGATCGTGTTACAATGAGCTTGAATCTGCTCGTCACGTTTGTTTATCCGAAAAAGCGCATCAAACTCGGAACATCCGAGGATGTCTTGATATTTGAGGTTTTGACATTTTACGAAGATGTTGATATTTTAGTTGTAAATCAAAATGTTCAACTTCTAGTTTAGAAAGATGTTTTACCAAATTATCGTGATCATCCCGATCAATTTTCTCACTTAGTTATGAGTTTTGTTTTCAAGCTCAATGACACGATCATGAGAAACTTTCAATGCAATAGATAATTCATGAAATCGAGAAGCGATAATAGAGTGCTTAGTTACAAGATAAAACATGTCTTGAGCAACACAACTCAAATCAAATTCTCATTTAAGATGTGCAAGTTCTTTCTTTCAACTTCATTATATTTGAGTTCCTGTTCATAATCATTGACTTCAACTATCATTGTATCAAATTCCTTTTCCATTTCTTTAATATCTCAATTCATCCCTTTTGAAGACTCTCAAATTGACCTTTCAATTGTTTGAAGAAAGGCATGACCTCGATTAAATAACATTCTTTTGTTTGCTCAAACCCCTTTCCCCTCGCTATCCCAAAGAGGTGTGATTCTCCTTTACACGTTTTCTCAAAATCAACAAACGGTGATAAACAACATATAGGTCATTTAAGGTCTTGCTATTAGTGGCAATAGATCTAGGAACTAGATGCATTGGTGTATTGGAGGATACATAGTAGCTACAGTGCGCTTCCTAAGGGAGTGTTTGTTTCAACAAGTACATTAACTTTAGCTTATCCATGTCTTTCTTCCAAAAGATATGTTCTGTGGGGTTAATTGAGTTTGAGGCTTAAACATGTTCGTGGATATCCAATTTTCCTTAGTGTAATCATGGGGTTTGATCGTTATGTTTTATCTTTACATGCAGGATCGTTAAGCTTCTTATTCATTTCTCCCTAGATGCATCATCTAGTTTTCTATCTTCCTCGATTGCACTCAATGCAAGTAGGTTTCGCCTAGGTTTAAGAATCTCATGGCCATCATAGATTACATTTTGAGCAACTTTTGCTATCTTACCATTCTCGTGGTTGGATTCCTTTATAATGGGGATACTATGCTTATCGCTAAGAACTCTATGCTTAGTGATCATGTGAAGCGATCAGAATGGTATTCCTTGTACGCATAACTTATTTTCAAGCTTGTTTTTCAAGGTTTTAGATTAGAAAATCATTTAAAAGTTTTGATTCCTTAGCACCGAATTCTTGCTTAAGCATTTTAACATTTTCTTGAAGTTCTTGTTTTGCTTAGCGCTTTAGAAAGCTTTTCTTGTAAGGAGTTTAACTCTTGTTTTAATACTTCTTTCTAAACTTACTTTTTCTAATACTTGTACGCATTTGGTCATCCATTTCGCCACGGTGGTTAATTCAAACTTAGCACTGCTCATAAATAACAACTTGTTCTTTATAGGCATTCGATTCGAAACAACGTAATCATCATGGGCACATGCATTGTATTCATCAAAATATAGTCATCATTGATTGCGAAGATGCATCACTTGGTATAGTCTCACTTTCACTTTGTTTCACATATTGATCATATGGGACAACATTGATATTACCCATATTTTCAATATCCGACTCAAAAGTTTCAGCTTGATTGTACTTTGTCATGTATCTTTTGCTCATCAACATCATCGATAGTTTTAATACCTCCGAGATGATTGATTCTTTGGATGGACTAGCTTGCCGTGGTGAGGGACCTTTGGAGAGACCATTGGAGAAATGCTAGCCATGAAAATTGTCTGTGCAAGAGGTTCATCATCGACGCCGAGTCGTATGCATCATGATCGCAACTTGAAAGGCATTCGATGATTATGACCTATCTCCGAATTGGTCGCTCATCCACATTTGCATCATATGTCTTGGCATTGCCTCAAGAAGAAACAACTCCTCTTCATCCAACATACTCCATTATCCCGAGCTTGCACAAGTAACATCTTGTCTTTGAAGTACTCGCATTTTGAGGCGTTTGGAGAAGTGCGGTTCCTGCTATGTGTCCATCACCACCACAGCTTGTAGCACTTAATTGGCTTTTCTTTTCCTTGATTTCCATTCCTTCCCTATACCGATTTTCCACATACCCTCCTCCTACTCCACCTCTTCTTTGTTCATATTGTCTTCCTTGAGTGGTTGCACCGTAACCTTTCCATCTCGACTAAAGCATGATTGTGTAGATTGGATGCGTCATGATTTCATTGTTAGTGAGAAGTCTATTAGTATGTGGAGTGAAGGTTAAGTTTTGTTTAACCATAAGAGCCAGCTTGATTGATAAAGTGTTCCATGACCGCATTGGCATCAAAGTTGTTTGAAACTTGGATCCGGAATAACTTGAGAAGCTTTGGTAGTAATTCCAACATTGGTGTAAAAAGTCAGAGTCATTTGATGAACTTGTTTCTCCTCGGTTGGTTTTGAACCGATCCAAAATCCTTTTTCAAACATAGCATGTCTCTCATTTCAAGAAGGAATGCATAAAGTTGCTCATAGTTGGTATTCTTCAACTTTGGTTAGCTTCACAGAGGTGACAAACTTATGCCATTCAGATTCATGTTGTTCACAAACTTTGAATTCGATTGAATATTTGTCATGGTCATTTTGATATTCCTCATATCATTCACAAGTTTGTGGAATCTCACGTAATACTCATAGACACTTTCTTCCCGACTTCATCTTAAAGTGCTCAAATTCATCATACAAATTGTGATTCTCTGTCTTCCTTTGTTAATTCAAAACACGAGAGAAGCATCTTGACATTATCCCAAAGCGCCTTGGCTTCGGTGTTGTGATTGATAAGCTTGTAGATGTCTTTGAAGACCTCAAGTATAATGTTAGAAGCCACGATGTCGAGATCGAATCTCTTTTCTCCTTGTCATTGAGCTCATCATACGTATTTGGTCCGTTAATTCCATAGATCATTGTTCCATCCTTGTTGTATCAATTAAGTCTCTTGTAGTCTCAATCGATAAGGTCCTTCATCAATAGACTTGAGAACGTTGACTCCGTTTTCCTCTCCAAGACAAAGACAACTGATTCGTTGTGCCCAAGAGTCGAGTCGGGATTCACAAGCATGGGTGGACGAGTATCTGAACCATTGCTTGAACATCTTCAAGAATAATGGAGATGATTCAGAGGTACGTTGGTAGACATGTTAATGATTACACGGATTTTATAACTCTATGATTAAACCGGAAATAGATTCTTTCACGGATTTTACTAAATCAAGAGAAACCGTATTCCAACCAAAATCAACCAAGTCGCTACGAGTTCTTGAACCAAGTCGCTAATCACCAAGTCGCTAAGTAACAAGTCGCTAGTGCACCAAGTCGCTACACGGTCAAGTCGCTAAAAGCAACTCGCTACGGTCCAAGTCACTAACACCAAGTCGCTAGCACCAAGTCGCTAGCAAATAAGTCGCTAAAGAGCAACTCGCTAAGGTCCAAGTCGCTAACACCAAGTCGCTAAGAATCTTAAGTACAAGTCGCTAACAAAGTTGAAAGCAAGTCGCTACCTTCACCAAGTCGCTAGCCATAGTGGAGAATCCACTAAGTTGTACTATTTGTCGACTTGTCTCAATAGACAAGTCGCTAGGACCAAGTCGCTACCAAAAGCACTACAACTCGCTACCTTTTTACGGAAGCAAGTCGCTATGATGAAATTCACTACGAGAACCAAGTCGCTACCAAGAAAAACTTCAAAACACACTTTTCAATCCAAAACAAGCTCAACCACGTTGATTCAAGCTTACCAAATCAAAACCCAAGCACATACAATGATTCTAAACACAAAAGTACACCCAAAATTGAAACTTTAACACTAGAAATGAACCAAATGATGCAAAAACCAGTAAACTTTTTCAAACTCAAAAACCATCTAAAAACCACTAGAAATCCAAGGATATGTAAGAGATGATCAAACCATGGCTCTTGATACCATTTGTAACATATTGGATTTCACAAACACACTAAACCAATGATCAAAAGAGGCGTATACAAGAGGTTTTAGAGAGAGAAAGTTAGAGGTTGGGAACTTTAGTGAGAGAAAGAAATATCTTATTATAAGCTCCAACTCTCTACCTTGGGAGGTAGAGAGTATTTATAGTCTTTACATAAATCGCCACCTACGGGCTGCGGATCAGGCATACAGTAGGTAAAGACCCGTCCGTCCTCCACGGTATTACTTAACTAAATACTACTTAACGTTAACTAATCTACGACTACGAGCTTTCTAACGATTACATATACTTGAGGTGACCGAGTCTTTAATAACTGGATTTACTAAATCCTAACAACTCTAAATGCGAAGTTCCTAACTGCCACGTACAGCCTGGGAGAACATAATAGAGACAGTGAAAGCAGCAAACATTACGAAAATACATACAGACATATCCGTAGCACGAAAACAAAATTATGCATCGGACAAAAATGAAATGTACCTACAGATGACACGCCATGTAAATCATGAGACAAAGAATTCGTTGACGTTGAAGCTGAATGTGGCCTGAAAGATGGCATACCATCTGTAGAATCCAAGATCCGGACTCAACTAGGGTATGAGTAGCATTGATTGATTGGATGCACAGCGGAATAGAATAACACAATCAACATTACTAATAAGGTTTTCTTTATTAATTAAAACAAAGAAACTACTACAACTAATAATATACACACGCTATAATCGTGTGTCTAGACTCTCATTGAAGAGTTAAATACTATGAAATAAAATGAAAGAGATTAAATCAAAGGGATCCTAAACCCTAGACGCCTACCCTCTTTATATTGGAGAGAGAGGTTACATAAACCCTAAACTTAGCTTACTAGAAAAGCTAAGCTAACTATTACATAATAAGCCCTCGTTGTTTCTTCGTTTTTTCATTCTTGCTCGTGAATGAATGAAAGTACCCAAGAAGAAAATTGAGTTTACACAAAATTCGCAACTTTTCTGTAGCACTGTTTTCAAGAGGCGATAACTATTTCGTGAACCGTTGGATCGGGCTATAATTTTTACAGGAGCTTCTCTATATACCCATCTAACTTTTCACCGGAGGGATCTTCGATCTAAGCTTCCAATAAAAAGATATACGTTGTCGAAGTTGGCTGCAGAAGAAAGGTTTGGTCCATAACCTTTACTAATTAATTTCATATAATGATGATTATTGTGTTATGGTTTGTCACGTTTCTTGACATATTCAATGATCATTAATTGTCGATTATTTATTTATTCATTGATCATCCTTATATGATTGGCTTGTACTAATTTAGAAGTGATTTGATGATATCTTTTTGTCGATAACGTATAACATTCAAGGAATTATTTACATAAAATAATTGGCCAAAGCTTGACATTATTGACTAATAATTGTTATTCGAATGTTACTGGTTGAGAAGATATATTTGCTGCATTGAGATTAAAGGGATTAGATCAATTATAAATCAGTTTGTACATTATCGACGTGCGTTTTACTACTGCTCGCTATGATTGGTTCCTACTACTACTGTTCTTCATTAGTATGCTAACTGATGTGATTAAAGATTCGAGTGAACAAGATAATGTAAAAAGGATTAAACTGGAGTTAAGGGGAAGATCATAAGCGTTGTTCTTAAAATTGTATTAATGTTGTTATGATCAAGTCTAGTACAGCTAGTTTACATTGGTGAATCAAGAGAATGGTCTGGTGCATATAGATTTGTTCGAAGTTTGTTATATGTGCATGTGTTTTTAATGATCAGAAGTATTAGTAGGTTGTGGAAAGATTCATCATGAGAAGGTGGTTATTTACTCTTCATGAAGTACTACTGCTCTCGACAAGTATCATGGTTACGTTTCCACTGCTCATGAGTCGTTACCACTGTTAGCTTTAATTGATTCCACTGCTAGTCATTCTCGTAGTTAATCGCTACCTCGCTCGTTACCACCGCTAGCTTGTCGCTTCCATCGCTAGCATAACCCTAACCATCGCTATTACTATTATCGGTTACCATCGCTACAAGTTTCGTTACCCCGCTGCGTTTGAAGATTACTCACGCTACTCGCTTGTCACATGGTAATGGTTTGAATCACGTGATGAATGTTGGTGTCCATATTTTGGAAGTGCAATCGAGAAGTCTAAAATCGAAAATACATGATCACGTGAGAAATTGTTGCATCTAAGTTAATGTGATTGGACAAATATTATTTGGGCTGACTTTGGTGTATTCGAAGCATGTGGGACAGATTTTGCATGCATGGTTATCAAAAGTTCATGTGAGATTACATTTTGAGATTGTCTTATTGCTTTGAATTTGCAAGTTAAGGAGTTAACGTGGGCCTACTAATTGAAGACAACTTAGCTTGTTTGTGTAAAAGAGCAGCGAGGCTACAAAACTTTTTAAAAGTTTTACTATTCTGGTCTCAAAGTGAATTTTTGAAAGTATGGAGATGTTGTATAATGATTTTAGATGATATATCATGGTATACTTGGGATTTTCGACAAATATAGACATGGAAGGTTTGGTATTCGAATACTATTCTGATGCTTGTGTAGGATACGACAATACAAGTGACTCGTTGAATATTTTATTGTTTGTATTTGCTACATGGTTTTTATTTTTGGTTCTCATATGGTTTGAAGAATGATGGATGGCATACACACAGGAGATTGGTTCACACACACAAAAGGAGTTTGGAATTTGTTCTTAAAAGGATTTAAAAAGCTCGTTTTTGGTTTTATTGAAAAAATGATTACGAAGAAGGTTAAATATCATTAATTTGATGTTATAGTTGAGTTTCACAGGTGCGTGTTCTTATTATATTTTTAAACGGCTTACCACGTTTAAAAATAACTTGTTCGTGCTTAAAGAATGTTGACGAAGACTTGCAAAATCTAGTTTTCATAGGTCAAGGGGTGGATGGATGAAGACCTAGTTAACTATCACTTAAAGGAGTTACATTGTAGTGCTCAGTGTCTCATTGAAGATGAGGATTTTGTCAAGAGATTGCGGTCTACTTATATGGTGTTAGTATAAGTTCAACGTCACGTGAATAAACAAGACATAAGATACAAGTTTGGGTTATTCTACTTCTTCATCAGATTCGTTATATTTGGTTTTCTTCACAAGTGATCATTACATAGAGCTTACAGATTTGAAGAATCATTTAATGTTCATGCACCACTCAAGGGGAAATTTCTACTGCTTACATTTCCTATTTGTTGATAACAAAAAGGGGAAGAGATGTTGGAGTGCGATGGCATGTATTAAGGGGAAGACAAAGGAAGACAAGAATGTTTCATTCATGGTGAGATTTAATTATCTCAACTTCTGCTACTTCGTCTAGGGAAGTTCGTACAAGAACTGTATTTGTTTTGTCATTATCAAATAGGGGAAGATTGTTGGGTTTATTGATTTGATGATACAAAACAATAAAGAATGAAACATCAAGGGCTTAAAGTGACAAAGATGAAACCTACAAAAAGATGGAGGGACTTGCTTATCACAAACCCAACACAAATACCACGTTAACACAAACAACACAAACACAAACAAAGCTTAGAAATAAGATGAGAAAGATGGTGACTTGAATGATATATAAATTCGTGTATGTTATGAGTATAAGATGAAACAATAAATTGTATATTCCTTGAGAGAAAATACACACACACACACTTTCACACCCTCAAATGACCATTTGAGGGTATTTATAGTACAAGCAACTTAAACCCTAAAGGCTTTGCTTGGGCTTTTCGTGGACTTGATTGGGCTTTGATTTGACAAGCTTGCTTATAAACGGCAGCAAGTCTCAACTATTAGCCATTTAGCTTGGTCCAATCCACGAGCCCGTTGACTATTCTATCACGATATCTAACACACGTTACAAAGTTCCTAATAGTAAATGACCATCACTTCTAATGAAACTATTAAGGCTAACAATCTCCCCCTAAGGGGTGGTCATTCAAACGATGCTCCACTTGATTAGGTCTTTACTTTTCTCGAACATGAACTTTGTGTGTAGATATAGAATAGTCTTGATTCTTTGTTCCTTCATGCTTTGTGATCAGATAATGTGGTTGTCTGCCATTGTCAACTTCGTTGGTTAGGTGTCTCCACGTCTTTCTCCACCATGCTCATACTTCTATTTGTCTTTTGGTTACCAATGATGTAGTTCTCGAGTCTTTATACTTTGTAGATTCTTTGAAATTGACGAAGAATCATCTTTAACTTTGAGTAGCCTTTGATTTTGATGAGAACTTTCATGTGTTGTTGGTATGAGCATGTAGAGAATCTGCACGATCCATCCGCTATGGAGCTTCCATAAGAAGAAAACATAAAACATTGTTAGTAATAAGCGGATTCCGCACTTACAAGTTTGAATTTCGAGGGTGTTACAAACATAGTGTGAAAACACGTCTCTAATTCTCACAGAGGCCGTTCTCGAACCTGAGTCCCAAGTGAGATAACGCAATGTACCAAATACACCTATAGTTCGGATGAGTCGCCGAGGTACATCAAGCATCACCCCACGATCGAGACCGCTTGAGACACACTAAGCGTAATCCACGGGAGTTACCAGTGACTGCTTGTCGTGGTCGCTTGATGTTGACCACGCGGGAGTTTCCATTCAATCATCAAGATCATGTAGTGAAACTTTCATAAATGTTCCGGCAGATTGCTAAGATCTGCGTGGGACTCTAGAATATATCACTTGGTCCTTATTGATGAACAACAAGCGATGTCATGTCAAGTGTTCCTATGAGATATTTTGATGAATCTCGTGGCTCTAGACTCATTAGTGCATTTTGGTTTTCCGAGCGGAGACTAGGGAGAGGTCTCCTTCTTCAATACCAACCAACTCTAAGAGAAGGTCAATAGATTATGTAGGGTTCCCGGTGAGAATGAAACAAACCTTTTAAGAGGAATTGAGTGGCTAGAAGGTTTAGTGCGGTCGTCCATTGGGTCCATGACGCCTTGGTCTTCGATACCGGTGTCATCTAGTGACAACCAAGAGTAGATGAATTGAACCCGGTTTACGCCTAAGGTTGAATATGGAGGGCTATTTTTTTCACCCTTTCTTCACATTTCTTTTAATTCTTCAACCCCTTCTTTCTCCTTTCTCACATTACTCCTTTTTCAATCATTCCTAAGGACTTCTAGTTCTACACTATTGGTGATGTCCTTGGGTAGATCCTCCGACTCTGGCGGATCATAGGACCGATTTCCTATCCTTAGTCACCTTATAACTCCATGATCGTCCTATTGTTGCCATAAAACCATTTTCTTTGAAAATCTCTCGAGTGTTTATGATAGAAAACATGTTTGCAACACTCGTGAGTTTTGTATTTTGAAACACTCCCTTCACATGTGCTTATAATTTTAGGTGAAATTTGCACGAGAGGGTAGAGTTCGCACTTTTGAATTGATCGACTTTAAATGAACAAGACCGATTCGAGACACGTTTACATCACTAGAGAACTAGCTTGAAATAATTACCCGTCCTGGTCAAGTCCGTAGAAAGTTTCTCGAGATGGTACATGATTCCTCGTCAATTCATTGGTTTCAACTGAGTCGAGCTCTTTTGAGAATTTAAACACCGATTTTGATCACATTTTAATCACGTCTCCTCCCCCTCAAAAATAGCATATGCGTGATATTTTTGATATCAACGGATTAAAAACATTTTAGAATCTTTTAGGAGACAACCGATTTGTTTTAAGCATGAATTTGGAACATTTTTGTTTTATACTCCCCTTTAATAACGCATAATCAATTAAAGGGTTTTAGAGGAGTTATCTTGAGCATAAAATATTTTGAAAGATTTTGAAAATCTTTTGCACAATCTAGAAAAGGTGCTCAAGATGATGATGATTCTCACCATTTTTAAATGTAGTGCAAGCGCATACACCTCATTTTTCGATCAAAGCACGAGTTTTGATTTGAAAATAATCAAAAGTCATCATTTAGGTCCGGGTTTCGCATCGATGATATATCTGAAAGCCATTATTATGAAGAAATTTAGAGAAGCGACATGTTTTAGAAAACATATAAAGAACTCTCGCCAAGCATCTCAGACATCCCGTATCATTGTTGAATGACATTTCTAGATACGCATGTAATATCGATTATACAAGAGACATGTCGTAGAAGAATTTTTGGATTTTGATTTTCTATTGTTTTGTATTTTTGAAAGATTTTATATTTTTATATTTTGCTTTTGTTGGTTTTTCAAATTTTGTATTTTGTTTTCAAAATATTTACTGTAAGCTTTTGGAAAATCATTTTCAAGAAGATTCGAGAAGACGTTCTAACTCCTCGGGGTTAGGCTTCGATTCCAATTCGTCGAACTAAATAGTCAAACCTTTCTTTTGGAAGGGCTTTAGTTAATAGATCGGCGAGTTGGTAATCGATCTTCACGAAGAATAATTCAACGATACCATTTCGACGTACTCTTTGATGAAGTGATGGCGGACTCGATATGCTTAGTCTTTGAGTGATGAGCAGATTGCATGATATGGCTATGGCACTTTTCGAGTCACAATACATAGGTATTTCATCGAAAGTAAAGCCATAATCCGTGAGTTGTGTTCTCATCCATAGAACTTGAGCACAACACGCAGATAGAGACACATACTCACCTTCGGTTGAAAGTGCGGTGCAATCTTGTTTCTTTGAAGACCGGTGACTAACTTTTCACCAAAAATTGTGCTCCTCTAGATGTACTTTTGTCAGTAACTAGATCACTGCGTGGTCCGCATCCGAAAAGGCAATTAGATCAAACCGGATTCGCCGGATACCAAAGTCCCATGTGAATGGATGTCTTCGTGCACCGAAGATCCGTTTAACCTCTTTGAGGTGCGATTCGGTAGGCTTAGCACTCAAAGTGCTAATAAGCAAACAACAAAATGAATATCCGGTCGACTAGCAAAGTGATGTACATGAGAGAACCAATCATGCTCCGATATTTCTTGGATCAATAGGTTTCCCAAACAAATCGGCTCCAATTTTGGTGAAGTTACCATTGGTGTTCGACCGAGTCACAATTATCCATACCATGATTTTTCAAAATCTCGGTTGTGTATTTAGCTTGATTTATAAAAATTCCACGAGGACTGATGTATTTGTAAACCAAGAAAGAATTTTAGTTCCCCATCATGGACATTTCAAATTTGCTTTTCATGAGATTTTCAAAATGTTTTGAAAGATTCGGATTAGTGGACCCAAAGATGATGTCGCCCACATAATGAACAATCAAAATGTCGTTTTGCATTTTGAGTAAACAAGGTAGGATCAACTGTTCCTTTGGTGAAATTGTTTTGGATAAGGAAAGAGGACATTCGTCATACCACTTTCATGAGCTTGTTTCAAACCATATATAGCCTTTTGAGTTTGTAGACTTAGTCCGGATGTTCCATGTCTATGAAGCCTTCCGCCGACTCACGACACTTCTTCTTTCGTAGTTCCATTCAAGAACGCGGTCTTAATGTCCATCGATAAACCGTGATGTTTTTGTGGTGCGATAGGCCAAGAATATCCGATCGCTTCAAGTCTAGCTACGCGCGAATGACTCTTCAAAGTCTATCCTTCCTCTTGTCTGTATCCTTTGGCCACAAGACGAGCTTTATTGCGAATTACAGTCATCTCTTCATCCCTTTTGTTCTTCCATAACCATTTAAGATCGATGACGCGAACGTCAATGGGTCTTGGAACCTTTTCCCACGAGTCATGTAGACGGTATTGAAGAAGTTCCTCCTACATTGCTTCTATCTATGCGGGATCTGCCATTGCCTCTCGAATGTTCTTTGGCTCTATATTGCTAATTGAGCAAAGGTAAATGCACAAGTCGCAATCGGTGGCAAGTTGGCGCCTCGTGCGAATCGCCTTGAAGGTTCACCAATAACTTGTTCAATTGGATGGTCTTTTGTCCACTTCAGAGTAGAAGGATACCGTTGGTTATACGTATGCGAATTAGATGGTTCTTGTAAGCTTGAAGAAGATTCAACTGATTCCGTAGCAAACGGGTTTTCAAATAAGTCTTCATCTAACGTTGCATCGTTATGGTTTCGGTTTTGCTCATCAACTGCTGGTAGAACGGGTGCAATAACTTGAGTAGATGTAGATGATGTTGATGGAGTTGGTGCATTGGTTTCGACCGTTGTAGATGCATCTTCGTTGGTGGTGGAGGATGATTTTGAGCGGGTGCAATGGAATGATGGTTTGATGCATTTGTCAAGTTCCACCATAGTATTCATCGAACATTAACTCAAGAAATTCTCCCATTCTTGTTCTTTAGGATTGTCAAATGAAGTTGATTGAGCTCTTTGAGGCACGAGTCCTGAATCGATGTGTCCGTAAGTCAGCGGTTTAGTGCGGGTTCTAGAGCGAGTCTCTCGAAGCCATTTGTGAAAGTTCATCAAATGTCACATTCATCGTCTCCATGATCCTCCTTAGCCTACATTATACACCTCGAATGCCCTCGAGTTATCGAATATCCAATGAAGATTCCAATATCACCTTTGCTTTCGGTTTTCCAAGATCTTCTCGTCATTCGTAGGATAGCATAAAGCGCCAAACACGTGAAAGTAAGAGATATCCGGTTTTACGTTGTTCACTATTTCATATGGGGTTTTATTGAATCTTGGATGGATGAGGATCGGTTCGAGTGAAACAAGAAGGGCAACAAACATCGACCCATAGAAATAACGGTGCACTAGAATAAATTAGCATTGTGCGCGGCGACTTCCACAAGAGTTCTATTTCTTCTTTCAACTACCCCATTCTGTGTGAGTTCTAACGGTGATGTCGATGAGTAATTCCAACATCTTCAAAATAAGTTCTTAACTCCCGATTAGTGAATTACGTGTCGTTATGCATTCTTACAACTCTTACGGAGCTTGAAGAAGTACTTGAATACGCTTCGTGAAGGTAATGATGATGCCCGGTGCTTCGCCTTTTGATCTCGTAAACTTAACCCATGTATATCTTGAAAATCATCGCGATAACAAGAATATACTTTTTCCGCTAATGCTTTCAACTCTCATTGGGCCACATAAGTCCATGTGCAACATATGCAACTTTGCTTCCGAACTAGGTACGGATTTGGGTTTATATGATGCTCTTTTGCTTTTCCTTGTTCGCATGATGGACATAGGTGATCCTTGGTGTATTTGAACTTTGAAGTCCATTGACGATGTTGTCTTTGGCAAGATTGTTGATGGTGTCAAATTGAGATGGGATAACCGTCGTGCCACAACCGGACCGAGTTCCGGATGCTCGTGTCATAAGACATATTGGTGATGAAGAGGCCATTTGGTTAATGTCGATAGCATACAAGTTTGTATCACGATTCCCAGTTAAGAGATCGGTGCCATCCAAGTTTCTAACGAAGCAAGCATTTTCCTAAAAGCAACCTCTAAATGCATCACAGGCGCCTGATCGAGAACAAATTGTGTCCCAACCCTTGGACATAGTAAACCCGAGTGATCAAATAATTTCCGAAGGTAGATCTCCATAACCCATGATAGTTGCTACATGATCATTTCAAACGCACGGTTCCCCATGAATTGCCAGACGAAATTGATCAAGAGTAGCTTATTCGGTCATGTGCTTGAGCAACCCGAGTCAACGATCCAAAGACATATTTCGATAACCTTCCAATCACGTAAGAAGAAGATTTTGGAAACCGTTTTGATTTTGGTTCCTTTGGGTTAGAGGTAAAATCCGATCACACTCATAGAAGTCATCTATTGGTAAGACAGGTGCATCACTCATTCTACCATTCTCGAGTGTGAAAGTTCTACCGTTGGTTTCAAATGTCATCCCTAAAGTAAACATTATGCTCCCTATCAAGAGTGTAAAGCCTAAGTCTCGCGACTAGTCTTCCTATTCGCTTAGCATAAGTTCTTTTGGGAACATTCTTCTTAATGAGCTTAACAATCTCATTCTTAGAAACACAATCATCATGAGCAGAGTTAAAGGTTTCTTGCTAGTTAAACAAATGATTCAACAGATTCATTAAACTTAGCGATTTCATAGGTTCATTACATTCGGATGAAATGTCTTTCTTATTACAAAGTGGTAAATTCCTAGGGTGTTCTTTACTTTCTTCTCTTTATTCAAGCGACTACTCTTAGAGGCAAGCGAGACTCTATTGTTCCTTGTATTGCTCTTGGGTCGTAGATCTGCTGCTCCTAGAGGTGCTTCCTAGTCTGTAGAAGGTAAGGCACACTCATTAATATTCACATTTTATCAAGGGAGTGGTTTCACTTTCCTAGTCTCTTTAGAGTGCTTTTCTAAACTTATGTCGTTTGTTCCATATTTAGATGTGGGAGGGCACGCATTAGTGGTACTCATCTTAAAAGGCCGGAGCTAAAACTTTTGGTTTCTCGATAACCGCTTTTCCTTTATCAACATTTTGTTTAGGCAAGGTGGTGGGATCGATTTTGATGAAACATTTTCTCATTGACTTTTGGAGGAGGCATAGAAGCAGACATTTTGGTTTGGAAACCGGTTTGGGAACATTTGCTTTCTCCTCTACCAATGGTTTTGTAATCTTAGTATCCATGCTTTTCCTTTTGACATTCCACTAAGCCCTCAAAAGATCATTTTCGCTTTCATGTCATTGTAGGCACGCCATACGACAATTTGTCATACTTGCATTCCTCGCTTTCTGATCAAGTTGTTTAAAATATGAGATATTTCTTTTCAAGTTTTCAAGAGCTTTTCATATTTTGAAACAATTTTGAGGTCTCGATGTGAGTCTTTCATGATCTTCAACGTAATATGTTTGCAAAATGATGGACATAATATCGATGAGTCGAACATCTTCAAGAGAGAGTCATTTAAAGTTTCCAAAACTTTGATTTGTTCAACACAGTCATTAGCTTGCTTTACCGATTTATGGTCCTTGACAAAGTCGCTTTTTTCTTTCAAAATGCTTGTTCAAAATGAATTACCCTTGCACCGATGGCATTCAAATGAGGGCAATTTGAGTTTCAAAAACTTTCTTTGTTCGATGTCAAAACTAGAGAACCGGTTGTTAGGTGTAATAGTGGTTTTAGTTTTAACAAAGGTCTTGAAGATCCACAATTCTAGTTTTCACATTGTCTAAAATACTTCTCGCATCACTTGTGTTAAAAGGATTATTTGAAGACATTTGTTCAATGTTCAAAGAGAATTTGAGACAACAACCGGTTTTGAAACAGATTTTGAAGCGGTGTTGACTCTTTGTTTGAAACACTTGTTGTGATGGAGAACTTTGACTTTTCTTTTGATTAACAAAAGTAATTCCGTTAATTTTGTTCCATTTGTTATAATCAATAGGTTTGATTTCGGATTCTTTTGTTTCATTTTTGATCTACTCTCCTCGAGATAGTTCCAACGTTTCAAGAGAATCTGACGATTATGGGTTTATGCAAAACATTTCCATTGTTTAACACATTCCGAGATTTCGAGCTTTCTTGAGGAACGAAGAAGGTCGTTACTAAGTGCCATTCTATTTGTAGTATGAAAACGCGGATTTACTTGATTAGAAAGCATCTTGATTGTTTGAGCGTAATGACCCGTTTAAGAAGCAAATTTTCCAAAGTTTGGATTTTTCATTTTTATCAAGAATTTCATCAAGAAGAGAATCTTCTCGTTTTGAAAAATCAAGAATCAAGCGCTTCTTTTCTTTTCAAGATTAGAAAACATTTCTTTTGTTTAGAAAGTTGGTTATTTAAATCGTAAATTTCTTTGTTTAAAGATTTAATTTTAAGTTCAAATTCACATCAAGTGTGTTATACTTGATTTGCAAAGTTGTTCTTTAGAAACCAAATTTCGATAACCAATTTCTAATTTCGATTCTTTGTTTTTCGAAATTCAAAGGCTTTTGCGTTCTCCTTGTAACTCTCAAGCTCGGCGGTCAATTTAGCATTCATGCCTTAACATCGCGATTGACCTTTTAACTTTCTCAATTTCAATGCCACGCTTGTTGATTAATGATTCAAAATAAGCACGTGTTTCCTCATCGGTCTCAAGATTTTGTGCCACACGTCTCCACTAGGATCCACATCTCGAGTCTCGAGTTAGTATTGCTACAACTCGGATTGTCCATGTATGTATCATAAGTAGGTCTTGATGTCACGAATGTTGTTCGTTATGAGTAAACACATCAAATATGACATTGTTATAGCATGGATCAATGATTGGTACCTCGACATCTGCGTTGGCGTCATAGATGAGGAGGTGAGTCCGACTCCGTGTCATACTTAGCTTCCTCAAGATTTGCCATGAAGATGCATTGCATTGAGTTCCTCGAGGTCTTCCAATTCATCCACAATAGCGAAAAAGTCATTTTCCTCAAGACTTAATCAACTCCGCTTTTGCTTATCTCGCTAACGCGACTTTTCAAGAAAATCACCATCTTCTTGTGCGGTTTAGTGGGACGGTTTCTTGCCATGTGACCCACTCCTTGACAGATTATAACACGTAACTCGATTACCACGATTCACATTTCCATAATTCCCAACATCGAGTCGCAACATTCCCATTCGATTTCCATCTTTCTATTCCCAACATTCACCCATCGATTCCCGATTGGAACCACTGATTACCTATGCGAAATCCGATGGCGTATCCTCGCTGATTCCCAATAACTCCAACCATTTGTCTTGATTACCCATGTTCACACCGGTACCGCAACTTGCCTGCATTGCGTAGTGTTTGATGAAATCCTTTGGTTGTTGTTAGTTGGTGTGGAATAGCGACCTCAATGCTTTACCCAAGAATGCAAATGCTTGTGACAAAGCTTCTTCTTGTTCCATTTCAAGATCGGTGATTCCTTGTTCCCGGTAATGTTGTTGTTCGGTGGATAGTTTTGTTGTTGAGGATGTATTCTTGCAAGTTGTTGTTAGTGGAAGATGATGAAGGTTGTTGTTGTGTATTCACCGGAGTTTGAGTCTTTGCAATGAGTGCCAATGGATCATGATTCTTTGCTAATCTTTCTTGCGACTTCATTCACTTGACTTGATTTTGTTTCGTAAAATCGTTGAGTTGATCAAAGTTCACTTGATGTAAGTCTTTTGTTTGGTTGACAATAGTGACATATCGTCCCCATTCTTCCGGTAGATTGTTCTAGAACTTGATGTTGCTCACGATAGTTCCGGTGTCAACTTGTTTCGATCGACTCATTCATTAAAGTGCAAAACCTTCCATAGTATGATTCAATGGATTCTCCCGGAGTGGATGTAAACTTCTCCCAAGCGATTAGCAACTTGTTCTCGTGTCTTGTTGACCAATTTACATTCCATGACAAAGTCGTCTAACACGTTCCCACATATCGAAGCGGTTTCACAACTGCTCACTGAAGAAAGATGTCTCTTGGTAAACCCAGTTGGATAATATGAATTGCCATGTCATCTCGCTTGACTTTCTTCCGATCCTCTTGAGTATTCGATTCTTTTGAAGACGAAAAATGGTGGGGTGGGAGGTGTTGCATCGGCAGATTTGTGGTCTTAGACTTGTCGAGGTATGAAGGGTCCATCACAGAATGGATTTTATCATCAATTTTCCATTAGGTTTTGTCTTGATGTAACGAAGCATTCGACTTGTCCATTGAAGATAACCACCTTTTTCCAACATAGGAGGACGGTTTTGGCACCTACCGCATGAATGTCTTGTTGAGTTGCCATTGATGAAGGTATGATCCGATAAAGTTGATGTAGGATCGATTCAACGATAAAGGAGTTGTGGTTGATGAAGATTAAGCTCGGTTGAGGTGATTCGAAAGTCGTGCTCAGTAAACTCGGTTCTTAAAAATTTTCGCCAAAATTTGAAATTCACTATAAAATCAATTCTAAGGTCGTATGAAAAATTTGAGTTATGACAATTTTGACGTAAATTTGACCCGAAAAATTTGAATTTAGGCCCAAAATTTGAATTTTGACCAAAATTTTCACAATTAAACCAAAATTTGAATCTCGTAAAATTGAACGCTTAGTCTCCTCAAAATTTAAATTTTAATCAAGTTTTCCGCCAAAAAGAGCTTAGGCGAGAAACACAAAGTTACGAGTGAGCGAGGCTTAGGCGTGAGGATCCGGTGCTTATGCGTAGGATCTTGCGTAGGAAGCTTATCGTAGAAACCTTATCGTAGGAACCTTATGCGTAGGAACCTTATGCGTAGGAACCTTATGCGTGAAAGTATCTTCTGGCGTAACCTTAAGCTTATGCGTGAGACAAAAAGTTACTCAGTAAACCTTACGCGTAATTTTGAAGTTATGCGTAGAGTTACCGTAAGCTTTTAGCTTATCGTAAACTATGGTTAAGAACCAAAATCCTTTACATCACACACAGAAGAGATATCCACAAGTCGAAGTGTTCCACACACTTATCCAAGTGAGGAAGCACCGAGTAACGCTTATAGCACGAAGATTCTTCACCAAAAGTTACGAGTAGAAAACTAGGGTTTTGACTTTTGACTTCTACCGTAAGAAATTTCCAACGATTCAAATGATTTCTTTTACCGGATAGCCTTAAAAACACCTCGAATAACCCAAAATGTTGACCTTTTTCACCCAAAGTGCATAGAAAAGTTACAGTAGAAATGACCAATAACCAAATACGAGCTTAAAATGAAGAAAACACGTAAAGCTTGAACTTTTGCAAAAACTGAAACTTTAGCACCAAATAAACCTTAAACCACAAGAATCTTGAATTTTTGAGTGCAAAATTAAAGTTTTAAAGCGTGACAAAAGCGTATAACGAGAGCCTTTACGTAACACCTTCAAACCAAACACAAACACTCCTAAACCATTGTTAGGCGATTGATACCAATTGTAGGACCTTAGTTTTATCAACCTTATCACTTTACCAAGCAAACCCAACACGTACACAAGTATAACCACGTGAAACAAACAACACAAACACAAACAAAGCTTAGAAATAAGATGAGAAAGATGGTGACTTGAATGATATATAAATTCGTGTATGTTATGAGTATAAGATGAAACAATAAATTGTATATTCCTTGAGAGAGAAAAATACACACACACACACACACACACTTTCAAGCACACCCCTCAAATGACCATTTGAGGGGTATTTATAGTACAAGCAACTTAAAACCCTAAAGGCTTTGCTTGGGCTTTTCATGGACTTGGATTGGGCTTTGGATTTGACAAGCTTAAGCTTATAAACGGCTAGCAAGTCTCAACTATTAGCCATTTAGCTTGGTCCAATCCACGAGCCCGTTGACTATTCTATCACGATATCTAACACACGTTACAAAGTTCCTAATAGTGAATGACCATCACTTCTAATGAAACTATTAAGGCTAACACTTGCTTGCAAAAAAAGATTTATTCAAGACTGCTAAAGAACTGTTTGAAGAGATTTGCTCAGTGTTTGGTGGTAATGATGCTACAAAGAAGACTCAAAAGACATTGTTAAAGCAAAGTTATGAAAACTTCTCTTTGAGCAATGACTCACTTGATAGCATTTTCACCAAACTTGAGAAGATTGTTACCATTAATCGTGTTTGGAATTGAGGTAGAAAAGGAAGACCTCAATTTGAAGTTTCTAAGAAGTTTGCCTTCAGAATGGAAGATAAAAGATTGGACGAGAATGGAAGATACCGATTCAATTTCCTTGTTCAACCTACAATTATGAAAGATAAAGCTCGAGTTTATCTATGTTCCCTCAAGAAGATATTGAGTTTACGGTAGCTAATAATCCGAAATCAAGAAAAGGCAATTGACCTAGTTGTCGATGCATCCTTGGCGAGGAACAAAGAACAACTCATTGAAGGATTTCATCATAATGAAGAACAATCACGCACTTGATAATGTAATCGGTTCGGTCAAGAAGAATCGGAAGAAACAAAGACAACCAACCAAGGCACAAATACTTGCATATATGAAAGCTTCTTGGCGAAAAACTATATGGTTATCAACTCACCATATTCTTTATGATTAAGAGTTGGCCTCTTAATCTTGGACACTCTACTTTATGTCAATGATATTTTGTATAATATTATCAAGCAAGCGGAATTTACTTAAGTAATACTTAGAAGACGAATTATATGATGTATGAGAGTAAACACAAATAAACACAAAACTCAAGCTCCAATATTATTAATGAATAATACGAGTGATCTTAACTTATCACTAGGGTTACACCTTGAAGCTTTCGTAGGTAATATTGTAATGTAATACGTACCTAAGACAATAACCTAGGATCTCCTTTTATACAACAAGGAGTCCTTTACAAGATAAGTATATAGCTAACATAATAGAATATACACAAAATTTATTCTATACTTATCAATACGCGTTTAACCTTATCATAAACTAATAGCAGTGGTAATAAAGAACTTGCACTGGGAACACGTTTCCACTGCTAGTGTTAAACCAAGCGATGTAAACCACTACTATCCGTGGTAACGGATTATTCCCAACAATCCTCCCTAAACTTATGATTTCTCTGCAAATCAATAAGTTTCTTCAATATGCATTAACTTCAAGGATTTGGGGAATTCAATCAAACACTTCACTTCTTTTCTCTTAACTTTTGTATAGCTACGAACACCGATCTTGAATCCTTTGTAATAATGCTCGACCTTCTCATTATCTTCATTGAATCTTATATGTAAGCTTAACATTCTTGTAAGAGCTCCAAACTATAAGTGGATATTCTTTCTCAAGAAGCATGAAAAGTCTTCTCCATTAGTTGTAGAGACATGATGAACTTCACATGAATCATAATAAAACCATTTTGTACCAAGACATGTGAATAAGGTTTTCTAGTAGTCATCATCGACATTTGGTTCAAAAAGCCTTCTAAGATTTACCCATAACGCATCTCCTTTGCATCTTTGAGATCTTGAGCATTAAACCTTTCTTGAACTAATTTCCATAGTGTATTAAGGTCATCTCTGTCAAAAGCTTTAATAAAATCTTCAAATGTCATGAATGATGAAGTTTCACCTCCGACCTTGTAATCTTCCATGTTGGAGCAAAATTGCTAGCGATGTAAACTTCCCAATCAATAATAGTATGTCGAATTTGCGGTGGTTTTGGATTAAAGTCTCATCTTCAATCACAATCATTCGGTCATCTGTTCTTGATGAACTTCTCAAGGGAATCTCCTTCTCGATGAGACTTTGTAGAATCTTCATCAATCTTAGTCTTCTTAATAGTTTGAGAATCAACGACTTTGGCCTTTCTCTTCAATCTAGGAAATATTCTTTCTTCTTCTTCTTGAACCCATTGGAATAAAAGATTTATCTTGTTTCACGATTACGTAGTAAGCCCTTTCAACTTGATCATCGAGACATTCCTTTAAATTGATGCCTTTTCGATTACCAACATGACAACAATAAGTCTTCATATATGCAAGTATTTGTGCCTTGGTTGGTTGTCTTTGTTTCTTCCGATTCTTCTTGGTCGAGGCGATTACATTATCAAGTGCTTGATTGTTCTTCATTATGATGAAATCCTTCAACCGAGTTGTTCTTTGTTCCTCGATTAAGGATGCATCAAGAACTAGGTCAATTGCCTTTTCTTGATTTACGGATTATTAGCTACGTAAACGAATATCTTCTTCAAGTGGGAACATAGCTAAACTACGGAGCTTTATCTTTCATAATTGTAGGTTGAGCAGTGGAAATTGAATCGGTATCTTCCATTACATCCAATCTTTTAGCTTCAAAAAGCTTACAACTTCCATCTCCTCGCAATCTTTTCTTTTGACAACTTTCTCGATAATTTGATCTTCGCTATTTTCTTAGCAATTTCTCTATCAAGATCAATCGAACTTGTCTTTCTTTGAAATCTTACTTTCAAGTTTCGTACATCTTCCATAACCGATTTACCCTTGTTTGTCTTCAATTTATCAAATTCTTCACTTGCGGTGGCAATAGTTAGCTGCGGTGGAAATATCTTGATGGTAAAATCGGTTGCGGTTTGAAAAATGTCTTGATCTTCAAGTTGCTCTCCATGAGTATCGACTTCTTTTGCTCCTTTACTTGTATCTCCTTCATCTTCAAAATCAATTTTCCTCCCCTCGATTGTCGAACTGTTTTCCTCCCTGTTTGGAGGAATTTCCCAAATCTTGATCAATTTGAATCACCATTAGAAGGTGAGGATGAAGATGAAATCACCATCTTTTGAACCGCACTGTGCTTTTTCAACCTCTGCACCTCTTCCTTTAAGGTTTGAATCTGTCTTTAATAGTTGAACATCCTTGGCATGGTTCTTCAATGAGAGCCAAGTCTTTTGTAGAAATTCAACCGCTTTGCTAATTTGGCACACAAAACCATCAATTCCATTTGGTTGCCACCGCCTCAACACTTCTAGCGTGTTTTGTTGGGAGAGGTGAATCATGGGGCAAGGTTGATTCCACCATAGTAGGACTATGTGGAAGTCTAGAACCACCACTTGCTTGTTCCTAGACCAAAGGTTGAAACTTCTTTGTGTTGTCATGAGAGGAGTTATTGTTTAGGCCTTCTCTAGGTTCTTGAAGCTGGTGGGGTATAATCAATGTTAGGAACATTAATTATGGGTGTGTTTTGTTCGGTGGATATTTTAGCAAGCATTTGGGGTGGAGAGGTGTGAAAATCATATTGCCATCTTTATTCAAATTTTGAAAAACTTTAGGCTTTAGGCAACCGATTTGATAAATGTGAGTATGAGGTTGCGGTTGAAATTCATTAAGCTACGACTTGCACAAACCTTGGATACATTAAAATTTGGTTTTACTTTGTACATTGCCTTTCATACTTGTAAAATATAATTTGACCAATTGAAAATCCTATCAGTAACAACACAAACCAAAGGATAAGCCATGGTTGAACTAAATTGCTCATAAGATGTTTTCTTAGGACTAAGGCAATGTAACAAAGTATGAATCAAAAATCTCCAATGGGGACAAAAACCACTCTTTTTGAAAGTAGACTTTTTGTCAGTGGCATCATACCCCATGGATGATCAAGTATCATGAATTTCAGACATAGGTAATGTGATGAGACCATTGAGATCATCCAAGTGAAGTACTCTCCTCAAGGATGCCTCGGTAACATCAATGGTTACCCCATCTACAGCTGGCTCGAGAGCATCCATTGTTTCATGTATCTCTATTCTCAAGTTTTATGGTGGCGAAGTCCAAAAGCTGTTTGATTTGAGAGATATAGATTGTGGTTTTGAAAAGCAAAGCATACCTTATATGAGTGGTATGAAGAAAATCAACTCGATGAAAAAACAGGCCACTCTTCTCGTTAGACTTTGTAGGTCGGCCACTAGATTGTGCTCATCTCGCAAAGTTCAAAGATGCCATAGAAACTTTTGATGAAAAATATTATTATGTCGGTAAGAATTGAAAGAATGACTAGCCAATTGAAAAGAAAGATATATAGGGTTAGGGTTTATAATTATTGCAAGTAAAATTATCTTTAGAAAGTATTTATTATTTGGAAAGAAGATAATTTACTTAAAATTTTAACCTATATATATGACAATCGGTGGTTACTTTCAGCGGCTAGTAAAAATAAATTATTCGACACAATCGGTTGTAATGGCTAGAAACGAGAGTGGTAAAATAACATTTGTCGATGGAAGCTGTAAACTAGCAAATGGTAATTTTTCACAAAAATTTCAAAAGCGATGGAAATAAAATCATTAGTAAACTAGATTGCCCCATCATAGTTTTAGCAAACTACCGACTATCAACGGATTTGATATGTCTTTACCATGAGCCGTTTGCTATGGACTAGCCAACTCTTAATCATAAAGAATATGGTGAGTTGATAACCATATAGTTTTTGGTAGATCTTGATTGTCTGCTGAAAGAAATCCTGATTGTCTGTTGAAATGTTAGATCTTGATAGATCTTAAGCACTCGCAGATCGTTAGTATTGCTTATGTAATCACAAACAAACTAATAGACAATCTCTACGACTTATATTCTTTAGCGGAAATCAAATATAAGTACAAACAAAAATAACTAAGAACACGTTGATCCTCTATGGATCTTTATATTACTAAAACTTTGTTTTTCCACCTTTTTCATCATACTATTGTGTTCCTTTTATAGATAAGGAACCCTAACTTGTTTCTAAGAAGCGTATAATAATAAAACTAAATAAGATATACAATATAACTTCCTAATAAAGCTCATGCATATCCTAACTAATTCTAGAAAACACGGAATATCTATTTCAGTGAAACCAGATACGGTTTCACTACTTCACAGAAACTCTTCTTTAGCGATTCCATGTTCTTCAATGAGAATCCATCGGCGAATATCGCAGAAATTCCTACTTAGCATAATTCCCAACAATCCTCCCTAAACCGGAATTTGACTTGGTTAAGTTCTAGTTTCTTGATAGATCTTCAATGCTTGGAGGATTGTTCAAACAACGACAACAAAGAAACAAAACAATGAAACCTCAATGATGACAAATCTTTAAAATGCCGGTTCTTTGCGGTGACAAATGACATCATGTACATCAAACCGGTTTAGTTTCATACTATTCTCATCACATCCGGTGTGTTAACTCCTGTGAGAGGTGAATCATTGAAAAGAAGGATTTGATGTCTCTTTACCAATAGCCATCACTACTGGAGTAGCCAAATGTTTAAGTTCAAAACTATGGTACATCGATAACCATCGATTTATTAGCAAACCAAAGAACTATATAACGGTTTGATATGTCTTTACCGTAGCCGTTTGCTCATGACTAGGCAATTCTTAGGATTGGTGAACCGAGTACCAAATATGGTATTCCAACGCCTTTACCACAAGCCATACACATGTGGGCTAGTCGATTCTTGGATTCCAAAAGGAATAAACCATGGTGAATTGATGACCATACAACCCTCGACAATTAAGCATGGGTGGTTGCGAGACCTATGATTTTGAGCAAACCATTACGATTATCATGATTTGATGTGTCTTTACCAAAGTTGTACCCTTTGGACTAGCCAACTCTTTGATATCTGAAGGCACATCCGGTGAGTTAAAACCATCAATAGTATACAACAAAACCGCAATAAAGTTAGACAAACCAAAAAACATTTTTTTAACTAAGAAAATATAACACAAAACAAATATATTACAAACTATACACAATACCATAATCAAGATGAAGTCAGTATGTTGCGAAGTTGAGTCTTGATGATGCCAACACATTATTCGACATGCAACTTATCATTACCAACCGGATCCGGAGGAATTTCCAACTGTCTAGCGGTCTTTCCATCGACCTCATAGGCAAGGATAAGTCTTATCGGCAAACATACAAACAGTAATCCCACTCTTTGTCTCCACCACATGCACACAAGGCAAAGGATAAAATCTCCAAGTCTCAACCCTCCATCGATGTGAATTCTTCCAAATATGATACCCTTTACCATTTTGAGATTGAGAATCAAACAACACTTGAAGATCACCCAATAACAATAAACCGAACCACATGGTGTATGAATATTGTAATACTTAGAGACAATTCCATACAAAGTATTCAAATCGCCTTATCTACCAAATGAAGTATCTCCTTCAAAAGTTGAACTTCACAAGAGTATAATCCAGACGATAAATAGTATTAAGCTCCCCATCAGTCAATGTCCAATTAATCAACACATCATGAGATCCTTCAGGAAAAACAGCAGCAGATCCTTCTTTAATAAAAGTTGAATCATCAGCTTTAAGATCCACAGAACTACCTCTGAGAGACTTATGAATCCTAGAAGTATAAGTCCCATCTGATCTCACAGATCGCCTTAGAGCAGTATGACTTCTTTTAGACATTCGTTTCATCCTTCTACCAGGTATATAAATCTCCATAGATGAGACATCCTCAGATATTTCAGGAACATCTTTAGCTTGATTGGAAGAAGGAGAAGAAGACTTAACTGGAGCAATACCTCTCAATCGATACATTCTCTTAAGTATCACTCTAGCATTCTTAGCTTTAGCAGCTGCTCTTTCAGCTTTCTTACCCAGATCTTCTTCCTCTAGATCAATTAGTATTCTGACCTTCTTAACACTAGGTGATGCAGAAGAAGAATTTGTTTGTGGTTCAGGTGATTGAACCCTTTCAGCTGAAGATATAGCGGCAGTAGATGCTTCAGGAGTAATAACAGGAGAATTCATCCTTGGTGAAACATCATCAAAATTATCCACAATCTCAACTGTTTTAGACCTCTTTGCCTGTGGATCATCTGAATGAACAATACTTCTTTTTCTAGAAGATGATGCGGTCTGCTTCATAATCCTTTGATATAGTCTATTCAATTCATCATCAGGTAAATTCCATACTTGACTTTTCTTCAAACCAGAATTAAAAATAGCAGAACTCCGATAAAGGACAATTTTCCTCTTGTATGCTTTCTTTTGAGCTTGATGAGGTGGTTTTTCCTTTTGCCTTATTCTTTTGAGAAACAAGAGCTTTCTTTCTGTCATTTGCCTCTTTTTTCGTTTTTTTCCAAGATTGACCATTTTGTCAACAAAATTCTCACTGTCAAAGTCAACACCTAATATACTCTGAGCAAGTGTAGGATTAGAAACAACTTGCTGAGTATAAACATCCCATTATGCACCAGACATCTTAGTACGTAATTCATCCAGTTCTCTTTGTTTCTTAGGAGGCAAATTTGAAGTGGACTGAGCTGCAATCTGTTTAGCCAAATCCTCACTTTTCTTTCTCTCTGCACATTCAGTTAACATTCTTTCTTGTGCTTGCATCTCTTGTGCACTGACCATATCTGGACCAAGTTCAGTTTCAACTAGTACTTTTGTCTCTTTAGCAGCAGATATATGAATACCATCAACTGAAGAAGTATCACAAATAGGAACTTCAAAAGAAACTCCCAAATTAGCATCAGAAGCAACATGTTGAGACAACTCTTCAACAGGTGTTGAAAATACTTCAGCATTAGGATCCAAATTAGAACTTCTTTCAAAGAACAAATACTTGAGTTGTCTGTGAAGGTAGAGAACAGTTGTTCTTGTACACCAAGCTTGACTATGTACGAAACAACATCCTCCATTGAAACATCAGCATTACATCATCAACACTTGGTTCTTTTGAAGCTTCAAATGGATTCCTTATTCAGGATATTGTCTTCTCCTTTTCTAGTAAATCGAATAGGTTCCTTTTCTTTGAAGATTCAGCTGAAGGAGAAGAAACAAGAGCCTTTTGAGCAACATCACCAAAATCTTAAGAGAACCAAACGGATTATACTCTTGCTCTTCATCGAAGAAACCACTAGCTTTCTTTTAGAAAGATGCCTAAGTTGTTCTTCCAAACTCTTAACCTTATTTCTCGGCTCCACAATCTCACCACCAAGAGAAGACTTAGTCTCTCGCAAGTTCCTTTTGAGAGCATTCACCTCACCTACATACACATTCACTAAAGCATGAGCGGATGTAAGTGTAATAGGGTCCTCGGCTCACCATCCGATTGCTTTCGGTGGTAATGGGAACTTCATTGGACCTTTCAGGAGAAACATGGTCATGCTCAACATAAGGAGAACCTTCATCAAATGGTTCCCTGTGTGGACTAGGTGTGGTCAGTCGATTAGGTTCAGACTCAAATGAATCAAAACTAACCTGAATAGGTGGTGGACTAGGACTAGGTCTAGATGAAGGTATAGGTGGAGGTTGGTCAGGAGAAACATTAGATGCTTGATAGTAGTAGAAGGGCCCTCATCAATGGCAATGAAGGATTACCATCGCCAGTAACATTGGTAGAAGGTGGATTATTAACAACATTATCCTCATCAATGACCTCATTCCCCGAGGCAACATAGCTGCTAGTAAAGGATGATGTGTCCCATCATATTTAGTTCGCATTGAAGCAAATAGTTTAGCGGATAAAGCTCTATGGGATAAAAAGCTTGGGCTCGGGTATTAGTGTCTATTATCATTTGCAAAACCTAGGGTACATTAAAACTTATGCTTTTCTTTTGAATATTCTCACCATGTTATCAAAAATAAACTTGGAAAATTATAAGTTAACTCTTGAGAAAGACACACAATACCACATCCCAATTGTGTAGAGAACTGATCCCATCCTCCTGATTTATTGCTTATGCACTGAAGCAATGTGTGAACTAAAACCTCCACATCGGGAATAGCTGATTCTTGAGCCACATGTCTGTTCGTTCACCTTGGTATCCAATAGCTCTCAGTCCATCTAGTATCGCCACTGAATTAGAATGATAAACCCCATTCTCATCATCCAAACGAAGTCGACTTCTGATCAACTCTGCGTCACTACATACCGACATCATCAACCATAGCCGCGATCTCTGTTTCACTACGTTTTGAAGCGGATGCCCGAATCGAGTAACCAAAGATTCATATATAGCATTAGGAGAATGTGATAAAGTATAATGAATCACGGACCTCTTCAAAAACTCCACCATAGGTTTATACAGATCATCACCCTTAGCTGTTCCCAGAAAAGCAACTTTATTATGATCGTGTTTGAATTGAAGCGCCATGAGAGAAATGGGTTATGATTTAATCGACTGAAGGTGTGTTTAAATCGAATAAAGAGAGAATCAGGTTATATTAGACGGCGATATGCGAATAGGGTATAAGTAAAAGTTTCCCAAATTTTGGTAAAATATATAAGTTATTGACCAAAGCTGACGTGTAAAGAAACCTTTTACCAAATTTAAGTTTCAACTTCAGCAGAAACAATGGTCATTCTACTGAAGTCTTTCAATCAGCAGAAACACATTACGTATTCAAGAAGCTTCAGTAAATATCTTTTTACTGTTTCACCCACCTCACATTAAATCTCATTAAGTCTTGAAACAGTCTATAAAACAATCCCCAATGCATACTTATCTCTCATCAATTTTCCCCAAATATCATCACAACCCTAATTTCATCAATGAACCACAATCAACCACAATAAACCATGAATAATAAACCAGAGGTTGTTAATCCAACCTCTTCTCTATCATCATCATCAAGTGATTTTCTTCAATTCTTTCCATGTCCACATGACCTCGACCATTGAAATCCCATTTCTCGGTTCTTGGATGATGATAGTGTAGTGAATCCAGTGAATCTTGATGACTCGATGAGTCCAATAAAGAGAACATATTACTCTAACCTTGACATCTCAACCTCAACCGAGGCCTCGTGCCGAAAAAGAGGTTGTGCTTGCTCTTCCTGCGCCATGGTTTGGTGCATCATCACATATCGTATAAGAGAAGGGCTAAAGGAAGGTGGATGGATTGCTTTTTGGTGAAACCAAATAGATGAAGCACAAAGGACATGTGTGGTCATCTTCATCATCATCGTTTGCATCAATCCATCCTTCCCATTTTGATCCTTAGCATCTTCATCGTACCGGTCATGCATATCCAGCCATCGAGATAGAAGGAATGGGTGGTTATGTAAGAAATCCCAATGCATATCCAGCAGCTGAAATGGAAGATATGAGCGATCATGCATATCCAACAACTGTTGGAATAGATGATATAAGCTAGAATAGGTTTAGTAGATCATGTATAGAACTCGTTCTTGTAATTGCATTAGAAGTTGATTGTACTTTGTGTCGAAGTCAGTAAACTTCTCTAATGAATGAACAATGAACTTCAAGATTACTTCTTCAAATGGAAGCAGTTGCTCTTCAAGTGCTTTGATTTCAAAGAAACAAGCTTTAAAGCTTACTTGACCATTTTCCATTTGACCAATCATGATGAACTTCAACTTAGATAAGCATTCTGCAAAACAAAACAAACAGAGAAACACACAAACCAAACAAAGACAAACAAAACTATCATTACATTAGCTAGTTAGTGTTAGTAAACATAAATATACACAAAAATCTACTAATTAACATAAAACATGCAAAGTGTACACAAATCCTCCTCGAGGCCTACGCCTCCCTTAAACTTTGCGTTAAGGGTTAAGCATACCAATATGGACCACAAGGTGTTGAAACCTTGGTCCATCAAAAGCCTTTGTTAACAAATCGCCACATTATCATCGATTGAATTTTAACCACTTTTATCAAATGTTTTTCATATGCATCTCTTATAAAGTGGTGCACGATTTCAATATGCTTAGTTCTCTGTGAAAAACTGGATTTTTACTATGCATATGGTACTTTGATTATCAATAAAATTGTTGTTTTCATGAAGTTATACCCATAATCCAACAATTGATTTTGTATCCAAAGAACTTGTCCACAAAGAATTTGCAGTGACAACATACTACTTGATAGATGAGGTAGCGCAATAGTTTGTTTCTTGCACCGCCAAGAAATCAATCTCTTTCAAGGAATTGGCAACCTCGATTGGTGGACCTCCTATCCAGTTGCACCGGCATAGTCACTATCACTATATGCTTCCGCCTTAAATGGAGACTCTTTGGGTACCAAAGGCCTAAATGGGGTTGGCCTTCAAATACTTAAAGATCTTCTTGATCGCATTCGGATGGGAAGCAAGTGGAGTGACTTGATGTCTAGAGCAAGCACTCACAACAAATGTAATATCGGGCCTAGAAGTCATTAGATACATCAATGAACCAATCATTGACTGTATAAATGAACATTCACAGTAGATCACGGTTCATTGTTTGTTTTGACTTTGGAGCTTCATAAGGTGTTGTGATGATCGACACTCTCCATACCAAACTTCTTCAAGATGTCCTCACATATTTGTCCTGACCGATAAAGATACCATCGTGTTTCGCTAAACTTGAAGACCCAAAAGAAAGTAAGCTCCCCATAGCACTCATCGAAACTCTCCTTCATCGACTCCTCAAACTCACCGCACCAAGCTTCTTTAGTGGATCCGAATATGATATCATCACATAAACTTGCACAAGAATAATGTGCGTGGAATTCTTCTTCGGGAAAAGTGTTTTATCAATAGCACCTCTTCTATAGCCATGCTTGATGAGAAAAGATGAAAGCCTAGCATACCAAGCTCTGGGTGCTGATGTAGTCCATAGAGCCTTAACAACCTTATAAACATGATGTGGGTGATCGGATCTTCAAATCCTTTAGGTTGAGTGACATAAACCTCTCTTCTATCTCACCATACGAAATGCACCTTTAACATCCATTTGATATACCATAAAACCCATGTAAGATTCATAGGCCAAGAAAATCTGAATGGCCTCAACTCTAGCAACAGTGCAAACACTTCATCATAATCAATCCCCTCCTCTTTTCTGAACTCCTGAGCCACTAATCTTACTTTATTTTTAATCACAACACCCTTGCATCTCTTTTATTTTCAATATCCATTTGGTCCCAATAGCATACTTCCTTCGGTAGTGGGACCAATATCTAAACTCACGATTTTGGGCCATTGCATCTCTTCTTGCATTGCTTCAAGCCAACTTGAATCATCCAGGGCTTGAGTAACTTGGTTGGTCGAGGAAGCAGCAAACAAACAATGCTCAAAATCAAGATGATTGTCCCTTCTTTGGTTTGAGACATAAGAGATAAATGCTACTTGACCATATTTATAACTTGTTACAAGGTGCCCTTGTTCTAACAGTGCATTAGGATCACCAATAATATTGATGTGGATGAGTAATGTTGATCCATTTAGTAGCGAGTGGTGTTGACATCAATGAAGGTATCAAGATTAGTCATCGTTGGCTCAAAATTACCATCATAGGAAGGTGGGGTGAAGACTCGACTTTGGGTTGATGATTACCAAGATCTGAAGGTCTTGGAAAAGCGTGTATAAGGTTCCCAAAGTGCATGGACACTCTAGTTGAATTGGGAGTAGAAACCGCATAACCGTCAGCAGAATTGGTGATAATAGGAGAAACAGGATCACTTTCAGCAGAATTGTAATTTCCACTGATTGCTTCTCTTGCAGACTCTTCATCATTCCTCTCAGCTTATAGATTAGCTGCATACTCTTGTTTCTTAAGCCTAGCAAGGTCCTCTGCATAGTTGGACTCATCTTCACTGTCATCAGTAGTAACCTTGGAAGTGTCACCTGAAAAGTTATTAGGGGAGAAAAAAGGTACAATAATAGGATGTTCATCATCCTCAAACTCACTATCGAATCGGCATCAATAGTAGCGCTACACAAGGGTGACTCTTGTGAAACGCATTTTGGTTAGCCACATGTCTAGAATAACCCAAATAATCGGTTAAGTAATCAAGGTCAAAAGACCAAACATGACCTTGGCCTTGAACATTAGGCTTGTCTTCTAGAAATCTCGGGTTCAAAGTCTCCTCAATCTTCTTAGCATTCAAATTGTATACCCGACACGCCTTACTATGGCCGAATACCCACTATATAACCCTCATCCGCATTCTCATCAAATTTACCCAAATGGATCACTAGTATTCAAAATAGTCACTTGACAGCAAAAGGTTTAAGGTAGTGTATAGCAGAACTTTCCCATAGAAGTTCATAAGGTGTCTTAAAATGAGGTCTAGTGATAGATACCTATTGAGAACATAACAAGTCGTGCCACCTGCTTGATCCAAAACATTGTGGGTAACTTAGAGTCTGCAAGCATAGATCTTGCTACCTCTATTAGGGTCCTATTCTTTCTTTCAGCTACCCCATTTTGTTGAGGGGTTCTTGGAGTGCTATAGTCCCTTTTGATGCCTTTAGACCTATAGAGTTCTATCAATACAGCATTCTTGAACTTTGTCCCATTATCACACCTGATGCCCTTAACCTTTTTATTCAGCTGATTTTCAACAAGGGTAATAAACTCTCTTAAAACTGGAGATGATTCATCTTTTGTTCTCAGAAAAAACACCCAACAAAACCTGCTAAATCCATCAGTGATGACCAGACAAAAGTATTTGTGATCAATACTGCGTACTTGAGTTGGACCAAAAAGATCCATGTGAAGCAACTGAAGAGGTTCAGTAATAAGGCTCAATGCATTAATTGCTTTGTAAGAGGCTCTGTGTTGCTTTCCTTTGTTGCAGGCAACACAGTTATGTTCATTGGTGAAAACCTTTGAAGGAAGTCCTTCAACAAGACCCATTTTAGATAGCTTGTTAATGGTCTTGAAGTTCACATGAGCCATCCTTCTATGCCACTTTGTAGACTCATCCGTGGATGCTTTCGCCACTAAACAAGTTAAGTCACCTACGGTTGAACATCATTCAAGTTGAATGTGTATAAATTGTAGATCGAGGAACTCTCAAAAAATAGATGTATCTTACGGAAGTTTGAAGTCTTTAGGCAAAGACAAGACATTCATCCTCGAGAAGATTACTTTGTTCTTTGTGTCACGATTTGTGAGGCGAGAACAAGTTGAAGTGTTTTAGTTCCTTGACATAGTACACATTCTCAAAGTCCGTTGAGGTGTTTTGATGGTCCTTCCGGTGATTCTACCATCACTTCCACCAAAAGTCACATTGCCTCCTCCTTCTATGGGTACGAAATTATGCATCATATCTCTGTTTCCTGACATACTTCTTGAGCAACCACTATCAACAATGCCAACTTCCTTGTGCTTAAGAGGATGATCCTACAACAACAACAAAAAATATATACAAAAATTAGTACACTATTGAGGCTCAAGTCATTACTGACTTGAACCTTCCTTGTGGATCTTTAGATTGAGGCCATGTATATTTATAAGATCCACCATTGTTCTTGGTTTCATTGAAATTTAGGTCCCTTTGTTTCCAAGAACAATCACGAGGGCTTCACAAAGAGATTCTTATAACCTTCCCATCATTCATTGAGTCAACATATCCGTGCCAATAACCATTTTTAAAATATGAACTTGTTGGTTGCATATATGGCTAGCAACCGAGCTTTCCAAGTAAAAGGAGGAGATGCATAGTTTGCTTGTGGTACATAAGGTGGTATAGCATTAACATTAGTCCACATTGGTCTAGATTTCTCGACATGCACCCATTCTTTGTTCATGAAAATCACAATCCTTAATTAAATGAAATTTACTTCCACACACAAAACATGTCTTACATTTAGAAGATTTATTCAACCAAAAGATGTTCTATTACAAGCGTAAGTATTCAAACCAAAACCATGAAAAGAATTGTTTTTAACAATTATTATTTAAAGAATGAAAAGACAAGTCTTCGTGAGGAAACGGCTTGGAAGAGGATTCTTATGATAACTCTAATAGGCGAAGGTAGGCTTGGGTGCAGGCTTGGGTGAGGTCTTGGGTAGGTCGACTTATCACTTGAATCACGGTGGCATAGAAGTAGACCTTTGATCGGAAGATTTGTCCTTTGTCGAGCAAGAGACAAAATCATTAGATGAAGAATCGTGGTCGCAAGTCTTTGACTTTTGCCATACGAGATGATGTGATCCATCAAAGTCAACGAGTAAGGGAAAGGTCAACAGGCATAGGTATTCCTCTAATAGATCCACGTACTGCATGTAAATCACCTTCTTTTACAACGTTAGCTAATCCTGCTGGTGTTGATTTACGTGTGTCCTCTCTAGCTTCTAGTCCTACATATTTCTTAAAGCCTAAACCTACTGAAATATTAGGAGATTGACTAGAATAGAGCTCTTGAGCTAGATTTAGACCAGATTTTATCCATGAATTATGTCTAGCTATTTCTTTTTCTAATTTTTCTTTCAACACACTATTTTCAGACACCACATCAGCTTTCAATTTCTCAGACCTTTTTAAGTCATTTTGAGTACATTCTAGATCACTTTCTAACACTCTAATCTTCTCATCATAAGCTATTTGATTCTTCCGAAACCAAACCTTTGTCTTTCTAATGTTTTTAATGCTGTTTATAAGCTTCAACATCAACATAGCATTCATTATATTTAGGTTTTAGAATATCATAGGCTTCTTTAAGTTCATTATAACGCTCACTACAACCAAACAAACAATTTTGTACCCGAGAGACCTATCAACGCAATCAGTCATGCCTATCCTCAAGTACAATGAGCCAAGAACCCAATATTATCGGCACCGAACTTTCATCATTCTACTTATCATGCGGCGTCAGGTCTACATTGGCATCCATAGTAACTAGAGCGGTGAGGATCCGAGCTTGAGTTTCCAGCTTCCTCGATTACGCTAACGGAAGAGTATCTCACCTCATCACCGCCTTTCCTATCCTTGCACTCTCACGGAGAAGTGACCCATCTGTTGACATGTAAAGCACTTGACCTTCTTTTTGTCAAACCTTGCTAGATCTCTTCCCTGAAAGCCAAACTTCCTCCCAGACT
The DNA here is from genome assembly GCA_022545495.1 of Chrysanthemum lavandulifolium. Taxonomy (NCBI): domain Eukaryota; kingdom Viridiplantae; phylum Streptophyta; class Magnoliopsida; order Asterales; family Asteraceae; genus Chrysanthemum; species Chrysanthemum lavandulifolium. The sequence continues at coordinate 241,841,318 of CM040243.1, read as the reverse complement.
TACGTTCAAATCTCTTGATGTCCATAGAAAGCATAGCCACTTGCCACTTTAACTTCATCTCCTCCATATCCAGTGGGTCAACCTGTTCAAGATCCTCATATGCAAGTTCCTGCTGAGGATCATAATCAGCAACGAAGGATCCAAGCACATCTTCTATTACACCACTAGATTTAGAGTGAGAGGTTGAAGGAGTGGTAGTTTAAGATGATGATGAGTAAGTGGGACTTGGAGCATGAATCAACTTAGGGGTAGAGGCCCCAACAAATGCTGTGTGACTCGCAGTGGAGGATGAACGGAAAGGACTTCTCACATCATGCTCAAGAGCTTTAAGTTTGTTGTACAACTCATCAAAAGTAAGCATATCAAGCCCACCTTTAGTTTTGAAAGCAATGCTCACTTGTAGCTAGGTATGAGGTAAAGATCTCAAGAACTTAGAATTACAAGCATCATTATATGGCTTTGCCTTTAGTTGATTCAACTGACTTAAAATCTTGTGAAATCATCATAGCCCTTGTGAATTCCTTCCTCTTCGAGACTTGAAAGTCTTCAAACCGTTGTCTCAACATCGATTTTTTCATTCTCCTTGACTCCTCATTCCCTCCAAACTTGGCTTTAGTTGCCAACCATATATCCTTTGCATCCTGCATAAAGTGTAAATCACTCAAGTGATCCTAAGGAATAGCTTGAAGAAGAATCGTTCTAACTTTGGTTTCTCTCTGTACCACCAGTAACTCTTCAGCAGTTTTGGGAGGAACGTTAGACATGTTACCTTCAGCATCTGTGGTAGTCCTCTTCAAACTGTTTCCCTTCCTTACAATCTCCCACATATGCCAATCAATGTTGGAAATCCAGTTTTGCATCTTCATTGCCCATAAGTCATATTCTTCCTTCTTTAGGTAAGGAAACTTAGCGTTGCTGTTTGAAAGACTTAGTTGTTGCATATGGGTGGTGTTGTGGTTGTTGGTCATATCCATACCGTCTTCAGATCCAGGCATGGTGTATGTTGTTTTGGTTGTATGAGTGATTAGAAAAGATGGTTCTTAGTATCGTAGAAACTCTCTCGAGGCTCTGATACCACTTGTTGAAACGTTAGATCTTGATAGATCTTAAGCACTCGCAGATCGTTAGTATTGCTTATGTAATCACAAACAAACTAATAGACAATCTCTACGACTTATATTCTTTAGCGGAAATCAAATATAAGTACAAACACAAATAACTAAGAACACGTTGATCCTCTATGGATCTTTATATTACTAAAACTTTGTTTTTCCACTCCTTTTTTCATCATACTATTGTGTTCCTTTTATAGACAAGGAACCCTAACTTGTTTCCTAAGAAACGTATAATAATAAAACTAAATAAGATATACAATATAACTTCCTAATAAAGCTCATGCATATCCTAACTAATTCTAGAAAACACGAATATCTATTTCGTGAAACCGACACGGTTTCACTACTTCAATGAAACTCTTCTTCCAGATTCCATGTTCTTCAAGAGAATCCATCAGCGATAATATCCAGTAATTCCTACTTAGCATAATTCCCAACATGTGTCTAGACTCTCATTGAAGAGTTAAATACTATGAAATAAAATGAAAGAGATTAAATCAAAGGATCCTAAACCCTGAGACGCCTACCTCTTTATATTGGAGAGAGAGGTTACATAAACCCTAAACTTAGCTTACTAGAAAAGCTAAGCTAACTATTACATAATAAGCCCTCGTTGTTTCTTCGTTTTTTCATTCTTGCTCGTGAATGAATGAAAGTACCCAAGCCATAAGCATCACATCATCCAAGATCCAAGGGCGTCTTCGGACCTAGAAAACAAAACCAGCATGAACCGAACAAACAGCAGAAACCGAAGCTACCAACAGGAACCTACCAGCAGGAATATGCATTTTTTTATACTAAACAAAGAAATAACGCAAAGAATGGAAAAATCAAACCAAAGAAGACATCAAAATAGTCTACCAAGAAGAATGGAGAACCAGTAGAAACACCAAAGTATGCGTCTTATATCTTGTACTATCCATGTGACTCCAAAATCAGATGATACACTAGCAAATGTGAGCATTAAGAACCTTTAATCTATAGATCTCGCCCCTTCACTAACACTGAGCACTACAACGTAACTCCTTAAAGCGATAGCAAATGCGAGCATTAAGTACCTTTAATTTGTAGATCTCACCCTTCACTAGATTCATCAAGTCTTTGTCACATCATTAATGCACGAACAAGTTATCTCCAAAGTACCACACTCACTTTGAGATATGATAAGACACGCACCTGATCAACCAGTAGGAACTCCAGAACACCAGCAGGAACAGACCAGCATAAACCAATATTACCAGCAGGAACTGGTCAATAGAAACCAATACGAATCAAAATATGCAGCCAGTAGAAACATCAAATCAAGCCGAAAGTATGTTAATTACTAGGGTTCATCGTTGAATTAAAAATTCAACTCACCAAGTCTAGTAAAACATTAGAAGACCAATTGTCAAAACCGGAACAAACATGTACAACAACCGATCATGAGCAGTATAAATGTTACCCGACCAGAATCAAGTTCCCACGCTGCTAGTATATACAATCGTCGATCAGTACAAAACCAGTAGGAACACGCGAAACATCAGTAGGAACCAAAGACACAATCAGCTGGAACATAATTCCCAAGTGAACAGTACAGTAATGAGAGTACCAATATATCATCAGTAAAATGAAAGTCCCACGTGACCCACTATTAACCAATCAAAACTAGATGCATAGGGCCTCATGCCAGTAAACGAATAAACAAATAATTTGCCCCACATAAAAAATTGCCCCACGTGATGGCTGATACGCAAGAAACAAAAACAATACTAACTGATTGAACCAATCAGTATTATACGAGCCACTAATTCGAATCAATCACAAGATGAGTCCACCGTATGCTCCATACACCGATCCACACTAAATTATATCCCAAGTACAGCCCCACGTTGACCATCAATATAGAATACTAGCGTCAAAAAGTCTTACCAGCAAAAAAATAATATGGAGGACCCACGAGACCAGCAACAATGATAAAAGTAACATCACGTGATCATAGTATATCATGTACAAAAAGATCACCAATGAGATCCACTAGTAACTCCATGTGAATACCTCGCACCCTATTGTGCCACGTTAGTCACTAAATAGAAGAAACAGTAGGAATAGAAATATGATCAGAAGGAATGAGACCCACGTGAATATCAATTACAACCAATCAAAGAACACGTCCACCATAACAACAATACACCGCAACACATTGTATCAAGTCCCACGTATAATGGACCAATCGGATGAGAGACCAATTGATACTAGACCCGCAACAAAGTATCTCCACAATCCAATGTAAAATAACCATATCACATCAAACAAATAACAAGAATATATTATTGACCGAGATACGAGAATCAGTCAAATCAAATCTTTGAATAAAATGAATACTGATCAACCAGAAAACCTCGAATATCTCTCATCAATTAACTATTGAATTTCAGTCACATGCGTCCCAAAGATAAGTACCATCGACCAATCTGTTGTTTAACAATAATATTCACGTGGACCAATGGTGACAGATCTACTATAGACACAGACGAGTGGACTAATTGAGACCAGCATGTACAATACCAATTCACACGAATATAAAATTGACTTTATACATCCACTGACCAATATGGATGTACGAATTAAAAAAAAATCGTGACCTGTAAATGATACCTTTCAGCATAACGGGCTGATCTTCAAAAACTGCTTCTTGCCAAAACAATCCCTTCTTGTCTGCTGCCTTTTAACCATCTGCTGCTATGGATAAATTTGGGTATAAACCTTAATTCATGAAAACCTTATAAACCTTAGATCGAGAGCCACGAGGCTCTGAAACCAATGGTAGAATCCAAGATCCTGACTCAACTAGGGTATGAGTAACATTGATTGATTGGATGCACATCGGAATAGAATAACACAATCAACATTACTAATAAGGTTTTCTTTATTAATTAAAACAAAGAAACTACTACAACTAATAATATACACACGCTATAATCGTGTGTCCAGACTCTCATTGAAGAGTTAAATACTATGAAATAAAATGAAAGAGATTAAATCAAAGGGATCCTAAACCCTAGATGCCTAACCTCTTTATATAGGAGAGGGAGGTTACATAAACCCTAAACTTAGCTTACTAGAAAAGCTAAGCTAACTATTACATAGTAAGCCCTCGTTGTTTCTTCGTTTTTTCATTCTTTCTCGTGGTTTTGTAATCATCAACTCAGAAATTCCCAGCACCATCATGCAAGGGTATTGTCATGCCAGATTTGTCATTCTTTAAACCTTCTATACAGTCATTTGTCTGACAAAACGAAGATGCAGTGCCAATATTGACAGGCACAACATTATGGCTTGAAACCGATACAACATTAAACAAACCAACCGTACTTGTCTGCTGCAAAGATAAACTGTGACAACCTAATGCCGAAGAGTTAACCGGCGCCATATGATCGCCATCAGGGTGAAGATACCGATCATCCAATACATCAGACAACCCGACACACTTATTATTAGGACATACCTTCGATTTGGTCCTCATACTTATGACAACATAATCCAATAAAGAACAAAAGAGGAAGGTCAACCCATAATAGGCCTAGATAAGGAACAAAAGGATGATCACACATGTTAAAGAAGATCAGGCAACCAAAAAAAATGTAACAAAACCGAAAGCAAACTAAAACCAAAATCATACTCTGAAAAACCTAATAACAGTAAAAAAAAATAATAACCACAAACACCAATCCAATATACGCGAGCAAACATACAACACCAAACCTTATGCTTGGAAATCGTGGATGGGTGGGAGGTCGGTTGCAAAGAATAGTCGGTCAGAGCATATCACGAAAGAACCCAAAGGTGGTGATATCTGTGGATATGGATGTGGGCCGAAGTAAGCAAATAGGTTGATGAAGAGCGGGCCCAAAGTATAAGAGGAAAACAATATTTAATAAGGGGGGGGGGGGAATTTTAAAATCTCACTTTCTCCCTTCCATTATATATAGAGGTAATAACTAAAAACTTATGTGTCATTATTTATTGTTTGTAAAGATATACACAATTGTCATATATCTGTAAACTATTATCTTTATATAACATTTCTCAATGGCCCGGGTTCCTAAGCGTATAAACAAATAGTTTTTCCTATACTAATAAATAAATTGTCTTTCTGTTCGATTTGTAGAAATTATATTTTTGTGTTTCACTTTTGATAATTCCCCCGCCTTTGGTAACAGAAAAGGGGCTATGTGGCTTTTATCTACACAATCTACCGCAGTTATTTCCACTTTCCTCCAGATTCGAGTCTTTCCAATTTTCACAAACTTATCCATCACCCTTTGTAACCGGCTAATAATTTCCACAGCAGAACGACATCACCATACGCGATGTATGACAAGATTCAACGCATGAATTTTGGTAAGTTTGTTTTTAATGTTGTTTAGTTTCGAATATCGATTTGGTTTTTTTGGTTATGTTTTTTAAGGATTTAGTTCAACTGATGTCTGATGACAAGAAATTTAAACAAATAAGTGAGTTGCTATAAGAAAGTTGTGAAATAACGTGTTTAATTTGGTATTATGTGATTGCTAAAAAAAATGGTCACCTATCCCTTACTATGTTTAATTATTGCTTTCCATTTTACTGTGATTAATTTTTTCTGTTTTGGGTCACTCGATTTGTACTAAGGTATAACCATCTTTATTAATCAATTTGTTTTTATGCTATGCGTATAAAAAAAATAATCCCTGTGTCTTAATTCAATTTCAGGTGACGCCTTTTTTTTCAGTTTGCAGGTTGCGATCGCAGATGTGGAGTGCGGTGGCAGGTGGTTTTGTGAGCTAAAGTATCATCCAGAGGCCGGTGCTAGAAATTTTCCACCAGAATAGTTGCCACCGCTATTCTAGATAATTCAACCCCCTTTACTGGGTGTCTATACAATTGTGTATACGGAGATTGGTAGATGTTTGTTGTTATTAACAAGATGCTGATTTGGAATTAGGCTTTGGAGTTTCTCTGTGCCACACTTGATACTCGGGTACAAGCAATAGCTACGTGTCTGTTTACTGATATTAAGCATTCGAGTTTAGGCCATCATTTTGAATTTTTTTTTTTCCTTCTTTGGTGGCCACCAAATCATGACTTGCCAAAAACAATTGCATGCACTTTCAACCATGGTTCGTTTCCTATGAGCATGAATTTTTGGTTTCTTTTTAAACTTTTTATTATCATTTCATGTGTTAGTGATAGATTTATCTATGTTTGTGTTCGTCATTGCAGGAACATGAGTACATCTCAATCTTCTTATGATACATCATCGATTTTCATTTCCAACTAATCTATAGGTAAATGGATCCAAATTGTCACCTCTACTTATAACAAACTGTCAAAGATCTTTCTAAAGCATTATAAAACATGTTTGCACGTCCCCGAATCGTGTGATGTATATAATGGTGATAATAATGTGCTGCACCAAAGGGTATTTAGAAACGACACACCAACGTGTCGTTTTGTCACCGGTCCAACGGTGGGATCAAGAATGTAACAACAGAAGTACCCAACAACGCACGTATGTATCTTCAATAAGTTATTAGTTATGTTAAATGTAACACCCCGACCCGACAAGGGTAAAGATATCTGTCTGGTTTCATATCGAACTTTAACTAATGTACAAAAGCGAAGCCTTTACAAAATATCCAAAAGAAAACATAAATAACTAAAACTTCAAAATAAATCTAAGATCTCTATGGTAAAGTCTTGCTCTCGGCTACTCTCAAACCCGATCGGCTATCCCATAAGCTCATCTTGAAATGCTTAATACACCGCCAAGAAAAGAAAAGTGCGGTGAGCTTACAAAGCCCGGTGAGCAGATATAACGAAACAAAAGCTAAACCAAACAAATATGCGAATAACGAAGATAAAATGAAATAATGACGAAGGATCTTTTAGGATTCTCGGAAGCATAATTATACTGTAAATCAAACAACCACATAACAGTTTAGACATCACATAGCACATTAAAAACACAAAAACAAACACATCAGAACAACCAAACACATAGCATATCAAAATAACAGATTACGTATAAGCCAAACAGAAAGTCTAAAAGCTAACGGACAACACTTTCTAGAAATTAAACATGGCATTCATACAAATCAATTAATCAACATTTAATACACTTAAAGCAATATTGTAGCAGCGGAATTAGCAGACAAGTCATGGCAGACAATATAGCTAAACCAGTTCTCATATCCTAACCTCAGCAGGGTATAAACTTGGCAGATCACATATACAGACAGATAATTAACCTTCAAAACACTCAATTGTACACTAGCACATTCATCTCACCGATCAACGTATTCACGTAACGATAACAAATCATAATATCAGATATACAAATCATGTTTTAACGTATTAATCCTATCCTAGCGTGGCAACTAATAATCACTTAAACAAATACGTCATAAGCACATTTACTAACACATCATATTAGAAATATCTTTCTTCAAAAGGTAACATCAGAAAATAAATGGAGTAGCTAGCTCCGGATTTTGTGAAGACGCGTATGCATTACGACATCATTCGCGGATAACATATCGATAACGGATCGGATCTAGGATGCATCCATCGCCCCTTCCTACATATTCACAAATATGCTTCACCATCCGAGACGATGGCGAACATCACTCTCGCCTAGAGTCATATCGAGGTGCATCATCGATACGGACATGGAACCCCATGACTAGTTAAATATTTGGTTATTATCAACCAACTTAAGTCAAACAGATTTTCGAGATATAGCACGGATCATAGTCACACACAAGGTCACATATAGCATATCAGATAGTTCATATCATAAGGTTCATATCCAGATAGTCAGAAATCATAAGTTCATATCATAGAGGCATATCATATATTCATAAACAGAAGTTCATAACCAGAGGTTCATAATCATAAGTTCATAATCCAATATAGCAGGGTTCAACAAATGTATATGTCAAAGTCTTCTTAACATAAGTTCACATCAGATATTGTATAGTTCATTAGAACATAAATTCAGATAAGTAACAGATCAAACATTCAGAAAAGGGTTCATAGCAATGGTATTGGGAATCCTAATAAACATAATAGGAAAGCGAACGAAAAGAACATCATACAGAACCTTTACTAAAAAGGTCAGAATATCTGTATGATAACACAAGTGTCTTAAGATAAGACAGAATATCCGTACCTTAAAGCAAATGAGAGAAAAGCAACGAATGAACGAATACGAAGATGTAACGTCGCGTCTCCTCCGACGAATCTACACGGATTATGATTTATTTAATACTTATTAGTATAACGGATTAATCTCATTAATACTTTTAGAGTTGTCGATTATTCTCATTTTTTTTAATGAGACGAAATTACAATGTTTTAGAGTCTTAATCATTAATTAGTTTAACTTATGGGTTGCAAATGACAAGCGGTAAACTTAAGGGCTTAATATGGCATACATCTTATTTAAGATCTTATATAATCATCTTTCAAAGTATAGGGTTTACAAATGTTAAAGACGGATTTTAAGACTCTCTTCAAAATGGTTTACATAATCTTTTATAACTTACATGAAATAACGAAATTACACACTTAGCTTTTAACCCTAATCACTTCCTATTTAGGTTCTAGGGTTTTCCCATACCTTTAATATCATTTATTACGCATTTAATTTACAGGTTACTCCTTTTAATGATTTCCACTTTGACCCAGAACGTATATGGAAACAAACCGAAGTTACCTCAAAACTCATGCAGGTCCTTACATAATTTATTTACACTTGTCGACCCATAATTACTCAGAATTACATATTACACCCTTAACATCTTTAAGTATATGACCTAACCTTATATTATCAGATTTTACACTTTTAGCCCAAAGGTTTTAGAATTTACAAAACATACCCCTTTAAGTTAAATACAATTCGAATGGCCCTCTAAATATCCAAAATTACACGTTTAACCCCCATACTTATTTTTATACGTTTAGTACCTTTATTTTACTGTTTACAAAAATAACCTTTAAGTTTCATAATTTACAAAACCAACCCAAACCTTTTATGTAGAACCGAATATTGCATAATTCAAGTACAAGCCCTAAACCTAGATGTAACCCATCATTAATCCATCATTACCACTGCATTAATGACCCTTAATGATAACAAGAAAACCCTAGTTCATGCAAACCCTAATCGTCCCTTTATAATTCTTTCCTTTTTCTATGCTTAATCGAACAATAAAACTCAAGACAATTCACACAAGCTTCGAATTCACAAATATGTATTTTATTCAGGTCTTATAACATGTAAGAGCTTCTGGAAAAATCAATTCATGGCCTCAAAAATTATCATAAGCTCATACGTTATTTTTATACACTTTTAGGGTTTCAATTCCAATTAATTCCATGCGACTTATAAAACATGCATGGCCAATTTTTACGTGTTATATGTGACTTATAGGGCTGAAAGTAACATTAGGAACATACCCTTGATGAGCTTGGATCGTTAGAACAAAAGAAGCACAAAAACTCCACTCGCCGAAACCCTAATGTACCCAAAAACTAACCACGATCAAAACAGTAGCTTAGGACCTTGAACACGATTTTTCTCACCTCCTTTACCTTCAAACTTGTCCAAGAAAAATGGTCTCAAGCCTTAGAAACTGGAAGTCGAATTTTGGAGGGTTTTGGAGTCGGTTTGGGTTAAATCGACAATTAGGGATATAGATGAACCGTATAATGTATTTATATAGGTTTTACTATTTTTCTTGTGGGCTTTATAATGTATTGGACTTAAAATAATTAGACTCTAAATAATATAAATTATATTGGGCTTTTATTTGTTTTATTTTCTTATAAAAGTTAATAATTATATTCGGCCATATTTATAAAATACAAAAACTGATTTTATAAAATCATAAACTATAAAAATTAACTTTAAAAAGTGTTTAAAATTTATTTGGATCATATGTGGTATTTCTTATAAATTTTCTGAATTTACATAGCTTATTTGGTATTCTTTAAATTAGTTATTCATACTTTTTGATTGTAGGGGTATTTTGGTCTTTTTGTGAACTTTAGAAATTCCAGGTATTACATTAAAAGTTTTAGTTAGTATGTGGTATAAAAATGTTTATAGTAATTTTAATTCCTTTAGACATGTTCTCACAAATATTAACAAATACCTATAAAAGTGTACTGTTTGCCGGCGTCCGGATAACACCCGTGGCAACTCAACTATTCACGATAAGTTTACAACCGGTTTTGCTTTGTTTGGTTCTTTGCAGACAAAGATACCATCAACGTTTTCATACTCATTACTATCTTTCCGATTTTATTTTTTTCCATTGCAACGTCTCTCCTATTTATTTATTCTTACATCTTTGATCATTATACAGGCCCAACGCTGGAATATATGCATTTACGACCATGTAACCAGGTGTGTCGTCATTGTGGAGCATTACATACAATGAGGTTGAACGAATGGTTGATGTAAACAATGCGGTACTAACAGGTACTCCTAACTATTATCTAAATTACATACATATCACACATCAAAATAACTATTATCTAATTTATCTATGTATCACACATCAAAATAACTATAGATTTTGATATACAGTGGAATGACAATTGGGTTTACCATATGGCATGAAATAGCTATAGATTTCGATATACCAATGGATGAAGCCAGGGAAAAGCCAGTCACAATAGCAATCGGTGCATGTTGAGTAACAAATAGATTTGGAGGTAACCATAATAAATAAACTTTATACCTGTAGTACACGTTTCATACAAAATTTGTAATATCCAATATCCAATAGTTAAAGGACTCCAGGTCACTACAACTCCTGCAACTTACTACTATCTAAACTCGAATGCCCTGAAAGTCCACCAGATAGTTCACGTGTAAGGTTAAAAAAGTTACCCTAAACATATTGGCCAAATCAGTGTACACAGATTCATTAGAAATAAACTTTTGCGTAGGTACAACGAACTTTTTGGGACAATAATAGACATCCAAACACAAAAGATATGAAGATGAAGAGCAGGGCAAAACAAGGAATTGGAGCTAAAAAGACGATATTGTGTGTTGTGAATTTAGTTTCTGTAATTTATGTAACTGCAACTGCTTTGAAACCCGTATCCTTATCAATATCATGTTGTTGAATTTTCCTAAAGTTCTTGAAGGCTTTGTTTGGGTAAGTTTTCATGTTTCGGCTCTCTAATTTTGTTTACTAAATGTCAACTGTTAATTTAAAAGTTTGCTATAATATATCTTAGTTTTTGTAAGATGATATCATAGCAGAGGCTTCCAAACACTAATCAAGTTACAACACTTATTCACGGCATTAGGGCTATTGGCGAACAACTTACTGATGCTGACCATGTTGGTTAGTCGAGTTTGGGAGCTGAATTGAGGTGTGAAATGCAAGGCTGTAGGGGCTGAAATACTCGGGTTTGGAGACTGGAATGTGTTTGGTTTGGAGCCTCAAATGGCTATGTTTGTTAGATTTTCGCAAGCTGGAGGATTATCAACATCAACTCAATTATAACACCGTTTTCCAGTGGTACTTTTACACTTACAAAGATTAAAAAAGATAGCAAATACCCCCGCCGCAATGCGGCAGGCTCCTGCTACTCGTTGCTACACATTTTTACCCATGGTTATCTCAAACATTTATCTTATTTGTTTATACATTTAGGTACTTTTACTTGTAGTTGTGTCAACGCGATCTTATTTGTTGCACATGATCATTATCTATATGGTTTGCTTTTGATCCAACATGTATCGGTTGTTAAATTTATACAAAGTATGATCAATTACCAAGAAACTATAACATATTTTAACAAAATAGATTTATAAGAATCAACCAACCAACTACCCATATAGTTGATTCATAGAGAGTTTTACAATACAAGAAGAATAAAGTGTTGTGTACATAATACTAACAACAAATAAACAACTGTGTGAAGAAAACACACAATAACCCTAAAAAACTGACTCTACTGAGAGAAAAGAAACAATATATAGCCTCTACTAAAACTTCTTCTATATTGAGCAATAACTCCCCTTGAACTTTTCCTGGTTATAATTTTAGTCCCTGAGCTTTAAACTCCTTTCCACTTTAACATGTATAATACAATACCAAGAAACACAATAATACCAAAATGACAATATAAGCCCTTAGCTTATATATTTCAACATTCCCCTTAAGCTAAGGCTTATAAAAGTTCTTCAAATTCAACATTTCACAAAACTTTCTATGCTCAGAAATACTCAGCCCTTTTGTGAATATATCAGCAAGATTATTCTCAGATTTAATCTTCACAGTTTTGATTACACCGTTTGGAATTTTTTTCTCAAATGAAAAACAAATCAACCTCAAAATGTTTAGATCTTTCATGAAGCACATGATTAGCAGCAATTTGCATAACACTACTATTGTCACAAAATATTTCAATAGGTTTTTCAACCTGCACTTTAAGATCAGTGCAAATTTTGAGAATCCACATTATCTCACAGGTAACATTACACATGGCTCTAAACTCAGCTTCGGCAAAAGATCTAGCCAAAACAGACTGCTTTTTGCTTTTCCAGGAAACAAGATTTTTTCCCAAATATACAGCAAAACCAGTCACAGATTTTCTTGTTATTTTGCACTTAACCCAATCTGAATCAACAAACACTTTCATACTACAACAGTCACCTTTGCTAAATGAAATTCCTTTGCCTGTTGACTCTTTCAAGTATCTTAATACCCAAAAAGCAAGTTTTAAATGAGACTGCATTGGACTATGCATAACTTGACTTATACAGTGAACTGCATAAGATAAATTAGTCCTAGTCAATGTCAGATAGATCATTTTTCCAACAAGCTTTTGGTAATTATTTATTCTAAGCAAAGGTTCATCCTTAAAAACACCTTTTTGTTTATTCTTATCAGAAACATTAACAGATTCAATAGGAGTCTTACTTGGTTTGCATGCAAGCATACCAAACTCAGCAAGTAACTCCAAACAATACTTCCTTTGTGTTAGACACAAACCAGTGTCACCTTCCAACACTTCAATACCCAAAAAATAATTAAGTTTTCCCAAATCTCTAATAAGAAATTTAGTTCTTAAAAACTGCTTTACTTTTTCAATTTCACGAACATTGTTACCTATTATAACAATGTCATCTACATAAACAAGTACAACCAAAAAAACATTATTTTCAAACTTGGTAAACAAAGACAAATCATTTTTACTTTGCCAAAAACCATAAACCATTTTCTTTTAAAACACAAGTTAATTTTTCATTCCATTTTTTAGGTGCTTGTTTTAACCCATACAATGATTTATTTAACTTGCAAACTCTTTTATCAGTTTCATCAAAATTGCCTTGAGGTAATTGCATATAAACATCTTCCTCAAGCTCACCATATAGAAAAGCATTATTTATATCAAGTTGAAACAATGGCCAACTATTGTTAACAGCAAGACTGATAATACACCTAACAGTAAAAATTTTGACAACTAGAGAACATGTTTCTTCATAATCTATTCCTTCCTTTTGGTTATAGCCTTTGGCTACAAGCCTGACTTTGTATCTTTCTATAGTTCCATTAGACTTGTATTTTATTTTCCAAACCCACTTACTTCCTATTGCCTTTCTGCCAACAGGAAGCTCAACAACTACCCACGTATTATTTCTGTGAAGTGCTTCTATTTCAAGATTCATATCATCAACCCATCTGCTATCTTTTACAGCTTCATTATATGTTTTTGGTTCAATAACTTTATTGAGATTAGTAGGAAACACATAAATTTCTTTACTCAAATTGCTGTAGTTAACAGAATTATCAATACCATATTTCACTTTTCCATCTAAAATATAATCACTCAGTTTAACTGGAATATTTGATTTCCTATTAGACTTTCTAGTGTAAGTTCTAATATTTGCATGTCTATCTAGAGTTATCACAGGTGTTACAACAGTATCATGAAACATGTCACTGAATTCTTGAGAGTAATCATCATCACCCTCAGATATTTTATCGTTATCTTCAAGTGTTGCATTCTCAAAGTTTTCACTGGCTACTTCAACTGTGACATCAGGATGCTCTACCTCATCCTGTATGATGTCATCAATAGTACCTCCAAGTAAAAATTGGTCTATGCCCTCACTTACTTCAGAATTTTTAACAGACCCTTTCTCTCTCTTATCATCACAGGGATTATCTGATGTTCCTAGGCCAGAGTTAAAAAAAGTTTTGATTATTTGTATTTTGAAAATGAAACTCATAATCCTTATTTTCAGAGCTGTGTTTAAAAGGAAAAATTATTTCATAAAACTTCACATCTCTTGAATAAAAAAAACCTTTTTTTGTTTCTAAACTGAACAACTTTGTTAATACAAATAAGTCGTAAAAACGTTTATTTATATTTTACGATCTTCTAATGTTTTGTCGATAACAAACGTAAAATCATTTTAAAGAAACAAATAAAATACGTAAATGGTTTGAGCCAATAGTTTACTAACACACTTACATTTTCATATAAATCACTAAACAAGTAATAGTGTTTTCATGTTATAGTAATGCATATGTATAACAACTAGTGTTTACATATTGGGTAGATATATACATACTTAGTATGTATTATAATGGGTAAAAGAATGGGTAGAAGTTTAAGTATTTGACCCATTGACTAAATACATTGAATGTAGTTAGGTAACACCCAAAGTCCATGACCCATACCCATGGAGCATAATCCATAACCCATGATCCATTGCATGACATCATGCATAAGTCATAATGGGTATTATCCATGACCTATGGAGCTAACCCATAACCCATTGACTAGATGCATTGCATCTTCTAGATACATTGTATCTACTTGGATACCCATGGTCCAAAGTCTAGGACCCATAACCCATGACCCATGACCTATAACCCATGGATAAAGAGGAGCGTCTCACGGATCCCTCAGAATACACTAGACAGATCCCTCAAGAAAGGGATCCATGGGATCCGTGGAACAGTAACATATTTTGTCTATAAATAGTGAGCCATTTCTTCATTGCAACTTACCTCTTGCACACATACTTTCTCCTAGTATTGTAAACTCTCTAACCTCAGATCCAAAGGATCTTTCTATGTAGTTTATGTTTGTTTTTGTGTGATTCTCTAGGGTTCCTCTTAAAGGTGAGATCACCATCTCTTGAAGTCAAGCAAGCTCAAGTCCATGAGTTGCCATGCTTCGTCATCATCAAGACTACTAAAGTTCTCTTGCTGATAGTTCTTTCTTCCTCTCTAGAAGTGTTGTGTCTAAGGCATTAGTGAAGGATGCCAAAAGGGTCAAGACAAAAGCATTAGTGAAAGGTGCCCAAAGTCCATGTCAAAGGCATTAGTGAAGGATGCCAAAAGGGTCAAGTCAAAGGCATTAGTGAAAGGTACCAAAAGATCATGTCAAAGGCATTAGTGAAAGATGCCAAGGGTGTACAATCGATATGGTGCATCGATGTACAAATAGAGATAGGTTGTGTCCAAGGATATTGATATCCTTGATGATGTTGTCATAAGGAGTAGATCTCCTTTGGGATAGGTGTTGTGTAGTGTTGGGTAGTAGTTCCTCCTTTGTAATGGAACTCGGTATCTAGCCTTGTATCGGATAAAGTGTAGGCGACGTTGTGATAGGTTTGGTTCTACCTCGTGGAAGAACCCGGTGTCAAGCCTTGTATCGGATAAAGAGTAGGCGACGTTGTGAAGGCTTCTCCGCTACAAGGAGTTTGTGTTGTGTAGTGATTACGAACTCTCGAGTAGGTGACTTGGGGAGTGGAGTAGGGCAAGGAAGGTGTCCTTGTAGCCGAACCACTATAAATACTCGCGTTGTGGTTTTGTGCTTCTTATTCTTTACTTTTACTTTACTTACTTGCATACTCATCTATCAACATCCAACGTACACATTTAATAGATTGACATAAGTCGATAATAGTTTAAAACCAAGTTTTAATTGGTAAAACTATTCAACCCCCCCTTCTAGTTTTTCACAAACTTGTGGCTTTTTTGTCAAAAGAATAACCAATAAAAACACATTTATCTTACCTAGAAGACAACTTATCAGAATTATTTAAAATAGTTGAAAAACATAGACACCCAAAAACTTTTAACAGAGAGAGATTTGGTTCACATTTACTATCAAGCCATTTTTTTATCAAGCCATAGGAATTCTTTGTGTTAGATATTGGTTTGCATATGCACATAACAAATCACGATATGGTTCAAATGAGATAGATTTTAGAGAGAAAGTAAAATGGGAGCTTTTCTAGAGAAAGTAAACAAAAGAAAGAAAGGTTAGATTAAGTGAAGGTCCAACCCTCACCTTGGGAGGTAGAGGTATTTATCAATTACATACCACACGTCCTCCTTCGGATCGTGGATCGAGCATCTGATGGGTAAAGACACGTCCGTCCTCCACGGTGTTGCACTAAACTAAATAACTAACTAAATAACTAGTAAATAATGTAATGTCTATGAGCTAACATATGCTAGACTAGAGTTGGGGTGACCGACTCTTCAACATGGATTTTCTAAATCCTAACAATCTCCCCCTAAGGGAGGTCACCCCATGATTTCCATTTTGAATCCTAGCATTCTATTTTGTCTTCATGCACCAGCTCGCAGACTTTAATTCTTCAATCCCGTAATCTTTGTACTTTAGTAGTGATACTTCAAAGTCCGACTGCTTTGTAATTTCAGTGGAGGTCTTTAACTGATCCACGTCTTGATGATCTTCGAGCTTTCTTTAAGATCATCAGCCACAGTAAATCTCAGGATCACCCTTTGTTGGGTTGCCTTCATGTGATGTTGTGACTTTTGGACCGACATGCTCACACTTTCTGGATCATGACATCTTTTCATCAGAGTAGCGGAAGCATCTTTGTATATCTTTGAATGTCATGATTTTCTTCAATTAAGTGTGAATGTTGTGAGCATGCGACTGTGAATTGACTTCTCAATATCGATCAGCTGCAACCGTCTAATGTTCCTGCAAACAACAGTTAGCACTAAAACACACGAAAGTGTCTTTGTTCACTTTCGTTGAATATAGTTGCAAGAACTACGGTTCCCTATTGATCAAGATAAATCTTGCTGTGATCGGTAGAATTCGAATAATCTCCTTGACGGGGTTTCGCAGCCTTGATCTAGCCTTTCTCAAACCGGGCGTCACAAAGAAGACAACACGGGTGAGTGAACCAAATAATCGAGATTCAGCGATTGATGAAAAATTGATTTGAAAAACAATCGCGTATTGCTTGAAGAAAGAGTTTTGCAATACGACGAAGGTTTTATGAGAAAGATCAATTTTCAATTAGGAATACTTTTTGTATTTGAAAAAGAATACACATTCGATGTGCTAGAGAAAAGAAGATTTGCACATCGAATGGTTTTTCCAAAAGTATTCATCAATTCATTTCCTGGATCAAGGTTGATTCAAGAATGAATCGCCCCATCATTTCTATCCAGTTGTCACAAGCTTGATCTTTTGGAAAGATCTCACATGTCACCCACCAAGAGCTTGTTTGATGTTGGCTCTAGAAGGATTTCCATCTTCATCGTGAATATTTAACATATCACTCGGATGTTCTGGCAATACCACAAGGATAATGCGTAGGACTCTTAATATATTCTTACTTTCCACATTGTGTGAAACAGTAAGTCTTCATTAATTATGTGTCCTAATGAGATATTGTGAATGATCTCTTGGCTCTAGACTCAATAGTGCACAGTTGGTTTCCAATGTCGGAGACTAGGGAGAGGGTCTCCTTCTTCAATATCAACAATCTCTAAGAGAAAGTCGATAGATTATGTAGGTTCCCCGTGAGAATGAAACAAGTCCTTTTAAGAGGAACTTGAGTAGCTTGGGAAGTTTAGTGCGGTCGGCCTTTGGGTCCATGACGTCTTGTCTTCAATACCGGTGTTACCTTAGTAACCACCAGTAGCATATGTATTGAACCCGATTTACGCCCTAAGGTTGAATTATTAGAGGGCTATTTCTTTTCACCCTTTTCACATTCATTTCTTTTCATTCTTCAACCCCTTGATTGCTTACGAGACTTCATTACTAGAACCTTGTTGGGTTTATTCCAGTTCTAGCTCTATCTCAGTCGGCACTCTTCCCATTTCTCACTTTTCTCCTTTTTTTTCATCATACCTAAGGACTCTACACTATCTAGTGGATTATCTGGCGGGATCGTGGGAAATAGTACCTAACCTAACCATCCTTATAACACCATGCATATAGTAAATTGGCGGTCTTTTGGTATAGTTCTTTCCTTCATGAAACCAATTGAAAAATCATTTGGAAAATCAATCAAGGTACTTGTGATATAAAATCAAAGCATTTTGTACCTTAATTGTTCTGATCATTTAGAAATGCTCCCCCTCAACATGTGCATATGATTTTGAAATTGTTTAGCACATGGAGGCAAGAGTTCTTTGAAATATATTCATGATCACAATTTTCCGTGGAAAAATGCATTTGATTTTCTTGGTAAATTCTCCCCCTTAAAATGTGCATTGGTTATTTGAAATCATTTAACACATAGAGGAAAGAGGTTTTTGAAGTACTTTCACGATCGTATTGCCATACAGAAAACCATTAGAAAATTAATCAAGGTACATTATGTTGAAACATAGAAATCTTTGTACCTTGATAGTTTATTTTCTTTTGAAATGCTCCCCCTCAATATGTGCTTCAAGATTCAAAAGCGTTTAGCACATATGGGAGAGCAGCCTGCACTTTTGAATCAAATCGATCATCATTTATCAGATTTCATAATTAAATCACAAATTCTCCCCCGATCAAAAAATATCAAACCCTTTGAGATTTTTTTATCCCAATTGATTTAAATCATTTAGAAAATTTTGGGGAAAGACGTGGTACAATTTAATTTTGAAAAATGACTGAAATGAACCAATTTTAGTCATTAAAGATTGTTAGTGTCAGGTATGATAGTTTTAAGAGATCTTTTAGTAAAATAAAACAATTTCACAATCAAACAAGAACAGAAAAAATTTCATTTTGAAAGATATTTGAGTTTAAAATAATCATACCATGACATAACATTAAATCTTTACATCACCACTTATTTTGTACAAACGGACTTGATAGATGAAATATCTTTTGAAAATATTTAGTTTGAAATCACTCTCCCCCTCAATCCATGACCGTAGTCGTTGATTGAGTGACTTTAGTTTAAAAATGAAGTCCGGTTGATTTCCAAAATTTTAGTCCAATTATTTTCAAAACAATAGTTTTCCATTTTCAAAATAATATTTTCATAATTGTTTTAAGAAATATGGTATCATCCACTACTTTTTTCTGCACAAAGATATGTTAGGTGGTTGAGCTGCTTTTGTTGTTGTTGTACGGCATGAAGAAAACCATCTGCAAATGCAGTGAGACCTCTGACGTTGCATCTATCGTGCCAACTCTTCATAGAGATCTAATTAAGCTCCGTTTCTTCTTTTGTCGACCCAAGAAATAGTTACCCTTTCCTTTCGGCATCCAATCATCATCATTTGTGTGATCCGGATCGGGAACATTCTTATGAACCATGATATTTGCATACGTTAGTGGACATACAAACAGATATATGGTGGTCGACATCACCCAAACAGCAATCGACTAAGAAAGGTCAATTCAACATATCAATCAGATCATGTAAAGCATGGGAATAATGTGTTTATCAAACTCTAATCATCTAATCCTAACAATCATATCATAGGCACCTAGTCCTTCAACGTAGGTTAACATGTTTTACATTTAAGTATATAGGATAATTAGATAAGCCCGTTAGATGATATAGATTTGAAAACATTCTCCCCCTCAATCAGTGACTCATTCTCTGAAAAGTTTTAAAAGCGCTGAAGTCATTGATTGAGTTTTGCAAATTTATGAAAACACTGATTCTCATTGGTTTTTAAGCAACTCATTTTCCACCATTTTGAAACAACAAATATTTTTCTGAAGAATCATAGAAGGAAAAACATTTGTGTAGGAACAGCAGTCTTTTTGATGACATGCTTTCCTTGTATTGTTTTAGGATAAGTGCACGAATTTATGAAAATTGTTTTAGTGCAGCACTTTCCTCTTTGAAGAGCGGGTTGCTATCTGAAATAATGGCAAGCCATTGTTTTAAGCACGGGTTGTAGTCTGAAGTAACTGCAAGCCATAGTGTTGAGCACGGATTACAGTCTGAAATAACTGCAAGCCATATTTTGAGACATGTATTGAAAAGAATATTTACACCTCCTGCTCGAACTTCATCTATGGTCCCATGCCATTATTGAATGACATTTCTAAGACCGTAGATTTTATCGATACCGAAGACATGTCTTGAGAAAAACAATATTTTGGTATTTTCGATTTTTCAATTTTTTTTTTTTTTTTTTTTTTTTTTTTTTTTGGATTTTAAAATTTTATATTTTTCTTTTTCTTTTGTTGGTTTTAAAAAAAATTATTTTTTATTTTTATTATCATTATTATTATTTTTTTGATAAGATATATACAAAGAAGATAATTTAGTTTAAGAGGATGATGAAATGAGTACCTAGATAAGGATATCGTTCAGCACGTAGAAGAAGAAAGAAATCAACATCTCTTAAACTTTCACCACCAAAGCATTTGAGGCTCTTGAATCGTCGCAAGAACTTGAGCCTTCTAAAAGTGCCTCTTTGGCAGCTTCCCCCCAAACCGACAATCCTCGTAAAAAGACCATATCCCCCAAGAAGAAAAAGTGAAGCAAACAGTCTAACTGTATGAAGCTCAAGAGCCCGAATAAGACGATGACAACGAAGTAACAAGTTAACACGGATCATTTATTTCGGTTATCAAACCCGAAATAAATGATTAAGCCCGATCACATGATCCTGTTGTGCGTCCTCATTGTACACATTACTCTTCAAGTTTGAGTAGTTGTCTATTCGGGAGAACAATATATCTACATCTTCATTTCACCAAATGCATTCCAGTTATCTAACATATAACAAATCAGCCCATAATGTACACATGCACCCAACAAGAGTAGAGACGATGACATCCATGTAACATGTTGAGTCACTAATCATCTCTGCGGATGTCAACTCCTGGAATAACTGAATTAGCTCGATCAAGTGAACATGTTGTGCATCCTTGATGTACACATATCTCTCCCCTGATTGTTGCAATCTCATTGGAATTATCATTGCATTGTGTACATGAAGCAATAACCGGAAGCGCTACCATAAATCATATAGAAGATGTCGATAAGCAATATCATCTCACACTCCACATATTCTTCTCATATTTCTTCCTACTGAAAGTTGAGTTAACACATACCCAAAGTATCCAGAGACCACTTCCCCCCAAATGGTTGGAATAATGCATCCTTCCCCCAAATAGTTGGAATAATACATCCTTCCCCCAAATAGTTGGAATAACACACCAAAGGCTACAAGTTAAACACTGAGTTTCTCTGTGGTTATGACATTTGTCTTTCCCGGGATTACTTCAATAGAGAAGAAGTATTAAGTTCATTACGTGTACTCGTTGTGTGTTTAGATGTATAATAGAGAAGAAGTATTAAACGGTTATAATGGGGGTTGAGGGAAGTTTAGGTTTAGGTCTAACAAATGCCTTATACCCGGATATATAATGTGAGATATTAGATGGGGCCGTTTGGTTGTGATTGAGCCTTTTGGTGTGATTAAATCCGGTTAGGCTATTGAACATGGATTTGGGCCTCATCATGATAGTATACCAATTTAATATCCGAGAGTTTGAATTTTGGATACACAGTATTGCTATTATGAAGATTGGTAATTTGGTATGATAAAAAATATTTTCACGGGGATACAAATTTTTGACAAGATTGGGAAAAACCATTATCAAAGTTCATCTTAACCGTTATTGAAGGCTAGTTTTGAGCGTTTAACCGCAAGATGTGACTACGGCGTGAATTCTTTATTATTTATTTGAGGTTGAAGTGAGATATCACGGGTGCGTGTACTTAGTATCTTGAAGATATCGGGGTTGGTTGGATGCATGATTCTTTGAGATCCTTGTTCGAGCTTTAGCCGTTTGAATGACAAAGACTTGAGTTATCTAGTTGAACGATGTAAGGAGTTACGTTGTTGTGCTCACGACTTATAACTATCACTTTTAAGGAGTTACGTTGTTGTGCTCAAGTGTCACACTTAGGTGTGGATAATTTGAGAAACTATAAGTTTACCTTTTTCGATCGAGGATTCGAAAAAGGGTTCTTCGTCGACAATAGTGCAAGTTTAAGTCACAAGTTCGGGTTATTTTACTTCAATCTCAAGTTCGTCATATTGGGTTTCTCCATCAGTGAGTCACTACAAAAGCCGTCGAATGATAATGGGGTCGGTAAAGAGTTAGTGAGAAGAGTATACACGAGTAGAGAAGTTTTATCGGTGATTCTCACAAACTATTTATGGTACTTCACACTTGTTCGATTAATTGAACATACATGGTTTCGATGTCTCCAATTTCATCATCAACATACGTGGTGTATGATTCGATTCATTGAAAACATCGGGAAGAGAGTATAGGTGTTCCTTGCTTCTTTGATGTTTTTGGAATTTTTTGAAAACCGTTTCCTTCATGAATTTCTTCAATCGGGGAAGAAATGAGGCGATCCGTGGTTTAAACGTCTCACTTTGGTGTTATCGTCTCACTTTCACGAGTTATCGATGCGTGAAGTTACCTAAATATGATGTTGTGATGCTCTCACACGGTCATCTTATCGGTAATTGCGATTCACTTTGGTAACTATTATTCCGATAGACCGCAACATTCGGGGAAGTCGTTTCATTTCGTCTTTCGTGGTTTGTTTGGTGTGAAGCATCTATATATGTGAGAAGATCTGGTTGATTTCTTGCATGTTACCCCGAACGGATTTTCCGCAATAAGTCGATTTACCTTGTGTGGTTTTGCTCATCTACAAATTCCGCTGCGTCGAAAACGTCAAAGTTAGAAATGTTTACTACATCAAAGTTTTCGAATCTGTTGAAGGCGGTTGTCATTGGGGAAGGCGATTGAAACTTTGCCAAAAGGGTGTACGGAGAAGCTTCTAAAGACATGCGGCATGAATTGGGGAAGTTAATCCAATTCTTCCATATTACATCATTCGCCTACAAGTGAAGAAGGCAGTTCTCAAGTCGAGGTACAAGAAGAAGACAAAAGCGAACTGTCATCATCCTCAAAGACTTGAAGAGCTTATGAAGACCTTTCTTTATTTGTTTTCTATATTTGTAGTAAATGTTGTAAGTAATCCCTTATGTCGTCCCATTGGGGAAGATTGTTGAATCGCTCCTAACTCGTAAATGGAGCGACATTGACGGATTACATTTCTATCTTTATTACCTCAAACACAAGGGCTTGTTATGTCAATTACCCATAAATGTATGTGTTTGGGTATATAAACCCTCCATACTTCCATGGAGGGTGAGCCTCATTAGTGTAATTTTCCTTTCATTAATAAAACACACTAGTTCTCTCCCTTCTCTCTTGTTTCTCTCTCTAACTTGAAGATGGGTTTCTTCCATCTTCCAAGACCTCCCGATTCACCATATCACCCATAGAAACGATCCTTACAGATTTATATCTCCTTTCCCCTTGTTGGTTTTGATACCTCAGAATCAGCAACACATTATACATGCCAAATACTCTTGAAATAGAGAAGAACAAACAATTAGCTTAACTGAATCATGTGAGAATCAACTGCTACAGAAACTCTCTCTGACTATCTTTATCAACCCATATGTAGACAATTTGAAGTAATCACTAATGAAGAAAACTTGATATACCAAACTTGAGACTGAAGTCAAAATCCCAACATTTGTATCTTAAGCTTGCACTTAATGATGGAAGAACGGTGTCGAGAATCTATGCTTCAAGCAAATCTCTAAATACTCACTACTCAAAAAAAGTATGAGACATTAACACCTCTTGAGATTATCCACATCGTCAGTCTTTAACCATCCACCCCGACTGCTGGTAACTAGATAAACCAAGTCTTCAACTCAAATTCTTAAGCCCGAGCAAGTTATCAAATAAGAACACGCCATTGTGAAACTCAACTTCAATCTCAAATAAGTGATAAATGATTAACTCCGAAGTAATCAACTTGTGTCAAATGTCCAACACGTGAATAAACATACAATCGAATGTACATTGACCCACTGAATGAACCGGAACAAATGATTCCTCAACATCAATGCATTCTTCCTAAAGGTATACATGTAGAGACTAATATGGAACAATAATCCGTGATTTATAGCGTGCACAATGAGAGGAACAATAATCCTTGAAGATTTGGCAAAGGAATATCAAAGAGCAGATCATTATTCATGAACAATAATCCGTGAAGATTTGGCAAAGGAATACCAAAGAGCAGATTATTATTCAATAGTGCAACTACAATATCATGATAGTCATTATCAACGCCTTGTGAAGTAACTGGATATAAGGTTTCTTGAGAATTCCAAGAAGTACTTCTTAGATGGTGAACCAGTTGAGTCAGTAGGAACCAGAGCATGAGCTTCAAAAACTGGATGATTAACATTTGTTGGAGGTTGGAAGTACTCATCAAACATATCTTGAAAAACAATGAATCCCAAATAGTAAATCCCAGTTATCCTTAGTAAGTGAAGACATTAGGCGTTGGAGAGTCGTATGACCATAACTCAAGCATCCATCAACATGTAGTATATTCACTCTTCTCCCCCTCAAAAATTGCATCCTAAGTTGCCATTTTTGATTGAGCAAGTGAATAATAATATGCACCAATAAACGTAGACCCACTTGATGATTGAATGAGCATTTGAAAAACATAAAGCTTGTTGATGGAGAATGTAGATGAGAATGGTCATTAACATGAAGATTACTCTTCTTATGAAGATAAAGCGCACTGAAGCGTACACCTTTTTTTTCTTTGAGGAACGGGGCTTGAAGCGTTATCTGCAGACGCCATAATGATGAAGTACGAGGCCTGAATTGATGTGAACATACGTCATAGCAGATTGAATAACAAGGTTGAGTTACTTGAATCCGTGAGTTATGAGATATCAATCCATTTGTTATCCATACTTTAAGCCAGTCCATGTAGCGAAGGATTGAAGTATCTACAACTGAGTAGGGATTACTTGCACTAACATTACAAGCTTGATTGCATATATATTGGTTAGTGACATTAGTATCCAAACCCGTTGGGGTTTCACGGTCAACCTTGATTTTGCCATCAGTAAACAACTTTCCGGTAGGTATCCACCTAAGTCCAACATCCTTAAACATTCTACCAGACGATATCCACTTATGGCAAGGTCTATGATTGTTGATATTCTTATGCGCAGTGGAAGACTTATCGTTAATCCTAGACTCTAAAGATTTAGAAGTTGGGATCCATCTATGCGAAGTTTTAGGTTTGTTTTGCTTCATAACATGTTGAACCTTAGCCATGTAAGTAGCCTTAGTGGATTGTACCTTAGCATGTGAATTAGGAAAATGTTTCTTATTCGGAAAAGACTCTGAATTTCTAGTTTCATTTTCTACATGCTTAGCATTCTTCTTCATATAACTACTCTTAGATGCAAGCCAACCCCTAGTCTTTTGATTGTTCCTAGGTAATGGTTTACTACTACTAGTAGTGCCTTGAAATCTCCTGGAATGCAACACCCTGGGTATTGCACCTAAAATTCCGTCTTTACGAATATGTGCCTTTTTCCTAGCTTCTTCTAGATAATAGTTCTTCCACAAGGCATTCATATCATATGAATTCTAGGTTTTAATGCTTGGTTTTGACACTGTTTTCGAACTATTCTTAGAGGTGCTAGGAGTAGAAGTAGCTACTTGTTGAGGGTTAGCGGAGCTAGAAGCATTATTCTTAGGTAACTCGGTGAAGTGATGGTTTTGACAAAACACAGATCGCATCAACTTCGAGGCAAGCCTTATCTTTAAAGATTTTGTTCTTTCGAGATATAATCGAGGCTACCTAACAACGAACCGGTCTCTAGTGGGATGAAAGCGGCTTCCCAAGGTTGATGGTTTTGTAAACTTAGTGTTCACACTTTTCCTACGGTTTTCTAAGCTCATTCTTTAAGGCAACAATAGCGAAACTCTTTTCTGAAGTTGAGCTTTGAGATCATCAATTTTTGCTATCAAAGAGTTTGTTTGTTCCATTGACTTAGTTCTAGCTTCTTTGTGAGTCACTTAGTTCTATGTGATGCTTTCTCAAAGTCTCATTTTCCTTTAGTAATTTAGCCACATAAATTGTGATTCATTATTTCTTGTTTTAATAGTATCAATGTCTTGTTTAGTCATGACTAAATTACTTCTCAAATTCAAGACAGACATATGTTTCTTCAGATTGTAAATGGTTGAGTCTTTGTCTTGAGGCTGATCTTTCAAAGTGTTAATTTCAAAAAGTTCAAGGAATTCAGGAAGTTCTGGATTTTTACATGGTTTGTTAAGTTGAAAACTTTCTTCTTTACTCTGTATCACAATTTCAAGTGAAATGCAATGTTTTTCAAGATTTGAGAATTTGTTTTAAAGTTCATCAAAAGCCTTTTTATCAATCATATCTTTTGTTTTGAAACACTTAATCTCAGACTCAGCCTCAGTTATAGAACATATATCAAAGTCATGTTCAACATCATGATCAGTTTGTTTCAGTATTTTAGCAGATGTACTATGTTGAACAGTTAAGGGTACCTCATTACATGACACCTATTCAATTTTTTGTCTGATATCTGCATCCACATCATGTGTAATAAGAGTCTTTGGACACCGGTCGTGTCAAGTTTATCTATCTCGAGCCTCTATATTCGGTGTCAACCGATCCATCATCTGGTGCTTTACCCGACTCAATACTACAATCTTTTGATTGTGCCCGACATTCATTCCCTTTTCGACATCGCATCTACTTCTTGTGTGTTAGGAGTAACCGAGCATTTGGTTACATCATTATTTGTTGTCTCGACATTACGCATTCAACAACACCCGATTCTTCAACTGATACATTACCCAACTCATCACAACTATCTCTCAACTACACCAGACTCTCATCCACGTTTTCATCTTTCTGAGTAACTTCCTCAATATACTTCTCCACATTACCCTGAGATGGATAAGTGTCTCTATGAACACGCTAATTTCCATTCCAGTGTGTCTCTTGAAGGACATTTCAGTCATGTCTTGATCATAATCTGATTTAAATTCCCCACAGATGAATGACTGAAATTGGTTGTGGATCACTTGAAGTGCAGCACTGGAACTATCCTTTTGAACCTTTTCTTTATCAAGTTGTTGTTCCAATTGTTCTAAGTTCAATATTAATGTTCCCGTTAATGTGGATAAATATTGACGGAAAAGGGCATTGCATGTTCGTTCCATTCCTATCAGTGTGAGTGACATGAGGTGTGAGTGAAGTTGTTGATACGGTTCAATGCTACTTACCTTTTGCATGGCATTCTGTAGTCTAAGCAGGTGCAATTCTCTCTCTTCAGACTCTGAACACGAAGATCTCACATCCTCATTGATTGATTCAATCATCTTTAACCGTTCATTGTAGCATACATTATCATTGTTGTCCACAACATCATACAATTTAAGTACTTCCAAAATCACTGAATCAGGAGTGTTAGACATGATGTTGCTGTGTACAAGGGATTTTACAAGTCTGTGATTTAAACCGAGAAATAGAATCTTTCGCGGGATTTTACTAAAATCAAGACCAAACCGTTAAGCAATGACCAATGGAACGTGTTAAGATGATTGATGGATCAACACAATGATAGACAATTGTGTTTTAGGACTTATGATTGTTTGTATGATTAGCAGAGATGTTGTTTAGCTGAGATTTGGATTGGTTGATACACGATTTTACGAAGAAATTTAGGTCTAAAAACTTAAAAACCTCAATAACTTCCTTTCGGAGTGGATTTGGGCCTCAAAAAATTCATTTCACGATTTTGTGGTGAAACCTCACCATATTCAGGCTGTTCCGCTCGTTTTGACTGGTATTTCGTCCAAAACGGAGTTACGGTTCAAAAGTTATTGCCGTTTGAAGTTTTCACATAAAAAAGTCAACTTATGGTCAAACCGCTTCAATCAAACCGCACACAAGTCTCAATAGACAAGTTGCACACATGACAATTCGCACCCAAGACAACTCGCACCCAAGACAACTCGCACTTTAGACAACTCGCACTCTAGACAACTCGCAGTCAAGACAACTCGCACCCAAGACAACTCGCACCCTAGACAACTCGCACCCAAGACAAGTCGCAGTACAAGACAACTCGCACCCTAATTACCAACTTGCTTAAACGACAACTCACTTAACAGACAACTCGCATATAAGACAACTCGCTTCAATAAGCAAGCTCAGAATAGACAAGTCGCATCAAACATGGGACAACTCGCATCCAAGAAATGCATACCGTGACTCAACTCGCATCCAACAAACTTTCAAAAAACACCACTTCTGAATCCAAAAACAACTCAACCACGATGATTCAAGCCTTCCAAACTAAAACCCAAGGTTGCAAAAATCGTGAATCGGTAGTCGGGCGGTTGACCCCCTGTAGCTTGTAATCGGTCAAGGCGGGATTAATCAGTGATTAATCGGATTGGCATTTTCGGCAAGTTTTGAGTATTTCTAGCGAGATTTGGGTATTCTAGACAAGACTTTCCTTGAAAATCATCTTGTAACAGATAAAAACATCAAATATAATTGATTAAAACTTGTTCAAGACAAGTTTTGGGTATTTCCGACAAACTTTGCAAGTGTCCAGCAAGTTTGACCACCGTTAACAGTCGTTGACCGTTGTTGACCTATTTGTTTGACCCAGTTATACAAATCGGCAAGGTTGGTGGCCCAGTAGCACCTAATCGGTGATTAATCGGCCTTGTAGGCCTTATTTTGCAACATTGCTAAAACCTAAACACTTTTAATGATTCTAAACACAAAAGTACAATCAAAATCCAAACTTTAACACTAGAAATTATCCAAATGATGCAAACTACTCTAAACTCATTCAAACCCAAAAACCTTATGAAAACCACTAGAAATCCAAGAACATGAAAGATGAGTGATCAAACCATCGCTCTTGATATCAATTGTTAGATATTGGTTTTCATATGCACATAACAAATCACGATATGGTTCGAATGAGATAGATTTTAGAGAGAGAAAGTAGAATGGGAGCCTTTCTAGAGAGAGAAAGTAAACAAAAGAAAGAAAGGTTAGATTAAGTGAAAGGTCCAACCCTCTACCTTGGGAGGTAGAGGTATTTATAGTTACATACTACACGTCCTCCTTCGGATGTAGATCGTGCATACTGATGGGTAAAGACCGTCCGTCCTCCACGGTGTTGCACTAAACTAAATAACTAACTAAATAACTAGTAAATAACGTAATGTCTATGAGCTAACATATGCTAGACTAGAGTTGGGGTGACCGACTCTTCAACATGGATTTTCTAAATCCTAACACCTTGGTAACAAGATTACCTTCCTAAGAAGGTATCTTAATTACCATCTAGATCATGAAGGAACCAGAGTTGTCTATTGACATTTTTTTTGTCAAAAGAAAAAGACACTCATAATTACATTAAAGGCACGACTTTCTAACTGATCTCTAAATAACATTAGCTTAGAATAAGTATGCTTGCATAGGAACTTATATGATTATATTTTCACATACTTATGTATTATATGTGTCTTCATTAGGAAACTTTTCTTGCATACGTATTTCTCTTCCGTCTATAGTCTAGGTTTATAAACATGTGTTTTTATTTTTTTTATCCAAAAATCAAATCTCTCTAATAATAAAACAAAACACAAATCTCAAAAATTCCTCCTTCCCCATAAAAACACCTTCCGCTCGTCAACTCCACCAAAATCTCATTTTTCAAATTTTCCACTTTAAAAATACCTCTCATTCAAACTTCATCCTCCTCCTCACGTCATTTCGTAAAATAAAAACCAAGGAAGATCTTCATCATCATGGTTTACATCGCCTTCGTGATCATCGTCTTAACACTCATCACTCTCGTGTATCTCATGATCAAGTTTTCTCATGGAGACTTGTACTTTGTGTTGTTAATCTACATTTGTATCATATATCCAATCCTTTGTATCACTCTTAGCGTTGAAATGAAATATTACTAATGTCTTAGTTTATCTCATTTGTTTTTCATTATGTGTTTATCATTTTCTTTTCATTCGTATCTTTCACCTTAACATACTTTCGAAACCCACAAAGCATGCTTAACTAGTAAATATTGGCTAGAACACACATCCTTTTTATAAACCTAAAAGTTGCAAAAATCCATTTTACGTCAAAACCATTTTTTTACTGCAGATCCACGGATCCCTAAAGTTTAAATAGCCGGATCCCTCTTGGAAGGGAACCGTGAGAACCGTGGAACTGGGAAACAGAATCTCATGCAACATAAAAGCATTTCATAAATATCTACCATAAAAGGAAAAATCCCACTAGAATGTTAATTGTCATTGTTAATAGAAATCAAGTAAAAACGTTAGGAGATCATTTTTTTTATCTATTAAATTTCCTCTCCTTTGATGCATCTCCTCATATTAACTTTTCACTTTCGTAGGTCTCGTCATGACTCATGAGTATGAATTCGACTTTCAACTCACTTATGTCTACATTCCTAATATCTCCCTTGAGCCCAACACACCTGGCAATCATGTTCGTGGGTTCAATAATCTTGAAACTGGCCAGTTCCATGAAGGACGTATTGTTAACATACCTCTACTATACGAAGAAGGTATCAATACCTCTTTCCGAACCATAGGAGGTACTAGAAGGACTTCTTGAAATTAACGAGAAAATCGGCTACGGTTTGTATTGAATTTGATGAGTGTCTAAATACTCATCATTTTTGTACAAAATAAAGCGCAAAATCATCTCGAAAACACTCGAAACACATAAAATGATCAAAATATCACAAATCGGTGTTTTATGTGTTTTAAATGCAAAATATCAAAATCGGATGAAAAACGTATCAAATTTGCAAAATTGCGCTTTAGTCCCCAAGTTTCAAAAATTGTCAAAAATAGTCCCCGAGTCATAATTTCAAAAGTAAAATCACCAAAGGTCCTTTTAAATCATAACTTGTCAAATTTAGTCCTTTGGTGAAAAATATAAAAGTTTGAGAAAATTACAAATTAGTCCTTCAAGTTTCAAATTTGGCGAAATGGCCCTAGAAAATTGGAAAATGACGAATTGGTCCTTGTACTTTTGAGATTGTTACTTTCAACCCTTGGATCAACTTTTCGAAATGGCAAGAATGGCCCTTTGATTTTCAAGAATTACACCTTAGTCCTCATCATTTAAGCCATTGACCCCTTTTTGACCTGCCTATCCTTTTGAACCCCCTGTCATATTACATTTTGGACCCTTGGCTTATTAATACTACTCTGGTCAACCAATCCAGTCAAACCAGACTTTGGCGCCAACCTTCTTCTCCTCCCCACTTGATCCCTGAAATCACTCAACTAGCCATCCCCCCTCCTCAACATTTTCTTCTCCTTGTCCCCCCACCTCAACACAAATCCAAGAAACATTAAATGATCCTAAACCCATTCCACTCAACCTAAACTGCTAAAGTCCTTCTTGGCGCCAAAAACTCAATCCACGGCCAAAATGATCCCAAGATATCCAATGGTCCAAAATATTGGTGGGATGTGCTCAAAGTCAAGAAGAAAGAAGCTTGGGTATAAAAAGAAAGAAGAAAAGAGAAAAGAGGGAGTAGTAGTTAGCAGAGTGTAATTTTATTTTTTTCAAGTATGTCGTTTTAAATATTTTAAGTTTTCAAGTTAATGTTTCAGTTTTCAGAAACTTTGTAATCAATATTCAGTATAATAAAAGTTCAAATTCAGTTTCAATTTCAGTTCTTAAATAC
The DNA here is from genome assembly GCA_022545495.1 of Chrysanthemum lavandulifolium. Classification (NCBI taxonomy): domain Eukaryota; kingdom Viridiplantae; phylum Streptophyta; class Magnoliopsida; order Asterales; family Asteraceae; genus Chrysanthemum; species Chrysanthemum lavandulifolium. Next base: position 241,809,223 of record CM040243.1, on the reverse strand, counting down.
GATTTCAGTTTATGCAAATTTGGAGCAAAAATCTCAAAATTGGCATTTGTTGTTTATGGTTGTTGTTTTGAGCTCAATAAGCTTATATAAGCTCTTAGTTACCTGTTTAAGCCAATGAAACCAATTATAGTTCAGTTTAAAGTTTTAACTTAAAAATTCTCAAAAATACCAAAAAAATTAGTGTAAATTCAAAAATCATGGGAATGATGATCAAGAGTCAACAGTGGAATTGAACTGCTATTGGGTTTAGAGCTTACGGGAAGCATTAGGAGTGATTTCGGACCTTTGTTCTCGATCTACAGTTGAATTCCAATTTGTAGCTATTATCTTAAAATTTGCATATTTTAGTTAAAGTGGTTAAAATCATTAATGTTAGCTTAATCCTATTTAAAAACAGTTAATATAAAGTTTCTAATCATTTGTTTAGTCTTAATCAGTGGAAGCCTTTGAAAAGCTTCAAATCTGTTTCAATAAGGGGTGTTTGGTTGTGCTGATATATCTGTCTTTTAGGCTTGGTCAGTGTTTGATTTCTGTTGGTTCATGTCTATTGAGCTTAAGTAAGTTCATTTGAGTCAATAGTTTGGGTCTGCAACCACAAAAGTCAACATTTCATTAAAACCTGTCTTAGCAGCCCACTGTTAGATTTTCAACAAAGCAAAAGCTCATTTCATGTTTAAAATACATAGGTCTAGTTTACATCAGTGTTATTTCATCATTATACATCTTATTCAGTTCACAAATCATGATCAAACCTCAATAAAGTCAAACTTTTTAGTTTTGATAAAAAGTCAAAAACTTTGAAAAGTCAGTTTTGGGCTCAACTAGACAGATTTTTCATGAGCTCATTTCTGATTCATTTTCAATGAAAATTGTTGTTTTAGAAAGCCCTACTGCTTTAGTTTCTTATGTACATTTTATCATATTTTTGTGATTTTTCTACAAGCTCCAAATAAGCTCCTCTTTTAAGCCAAAACTGCCCTGTGCAAAACTCAGCTTATGCTGAGTTTTTCTCAGTTCTTTGAGACCTTGCACAGGGCTCACTTAAGCTCCCCTAGGTCTGTATTTTGGTCTAACAACTCTCACCCAGGTCTAGTGTAGGATACAAGTTTTTGTTTCATGTTTCCAGCTTATTCAGGTGCTTATTCATAGGCTTAAATCAGACACCCCCTTTACTGTTTTCTGTCAAAATCTCAATACACCAAATCATTGCATCTTGATATCCAGTAGCTGTAGCTTGTTGATTTGTGTTGCTTTTTGGTTATTTTAGCATTTTAGACCTTCCATATCAGTTTGGTGCTTGTTGTGCCTCAATTGCTTATTGGAAGTGCTTATTTATAAGCCATTTCCATGTGATTGCATAATCCTCCACATAAGTGCCTGTTTTTATATTTTTCCTTTATTCCTTATATTATTTTAAGCTTTTCCTGAAATTTTCAGATTTTTCTAAGTTGTTTTGCTATTTTTCTTAATTTAAATTAGTTTTTAAGAATTTTTAATTAGCTTTTAATACAAATAATTAAGAAAAGGTTCTAAAAAATAATTTTTCATTTTTCTTAAGTTTAGATAAATATAAAAAGCTTAAAAAGTATTTTTCCCTATTTTTCTCCTTTTATTTGGTATTTTTAATAATTTAAATTAGTTTTAAATAGTATTAAATTAATAATAAATACATAAAAAGTCTAAAAAATATATTTTCAGTTTTAAAATTAGTTTTATCATATTTTAGATTTTTCTAAGTTTTAATTTTATTTTTCTAGTCTTATTTCATATTTTCTTTTATTTTTGAGTATTATTAAATAGTATAAAATAGTTTTTAATTAATAATAATTAATTAAATAGTGTTAAAAATAATTTTCCTTTTCTATAAATTTTCTTTTATCATTAGGATTGTAAAAATGTATTTTTCATATTTTTAGGATTTATATTGTATAAGTTTCACGTTTTATTTTGTTCGTTTACGTTATTTTTATTTAAACGTAAGTTTTTAGTTTTAAGTTTTAAACGTTCATCACTTTAAAAATAGTGATAGCGTTTATTTAATATCTTTATCTTTTTAATTTTCTTAATTTGCATTTAAGCCGCTTTTATTTATTAACTTTTTCAAGAGTGTAATATTCATATCCTAATCCTTCTCGATCGCTATCATTAGTGATCATTCTATCGTCTGAATCAAATGTTTAACACACCATTGAGTCTCCGTGGGACATAACGACCGGAACTCCCTATATTCCCGATCTTCATTGTATTTGTGTGCGAATGCTTTAAGTCTGTTAGACTTGACGGTTCGTCAAAGATCAAAATTTTTGCGCCACGGGAGGCTTTAGCGTGTGTTTAGCCATTTCGGATCCATTCTTGCACATACCCCATCTTTTGTAAAAAGTTTTGTAAAGTTTTCAAAATCCAAAAGTTCATTAACACTTTTCCTAAAGTGTTAAAAGCATAAAAATATTTTCATTCTTTGTTTTTATCATCATGTTTTCAAAAACACCAAAAATATTCCTCTTTACCCTCTTACCTTTTGATTCTTCATTTCTTACCCTCGATAACCTTTGATTCTATCTATGTCTTATCCTCACCTCTTGGTTGTCAATGGTGTGGTGGTCCTTATAATGGTGGCAATTGCCCCGGTTGTAGCATGGTGGAATCGGAAACGGGTCCGTTTATAACCAAGATCCCTATTCCTACCATAACACGGTGATTTATTCCATCACCGCCACACTGTGATACTCAGCAGGTTTCTTGTTGTGAGTACTTGTGGTGGTTCACACTCCGATTCGATTGTCAATCAGAAACACGCTTGTCTATGAGCGGGTTCTCGATAACAATTATGACTACAACACATACCACTCACATACCACATCGGTTGTCTTGTTGTGAGTATTGTGGAGGTCCTCACTCTAGCTCGGATTGTCAAACAAGGAATCCATTTCCTTGTAACAATTACGACTCTTCGTATAATGACCAACCTCCACAAGACCAAATGATTCAGCGACTCCTCATGAAACTACGGCGGATCTTCTCACGAAGACTGGAGTTATTAAAAGAACAGGAGAGTCGGCTATGTCCTCCCATGATAATCCAAATGAGAAATCCATGGAAGTTTTGTTAGCGAAGAGCGGGCGCTAAATTAGATTCCCAGTTGCGTTTGAAAAATGCATTGGGAATCAATTGCAACAGAAAAGCGGCCAAGTCTAGCTCTCGATTCCGTTTCATTCTCGATGACGATGATGATGAAGATATCCTTGATATCTTACAATTTTATAACAGTTCATCAAGTTCATCGGTTGAAACTCCTTCCATGAAGAATCGGGGAGAAAAGACTATGATGGAATTACTAGCGAAGAACAAATGTTAAGTATTAAACATATGTATGCTAGTCCGTCTAAACTCCCTCGGTCTGTTGTTATCACACCGATATTCCCACTCACTCTCTAAACATGGGGATGAGCTTTAGCACTATTCCGTAAATGGAATCGTCTAGTGTTGAGGACCTTGTCCCAATCCCGAGAGAGTCATGTGGAATTTCGATCATCGTGTGATATCCCTTTCCTCTTGAGTGTTCTCAAGATCATTTTGAAACTTTCTCGATCTTAGCGACGATTGTGCTTCCTATGGAGACATCGAGTACGTTGAGGCATCACTTCCACAATCGATCTCGATCCCTTCTTGAGGAGTTCTCGGTGAACTCACTCACATCAATCCACTCTTTGATCTCGAAGCGATGCGGGAGGCGAAAGTCTCATTGATAATGATCATTCACTCACTTCTTATCCCAACAATCCAAATGAGAATGTTGATCACTTTGTTCCCGAAACATTCAAAGCTACTTTCACTAATCCTCTATTTGAATTCAACTCGAATTCACTTCAATTCGAGAATCCACTCTTTGATACTCGGATCGAGGATAGTGATGAGCCCACAATGGAACAAGAGTTCACAAATTCACATTATGTGAATGACTCTCTTCATGAGGAGTTCTCCGGTGAACTCTCTCATATCATATCTCCGCTGGAGTATGATTGTTTGGATGGCAAAAATCATGATCGGGGAGAGAATCTCAATTTGCATAGTTATGACAAATCTTCCACCCTCCCACCGAGATGCCTTCCAAACCAAAGAGCTCAACCAATAAAATCCAAATAAGTGCAATTGCACTTAATCCCGAGGAAGAAGATCTAGTTATGATTGTTATCATGATCTTTCTCCTTTTCTTCACCTACCCGGTGACTTCCTCTCTTCGCTCCTTCGGGAGTGAGGACACTATTTTTGACCCTGGCATTTTCATTTATCATCTGTGAGCCGGGTCTTTCTCTGTCTTTCTCTCTATATCTCATCGGTGTGGAACTTTCACGTGCTTCAATGTTTATCCAAACATCTTGAATGAAAGTCCGATGGAGATTGTATCTTCCACTTGCTTCCCCATGAACCAATTAATTCGGGGTCGAGTCAAGCTAGCGACTCGGTAATCAAAAACAGTAGCTAAACATGGGTTTTCACCCGTGTGTCCCACCTAAGTGTGGGGGAGTCTCCCCACGCTGTTGTATATTCTCATTCTTTCAAAAAAAAAAAAAAAAAAAAAAAAAAAATCTTTCTAAATAATGGCCGTAGTATTTCCCTTTTACGTTCTTTGTTTCGGCATAATCGCCGGTACTTTGAATATTGAGGCAATATTCATTTCTAAGTGTGGGGAATTCTCACGAATTTCATATATTATCTACTCAATTCCCGTTTTGGCCAAAATTTTTTTGGAGCAAGTGTTTACACTTTCTCATTTGGTTATCGATCCGCCTTGTACGTAAGACAAAAGGATTAGCTAATCCAGAGCAAACGGCTCTTGGTAAAGATTTCTCAAATCCGTTTATATGGCTTGCAATTTGCCCAAAATTGTATGGTTCTCAACTCACCATATCCTAAAAGTGAAGAGTTGGCTAGCCCGCAAGATTATGGCTTGTGGTAAAGGCGATGGAAAAACCATAATTGGTAATCACTCACCAAAGATAATGTTGATAATTTATCTAAGAGTTGGCTAGTCCGGATGGCACGGCTTCGGTAAAGACAAAATCAAATCCGTTGAAAGTCGGTGGTTTGCTCAAAATCACATGGTTATCGGTGTACCATGGTTCTTACTTGAACTGAAACATTTGGCTACTCGAAGTAATGGCTTTTGGTAAAGAGATTAAAATCCATTATGTTTTCTCAAATCATTGCTAGGACTAGCAATATCTCGATGTGGGGATTGATGAGTGTCTAAATACTCATCATTTTGTACAAAATAAGCAGCAAAATCATCTGAAAACACTCGAAACACATAAAATGATCAAAATATCACAAATCGGTGTTTTATGTGTTTTAAATGCAAAAATATCAAAATCGGATGAAAACGTATCAAATTTGCAAAAATTGCGCTTTAGTCCCCAAGTTTCAAAATTGTCAAAAATAGTCCACGAGTCATAATTTCAAAAGTAAAATCACCAAAGGTCCTTTTTAAATCATAACTTGTCAAATTTAGTCCTTTGGTGAAAAATATAAAAAGTTTGAGAAAATTACAAATTAGTCCTTCAAGTTTCAAATTTGGCAGAAATGGCCCCTAGAAAATTGGAAAATGACAGAATTGGTCCTTGTACTTTTTGAGATTGTTACTTTCAACCCTTGGATCAACTTTTCTGAAATGGCAGCAATGGCCCTTTGATTTTCAGCAATTACACCTTAGTCCCTTGTCATTTAAGCCATCAATTTTTTTGACCGCCTATCCTTTTGAACCCCTGTCATATTACATTTTGGACCCTTGGCTTATTAATACTACTCGGTCAACCAATCCGTCAAACCGGACTTTGGCGCCAACCTTCTTCTCCTCCCACTTGATCCACGAAATCACTCAACTAGCCATCCCCTCCTCAACATTTTCTTCTCCTTGTCCCCACCTCAACACAAATCCAAGAAACATTAAATGATCCTAAACCCATTCCACTCAACCTAAACGCTAAAGTCCTTCTTGGCGCCAAAAACTCAATCCACGCCAAAATTATCCCAAGATATCCAATGGTCCAAAATATTGGTGGGATGTGCTCAAAGTCGAAGAAAGAAGCTTGGGTATAAAAGAAAGAAGAAAAGAAAAGAGGAGTAGTAGTTAGCGAGTGTAATTTTATTTTTTTCAAGTATGTCGTTTTAAATATTTTAAGTTTTCAAGTTAATGTTTCAGTTTTCAGAAACTTTGTAATCAATATTCAGTATAATAAAAGTTCAAATTCAGTTTCAATTTCAGTTCTTAAATACGATTTCAGTTTATGCAAATTTGGAGCAAAAATCTCAAAATTGGCATTTGTTGTTTATGGTTGTTGTTTTGAGCTCAATAAGCTTATATAAGCTCTTAGTTACCTGTTTAAGCCAATGAAACCAATTATAGTTCAGTTTAAAGTTTTAACTTAAAAATTCTCAAAAATACCAAAAAAATTAGTGTAAATTCAAAAATCATGGAATGATGATCAAGAGTCAAGCAGAGGATTGAATTGAGCGCTATTGGGTTTAGAGCTTACGGGAAGCATTAGGAGTGATTTCGCACCTTTGTTCTCAGTCTACAGTTGAATTCCAATTTGTAAGCTATTATCTTAAAATTTGCATATTTTAGTTAAAGTGGTTAAAATCTGTTAATGTTAGCTTAATCCTATTTAAAAACAGTTAATATAAAGTTTCTAATCATTTGTTTAGTCTTAATCAGTGGAAGCCTTTGAAAAGCTTCAAATCTGTTTCAATAAGGGGTGTTTGGTTGTGCTGATATATCTGTCTTTTAGGCTTGGTCAGTGTTTGATTTCTGTTGGTTCATGTCTATTGAGCTTAAGTAAGTTCATTTGAGTCAATAGTTTGGGTCTGCAACCACAAAAGTCAACATTTCATTAAAACTTGTCTTAAAATTTCAATTGTTAGATTTTCAACAAAGCAAAAGCTCATTTCATGTTTAAAATACATAGGTCTAGTTTACATCGGTGTTATTTCATCATTATACATCTTATTCAGTTCACAAATCATGATCAAACCTCAATAAAGTCAAACTTTTAGTTTTGATAAAAGTCAAAACTTTGAAAAGTCGGTTTTGGGCTCAACTAGATGATTTTTCATGAGCTCATTTCGATTCATTTTCAATGAAAATTGTTGTTTTAGAAAGCCCTACGCTTTAGTTTCTTATGTACATTTTATCATATTTTGTGATTTTCTACAAGCTCCAAATAAGCTCCTTTTTTAAAATCGCGCCAGTGCAAAACTCGACTTATCTTGAGTTTTCTCGATTCTTTGAGACCTTGCACGTGGCTCACTTAAGCTCCCCTAGGTCTGTATTTTGGTCTAACAACTCTCACCCAGGTCTATAGTAGGATACAAGTTTTTGTTTCATGTTTCCAGCTTATTCAGGTGCTTATTCATAGGCTTAAATCAGACACCCCCTTTACTGTTTTCTATCAAAATCTCAATACACCAAATCATTGCATCTTGATATCCAGTAGCTGTAGCTTGTTGATTTGTGTTGCTTTTTGGTTATTTTAGCATTTTAGACCTTCCATATCAGTTTGGTGCTTGTTGTGCCTCAATTGCTTATTGGAAGTGCTTATTTATAAGCCATTTCCAGCGATTGCATAATCCTCCACATAAGTGCCTGTTTTATATTTTCCTTTATTCCTTATATTATTTTAAGCTTTTCCTGAAATTTTCAGATTTTTCTAAGTTGTTTTGCTATTTTTCTTAATTTAAATTAGTTTTAAGAATTTTTAATTAGCTTTTAATACAAATAATTAAGAAAAGGTTCTAAAAATAATTTTCATTTTCTTAAGTTTAGATAAATATATAAAGCTTAAAAGTATTTTTCCTATTTTCTCCTTTTATTTGGTATTTTTAATAATTTAAATTAGTTTTAAATAGTATTAAATTAATAATAAATACATAAAAGTCTAAAAATATATTTTCAGTTTTAAAATTAGTTTTATCATATTTTAGATTTTTCTAAGTTTTAATTTTATTTTTCTAGTCTTATTTCATATTTTCTTTTATTTTTGAGTATTATTAAATAGTATAAAATAGTTTTAATTAATAATAATTAATTAAATAGTGTTAAAAATAATTTTCCTTTTCTATAAATTTTCTTTTATCATTAGGATTGTAAAAATGTATTTTTCATATTTTTATGATTTATATTGTATAAGTTTCACGTTTTATTTTGTTCGTTTACGTTATTTTTATTTAAACGTAAGTTTTTAGTTTTAAGTTTTAAACGTTCATCACTTTAAAAATAGTGATAGCGTTTATTTAATATCTTTTATCTTTTTAATTTTCTTAATTTGCATTTAAGCCGCTTTTATTTATTAACTTTTTCAGTAGTGTAATATTCATATCCTAATCCTTTCTGATCGCTATCATTAGTGATCATTCTATCGTCTGAATCAGTGTTTAACACACCATTGAGTCTCCGTGGGACATAACGACCCGGGAATCCCCTATATTCCCTGATCTTCATTGTATTTGTGTCTGAGCTGTTTTAAGTCTGTTAGACTTGACGGTTCAGCGCAGATCAGAATTCTTCCGTCAAGTTGAACTCGTTCATAACGAGGATCGATCTCCATCACTTTGGTTTTGGATCAAAAACCAAAAGTTTGTCTTAACCCTTGGGTAATTTGCTCACATTCTCCGAATTTCAAATCATGGACAATGTGCCTTCACTGAAGATTGGTCTATTGATTCTCTCTTCAACCATCGTGAAGAAAATAGTCCATATTGTTCACATACCTTCCTCAAGAATTAACTCGCATGTTATGCAAACCTCGACCCTATTACTCGATCCAAACATAATCTATACACGTGATATCCGAGATGATCTTAAACCTCTCGCAATCATTCTACGTGAAAATGTTTGAGTCTTAGAAATCGAGAAATTCTTCCCGCTTGTTGTGCTCGCATAATGTATTGTTTCCTAACCCAACAACCATACAATCTCGCCTATTTCTTCCAAGACAAATTGTAAACCTTCAAGGCAACAAGAACAAGCTAATCCTTATGGAATGTTCCCGACACGCCTTTATCATCATATAATGTACTTCCATCCTCAATTTCAAAGTCCGTTATGCGTACTTGTGAATAAGATGATGGAACCTCTAAACACATCTCACATCAAATCTTTCTTCATCCTGAATGGAAAATACTCATCATCCATTTGGCGATCCATCTAGCGAAACGCCAAGAAACTTAGTTTCCTTTCCAAATAGGTTCAATCCTTAGATTTCATCTTTTATCATTGTAATGTGATCATTCTCATGAAATAAAACATTTAATGTTTGATGTCTCGCCTATATAGTTGTTCAAATTCCTTAGTAAACACTAGCTTTGAAAAACTTTACCATGTGCAAATTTTGCATACTTTCTGTGAAGGTACTGTTTAGCAGTAGACGGATCCCACACTTTGTACTAGACGGATCCCTCCACTTAGGGAACTGTGGGATCCGGGAAAACAGAAATGCAGTTGCAGATCTCCATATATCAAACCATTACCTTAGACCACTTCATACTAGCTAAACATAATGTCTTAATACCACTTAAGCCTTCCTCAAGCTCAGTAGGTATCACACTCACTTATAGCCAATTTAGAATCACATTCAAAAGTGCTTTTTGATTTATCATTTCACCAAAGCTCATCATCCTTCTGCTCTAATACTCATACATCACTTCTCACATGTTAACACACCTAGTCTTATAATTCTCTCAATTTTAGCAAATTGATTTTAGTCATCCTTACCTCAAAATGGGTCAAAAACTAGCTTTTCATTTCTTATAATTTTTAAGGAATTTTCCAAAATTATCTTAAGTTACTATCTGGTCTCTAGGATCATTTAGCACCACTTGACACTCTCAAATTTTCTAGTGTCATCTTTGATTATTCATTGGTACTCATAAAGTCCTATTTTTTTTTCATAAAAGGCAATCATTAGCTACCATCACTCATTGCCCTTGATCATTTAAGTCTCCTTTCATTTAAGATAGTAAGGAAGACTGAAACACTCAAAATGTATAGGTACTAGACCTTACAAAACATCATTTTCCTCTCTTCTTGGTTGCTGAGAGTCGGATCCCTAGGATTAGCCTAGACGGATCCCTCATTGGAGGGAACCGTGGGAACCGGCTGACAGATTTAGCTAACTCTAGCTAAAACAATCATTTCAAGCTCTCCTTGCTAACTTGAACACTCCATCTTGTCTTAATTAACCACCTTGATCAGTGCAACTCTAAAGTTGACTCTTGTGCATGCAAATCATCACATTTCAAAGGATCTTAGTGGCTTATGTCTTGAATGCACTTTCCAAATCCTTCTCTTTATAAACCATCTTGTTAGGACTTCTTAGTCACCATCTACAACTTAAATCTCAGCAGCTAGAAGCCTCTATCTCACTAACTCTTTGTCATCTCATCATGAGAAAAGCTCCTAGTGGTAACTCATCCACCAAAGGACCACCCAAGAAACTTGCTCGTGTTATTCACAAAGTTTCTTCAACCGAATCATCTCTCGTTAAATCCACAAATGCTAGGATTTCCCCTCCAATCAAACCAATCCCCAAAAGGATTGTTCCCACAAAACTACCATTGCCAAACACCACCATACCTCCTAAACCAAACACTCTTATTTCCACTAAACCATCACCCTTAGTGCCTAGAGCAATATCATTTACCACTCCTCATTCATCTCCACACCTCTACAACTTAGAGGAATTGCCTTCTAGGCCCTCTCATCCTCCACCATTGCCAACATTCTCTTCTATAGAGAGAATAATGCAACAAAATCAAGGTGTTGAATCGACACTAGCACCGGCATCCATTTCACCTTCACCCTCAAATAGTCCCTTTTAGATTATGAGGCATCATCAAAGTCAACCACCCGATCACATGGAAGTAGATACCTCTCTACCATCATCTTCAACACATATTCCACCACCACCACCTTTGGTTGAATCACCTCCAAATATACCTCCACAATCCCTCATTCTTTTGTGGAATCTCAACCAAACTTTCCATCTCAAGCCATTACATTGCTACCACCACCATTTCCGAGCCATGACAAATATTTTTATCATTGTCAACATGTTGAAAGCTTGATACATGAATTACGTGAAGATCAACGTTTCATGTTTTATCACCTCCTCGAACGTTTCGACGAGATCAACAAACCTAAACAACCTTGAGCTTAAGGATTCAAGTGGTGTCCTAGTCTTAAGCTTAACTTAGTTAGTTTAGGAATCATATTTCATGTTTAAGTCATTCTCTTAGTTTTAGAGATATGTAGATCATTTATCGTATTTTTATTACATGTTATATGCCATATTGTTTTGAGAATATGTTTGGTGTCTTAATACATATCTCATGTTGTTGTTAAAATCACATTTTACATCACCATTGCTATATTGAGTGTACATGCAGACAGATCGCTCAGATTTACCTAGAAGGATCCCTCCAAAGAGGGAACCGTGGGATCCGTGCAACAGAAGACTTGTTTATTACTAACTTGAGTTTTATTTGCAGGAAATTATGCTCTATATACTTGTTTTCTAACCTTTGTTTTGTATATTTTCAATATACACATGAAGACTTTGACACCCTTAGCTAGGGGAGTTTTGTGTCAAAGCAAAACATTGCAAAACCATTTGCAAGACTTTCAAATTAGGTTACATTACTTGATGTCCTCCTTGCAAAGGTGAAATCATCAAGGGGGAGCATGCTCGTCAAAAAGGACGAAACCATGTGCAAACATAATTGCAATGCACTGGCTTAGTATTTCTACTTACTTGACGCCCTCACAAAGGGATGGACTCGTCAAGGGGGAGCTAAGACGAGAATACTTCTCTTCTCTTACTCTCTATTTTTCATAATTATACTTTTCACATGCTCTTAAAACAATGTGTTAGTTTCTTTTCGAAGCTCTTTTTGTTTCGACAAAAAAGGGGAGAAGAGAGTAAAAACTTCAATTCAAACTTTTACGAATTTTAGTTTTTCCTTAAAATAATTTGATGTTTTGTCATCAACAAAAAGGGGGAGATTGTTAATACCAATAAGCCGTAAAAACGTTTATTTATATTTTACGATCTTCTAATGTTTTGTCGATGACAAATGTAAAATCATTTTAACGAAACAAATAAAATACGTAAATGGTTTGAGCCAATAGTTTACTAACACACTTACATTTTCATATAAATCACTAAACAAGTAATAGTGTTTTCATGTTATAGTAATGCATATGTATAACAACTAGTGTTTACATATTGGATAAATATATACATACTTAGTATGTATTATAATGGGTAAAATAATGGGTAGAAGTTTAAGTATTTAACCCATTAACTAAATACATTGAATGTAGTTGGGTAACACCCAAAGTCCATGACCCATACCCATGGAGCATAATCCATAACCCATGATCCATTGCATGACATCATGCATAAGTCATGATGGGTATTATCCATGACCCATGGAGCTAACCCACAACCCATTGACTAGATGCATTGCATCTTCTAGATACATTGTATCTACTTGGATACCCATGGTCCAAAGTCTAGGACCCATAACCCATGACCCATAACCCATGGATAAAGAGGAGCGTCTCACGGATCCCTCAGAATACACTAGACGGATCCCTCAAGCAAGGGATCCGTGGGATTCGTGGAACAGTAGCATATTTTGTCTATAAATAGTGAGCCATTTCTTCATTGCCAATTACCTCTTCCATACATACTTTCTCCTAGTATTGTAAACTCTCTAACCTCAGATCCAAAGGATCTTTCTATGTAGTTTGTGTTCGTTTTTGTGTGATTCTCTAGGTTCCTCTTAAAGGTGAGATCACCACCTCTTGAAGTCGAGCAAGCTCAAGTCTATGAGTTGCCATGCTTCGTCATCATTAAGACTACTGAAGTTCTCTTGTTGATAGTTCTTTCTTCCTCTCTAGAAGTGTTTTGTCTAAGGCATTAGTGAAGGATGCCAAAAGGGTCAAGACAAAGGCATTAGTGAAAGGTGCCCAACATCCGTGTCAAAGGCATTAGTGAAGGATGCCAAAAGGGTCAAGTCTAATAATCCGTAAAAACGTTTATTTATATTTTACGATTTTCTAGTGTTTTGTCGATAACAAACGTAAAATCATTTTAACGAAACAAATAAAATCGTAAATGGTTTGAGCCAATAGTTTACTAACACCTTACGTTTTCACATAAAATACTAAACAAGT